>JAMXBD010000371.1:600000-1079589 GCA_024138025.1 Combretum micranthum
ACCTAAACAAGATGAAATACCCAAAATGAGTCTTTCATGAAATTTCTATTCTTGAAGATTCTAAACTTTTCTTAAAATTGCAGTAAAATCGTATAAGAGGAAATTCCAACTTAAAATGGCTATAACTTGCTCATTTTAACTCGGAATTTCGCATATAATATACGTTTTCTACTTATTCGAAAAGATCTATCTATTTCTAAACTTATTTTCATCAAACTAAGTCGTTTGGGTTCCGAAAAAGTGGCAGACAAATTCACCACGAATTTTTATAAACTTATTTTCCTTCTTTTATCCAAAGCTCATTTTGAAGAGATATGAGATATAATAGCTTGTAAAACCTTTGGAAAGTATATTCACATATTTATTGACTCATAACAAATGTATGAAGTTAATGAAGTTGTCTCAATTTATGGAAAAGTAAAGTCTTTAAAGATTTTTGAAACTTGGGAACTTTTGGAATATTCATTTTGCTTTGAAAACATATTAAATGAGTATCTCTTTTCTTTTCCTAAATTTTACTTTCGTAATTTCTTTAAATTCCTAAGGAATGATTTTTATTTCCTAGACTTAGCTTCCAACGCTCTTTGAAAGTAATAACACTTCTATATTTAGAGAAATAATTTCTTGATTTCTTGAGATCATTTTGTTTTAATGAAAAGAATTTCTATCTTTTGAAGAAAAAGATGAAGTTGTTGTAAAATCCTTGTTTACTTCAAAAAGTCCTCTTTTTTATGTCATGTATAAAATTTCTTATGAACTCCTCTAAGTTTGTTTAAGATGACTTCTTAGTTTTTAGAAAAGTTTACTTCCCATTTTTATTTCTAGAAAAGAATCTTTATTTTTAAGAAAATATTTCCTCATTTTATTTTGTTGAGACAAACCATTATGTTCATGCATGAATATGAATCATAAAGTTGCGAAAAAATAAAGAAACATAATAACTTGAAAGAATAAACTAATAAGGAAATAAATCAAGTATTGGAACCTTAGCTTCATCAAGATATCCCGGGACTAAGAAAAGACTAGTCCCAAAAAGACAAAGAAAATATTTTGACTTGATGAGGACAAGTCTAAGACTAGAAAGACTAGTCTTAAAAATAACATGAAAGTAAATAAATTGCAAGGAAAGTAAATAAATTGCAAAACAATGAGCTTATATGCTCTAAATAATATATATAACTATATAGATATATTAGATAGTTATGAATATAAAAACAACATAAGGAAAGTAGATTATGAACAAAAACAAAGTATGAACCTCTTGTTACTTTCTTAACCTTCATGGTTTTAGAAAACACACACTAAGCTCATACTAAGTAAATGAACATATGGAAATCTTGAAGAACATTTACCTAAAAGAACTACACTTGAGAGAGAGCTTCTTGAGAGGAATTTCTTGAAGAGATTTTTGTGGAGTAACTTTAGTAGAAGAGAGGTGTGAAAGAAGTGGAAGTAAGAGGGGGTATTTATAGGAAAATGTGGGAGATAATTTGTGTTAATTAAATAAATGAAAATTAAAACAATCTGGAGCAAAAGAGGGAGGGGCCGGCGCATTTTGAGAGAAAATAGGGAGTGAAAATTTATTTTTTTGTCTTTTGATTAATTAAAAGTAAGATATGAAAGATGTGAAGTTGTATTGGAAATGAAAATGTGTAAGAAATAGGTGTATGGGTTGTAAGAGTAGGTTATAAGAAAAAGTAGAGATAGATAAATAGTGTAGAATAGTAGTAAATAGTGTAATGTAAAGTAGACATAACAATTAAATACCGGTAGTAAGAAAATACATGTATAAATGCGATATCTGATATTTTTAGCTACCGAAAAATTACAAAGTTGATATTTTTGAAAATCTTATATTTTACGAGTCTAACAGTATATTCGGAACATTTTTACTATTCCGAGCTCCGAGACACGTTTTTCAAGAATTATGTCCGATTGGGTTTAAAACAAGTCGCGGTTTTACTAAACTGATCTTTTTAGGCTTCCTTGGATAATTACGAACTATTCTACTCACTAAACTATTTCTTACTCCCTTAGGGTTTCTTAAACAGGAATGACGAATTTAAACAGTTACAGTAAACTAGGGTTTTGTTGACTTTAGAAATCCGGTTGACTTCTAATTAGGGTTTAAGCTTTAATTTAAATTCAAAACTTCGGGGTGTACAAAACTATCATTTCTAAGTTAATTTTTCATAAAGTCTTATAAATAAAAAGTTTTCTAAAAATTCCTTTTATTCAATATCATCAAGAACATGTATATAAATATCTCATGACATAAAATTTATGGTAGTAACTTGTTCATATTGCATGTATACTTGCTTTGGATAGTAGAAACATTACAAACATTTACAAAACTACTTTTCATAATTGAATTTCGCTACTGATCAACCTTTTTGAAGCTTCAAAGTTTTCAAAACTTAAATATAATATTAGAATTATATAGAAATTTCAAAGTAGATAGAAATCGATATATAATTTGTTAAATTCCGAGTTAAAACGACCAAGTTATGGCCGTTTTAAGTTGGAATTCCCGCTTAGGATGAGAATTACGAATTTGATAATTTGTATGAGATAGAATGGATTAGTTTTAAGTAGAAATACTCATTTGGGTATTTCTTCCTTTTTAGGTAACTCTAAAATCGACGTTTCCATACCACCAGATTATTTTTACTAAGAGACCGGTGATCCAATGGCCGAGTGAGTTTTCCTCTTATTTTGTTACCTTGCTTGTGCTTGTAGCTAGTTGCACTAGAATTATGAAAAGATAAAATTATGATGAGTTGTGGTATAATCTTGGTTGAATGAATGATAAGTATATCGAGGCGAGACTTGTTGTAAAATCATTGTATGAGTTAGCATAGACTTGAATTGTCTTAAATTCCCTATGATCGCTTTTAACCTACATAATTAATATGCCTTAATTATATGAATAAATTGTGCATGCATATCACATGTTGAGTCACATTGCATACTGATATACCTTTGGTAGGACAAAAGTATATTAGCGGAAGGCGAAAGGGCCTTGTTAACATTAAGGATGCAAGATCGCTTAAGTTAACGGATGTAAGGTAGGCACATAAAACTACAATAAAACAACAAGAGAAAGAGATTGGGATTGTGGTTGCATGACTTATGGACCACCCCACTCAAGATTGGAATTATGGTTGCATGTCTTATGGACCATCCTAACCTCGAATGGAGGGCATAAATCCATTCACATATGGCTACCGAAAAGTCATATGCTTGTCTGCTCATGTGTTTGTTCATACATAGCATACAGATGAATTATAACTTGCTTGTTATGGTACGAAATTAAGGGAACTCTCACTAAGCTAGTGTAGCTTATACCCCAATAGATGTTTGAATAAACAGGTTAACGGGAGAAGGCTACTGGGGGACCAAGATGGTTGGAGCCGAATATAACTTCGGGATTTCGGCAGGAAGTAAGAATGCTTGAAGATATTAGCTAGTTTTTATGAAATGTTTTGTAATAGATTGTGCAATGAAATCTTTTGATGAATTGTATTTTAAGTATAGTGATTTGTATTTGAACTATAGTGATTTGTATTTGAAGTATAATAATTTGTATCTGAAGTATAGTGAATTGTATTTCTTTTACATTGTTACTTAAGTTGTATCAATATAAAATGTATCTCTCTAGTGTATCTCCTCTATGTGTTAGACGCCTTGTACATAGTACGGAAGCCTTCGCATGACTGAGGCGGTAATTCCTAGGCTTTAATATTGTGTACAGCGGACTGCCACGTTTAGAATACCCTTCGGGGCGTGACACCTTTGGTAAGTGAAAATTTTTAGAAGTCACTCAAATCATGCAAATAATTTATTGCGTATAGAAATATTCAAAATATAACACAAGTAATTATAATAAAATAAAAAAGCTCTAAAATTGATACCCATAAAATATTTTCCTTTACCAATTTAACCATGTGCTTATTTCGGGTAAATGATATGAACTATTACTACAATTTACAATAGTAATAGTAGTATTAATAGCATCAAAAGTATACTATAATTAACAAGATACGTCGTAGAAAAAAATAAATAACAGTAACAACAACAACAACAAGGTTATTTTATCATATAACAAGCAACAATATACTTGATCCACATATCAAAACAATGTTGATAAGTTAACAATTATTACTTTTATTACATTAATCATGATAACTTATCAACTTGTAACAATGCTATAAGATTCTTATCCAATATTGTAATTGTGATAAGTACCTTTGTAATTTAATAATTATAGTAATAGTTTATACATAATCATAATATCAATACAACCTATAACATAACAAGACCCTAAGGCTAATTAAGAAAACTTACAATTATTGGCACAAACTACGTATTTGACAAATCATTTGCTACAATAAATACTGTATCAAGATAATTAAATAAAGAAGTAAAAATGCATATCAAGAAAATAGGATGATAGCTATCAGATAATATACACCAAAATCATATTAGAAGATTAAAATTAATAAAATACATCATAGACCCAAATACTCACATTAGAACCAAAATCCAAAAATCGTATCAGATCATACCAAAATCTCATAAACTTTAAATAGAATCAAATAAATTTTATAACCTTGTCATATCATATAAACTAAATTAAATTTGGATTGCTAAAAATTTTGAAACCCTGGAAATCATAAACGGGATCAGATAAAGGTTCAATAACACTAAGTTATCAGATGAATTAAATAAAAATTGAACCCTAAAAGTAAATCATCTAGCAAAACATATCACCAACAAAACGATCTAATAACTCAATTGATCCGAAAACCTTATGCTAAATAATTCACTCATTTGATCTCTAACATGCAGATCGAGACAGTAAATCCAAATAACATATGTCGATAAAATAATAAGAAATGATTTCATATAATTCAAAACTTCCAAAATTTTATAGTAAGCTTATAAGTAGAACCTTAGACTCGAAAACAAAACCGAAATCATAAAGTCAAATCAAGTTAACCGTAAACCTTAGAAAATCCAAACTCAATCGGAAAACTTCTAAAATCCATAAAATAATAAATTAATTATAAAAATATTATGAACTCAAATTATGAATCATATATATAGTATAAACCATAAAAACATCAAATAGTCCAAAAATTTGATCGTTTCGGACCTTCACGAGATTAGTTTCCGTATCCAACCGCAACACACAAAACAAAATAAAATTTTTCGATAATCAAATTACACTCGAAAAATATTTCGATATTCATAAAATATCAGATAAAAATTTTTCGAGTTATAAAAATATCATATATTATCATATACATGTATTTTATCACTACCGGTAACTTATCTGATATTTTATGGTTGCTATTCACTTTTATTTGCAACTATTCCATGTTGTCATTTCATTCCCATATTTTTTATATATTTCTTGTAAAACATAACTAAAAACCAACAATTTATATTCTTTAACCTATACCTATTTTATTACATCAAATATACTTTTTTTTCTTCTTTTTCTTCTTCCGTTCTTGAAGAAGTTGCACCAACTGCCCCCTCCTTTTTGTAGCCTTTTTTTCTTTTTAACTTATTTTGCACACAAAAATCCTCTCATTTCTCTCTATAAATACATACTACCTTTACACCTTCTTACACTTTACAACTTCCCTCAAATTTCTCTCTTTTCTCTCATTTATTTCTTCTCTCTTTTCCTCTTCCTTGCTGCCATGTTTTTTCTCTCTCCTTTTGTCATTTTCTCTTCTCCTCTCATTTTATAAATACTCTTCAACCTCCACACATTCAACACTTTACATCTTCTTACATATTTCTCTCTTTTCTTCCCCTTTGATGCACAAAACCTTGCTACCATTTTTATTTTTCAACTCAAAAATATTCATTTGATTCATCTTTTTGAGATAAACACATCTCCTATATATCCTTAGTTGATATTGTGTGTTTCAAGCATTATCTATGGAATAAAATCTCCCCAAGATGCATTAAGCTAGGGATGATAATGCTAAGATGAAACCAATAACTTGTTATGTTGATGATCATGATAATTTTATAATCATGTTCCTATATTATTATCATCTAATCTAACTATCTATATGTATGAATATAGTTATGCACATATTTATATCTATATGAGCATATGAGCTCACTAATCTAACATTTATGTTCATGCACTTATTTTATCTATTGTAATTTATTTATTTATTTACTTGCTTTTCAGACTTGTCCATAATATAAGTCTCAGACTTGTCCTTAATCAAGTCAAAACAAACAAGGGACTTGTCTTTAATCTAAGTCCCAGGAATGTCTTATCCAAAAATTCTAAGGCTTCCATTTTATTTGTTTTGCTCTTAATTATTTTGCTATCTAAAGATACTTATCTATTTTTAAGTCCTAGGGAGCCTTGACATGAATCTAAGACTGCCATATTTTTCTTATTTTCTTACTTTTCTTTATGGAACTTATCCATTTCTAAGTCTTAAGAAAACTTGAATAAAAAATCTAAGACTTTTACGATTTTCTTCTTCTTTTTTTCCCCTTAAGCTTTCTTTAGCTTTTCTTTTCTTTTTATGGAACTTGTCCAAATCTAAGTTCTAAAAAATCTTTATACCAAGCTAAGACTTCCATGTTCTGTTCTTATACACTCATTTAATTTTCTATCTCTTTTATTTTCTACATGGATATATTTTTCATCTAATAGCATAACTATAAGTTCATATTCATGCATGATCATAGAATGATATTACTATTTTAATAAAAATTTCAAAACAAAGTGAGTTATTTCTTTCATATAAAAATATGGCTAAACTCTCAAGAAGAATGATTTTCAACACTTAAGGGGAATTTTCACAAAGACTTAGGATAATGGTTCAACTACATTCTTTTCAAAATTTTTAAAATAAAATTATCATAAATTTGTAATGTTGATGATTCTTTATTATGAAAATTTTTCTTAAAAACTAATTTATATGGCTTATGCCAATACTTTGGTAAACAATAAGAATAAAACAATTTTTCCAAGTCAAGCTTAAAATCAACTCATTAGTTAAAAATCCTCTTAGGCATAAAATCGGTATATAACATAGGGAATCAAGTTTAAAAAATAATAAAAAAAATAATTTCATCTTTATGGAGTTAAGGAATATATAGAAATAATAGTTATGATAAGTAGACAATCACTTGTCACAAACTAAAAATTTAGGTTATCTTCCAACATCTCAAAAATATATTTTTATAAATTTCACTTTTCAAACTTCTAAAATAAATTGTTTTATGAAAAATCATTATTGGGACAACATCATTAGAATCATGCATATAATATGATTTTATATCTATATTAAAGAATTTCTCAACTATATAAGTATCTTAATGCTTGTTATAAAATAATTAGGTGATTTAAAACTTGGAAAAATGCAAAACCAAGGGTTGGAATTTTCGGATCAATTCTGTACCGACCCATTTCAAAACCCAAATGGCTTCAAATCTTAAAAATAACCTTAGAAATAGATATATCTTTTTGAGTATGTAGAAAATGACATTTAATATGCAAAATTCCGAGTTAAAATGAGTAAGTTATGGTCGTTTTAAGTTGGAATTTCACATAATCTGAATTTTGACGAGAATAATGAAATAGAATTAGAAAATTTAAGTAGAATCAATATGAAATACTCATTCCGGGTATTTCTTTTTTTTAGGTAACGAGGAATTTGATGTACCTTTCCCCAAGGACCACTTCGACTAAGGATTGCACTAAGGCCGAGTGAGTTTTCCTCCATGCATATGCTTATAAAGTATAGCACTAGATTCTAAGAAAAGATAAAATTGATATGCATGTGGGATATGATGGGATTTATGTAAGTGATTTGTTATGTGTGATCAATAAACGTTAAGTATATCAAAACTCAATTGGTTGAATAAAGTGAGTTACTTCCCTATTATGATAACTTGTGTATGAATATTGGTTGATCATTTTAACTAAAATTAATTGTTGATTTAGGAACCCCTTATAATAATTTGATCATGCATATTATTTAGAGAATCAGATTTGCATTTTGCTACTACTCCTCTGTAAGGGACCGAAAATGTCAGATGCCTAGCTACATCTTGAGGGACTAGGACGTTCAAGGAATACAGCCTTATGGTGTAGTCAAACCGGATCAATCGCTTTGGGTAACAAAAACTCAGGGACTAACAGTACAATTGATTGGAACCCCAAGACGCACATGCAAATTTCATGAAGGTCGTTGGACCCATTGGTAGTTGGACCCATTCAAATCATTCCCTAACCCCCAAATAAAGTGGGCAAATCCATTCTACATATGTATCCTTTGTTTGATCATGTGGATGTTGCATCTCATATGTTTGCTAATGGACTTGGTTGATCATTTTGTTGTGAGTACGTTTGCATAAGGAATTTTCTCACTAAGCTAGTTGTGCTTACCCCCCAATAGTTTGCTTTTGCAAGAAAATTCATAAAGTTGGGATTGGGAGAGGAACCCAGCGCAAAGCATATCAAAGATCAAGTCAAGGATTAAAATGTTGGTGGATCAAACTTAGTTGAGAGAAAGGACTTAAAAGTTTATTTATTTCTTTTGTAATCTCCTTCAGTTATGGATGATAGATCACCTAAATTGCTTTACATTGTTTCATTTTTTGGTAAGGTATCCAATTCTCTACAGTCCTTGTGATTTGTGGAAATATCGGTATCCTAAACTATTTTTCTAAATATTTATATACGTATAACATATTGAGAGAATAAGTAATTAGAGTCTTGCAATCTCTGACTTGCAATGCGGTCTTTATGTTATGGGTTCACATGTGATATGACGACTTTAGAGTAAACTTATTAGGTCTTACTAGAGGTGAGAAAGCACAAAAGTAATGAAAGATTCTGGTGAAGGACTTGCTAGAGGTTAGGAAACAATAGGTAGAACATATGGAATGATTTGCTTAGATTGGGCGAATTCATCATAAACTTGAAAAGATGAAAAATCTTGTTCCTTTTGAACATCAAAAGAAACAAGAGATTCAGAGGGTTGAATAGGTTCTGGACAAGTGGTTTGGACAAATTCAAGATTGAAAGCAGGTTCATTTGGAGAAGATGAATCCCCTTGTTTAACTCCATTGAAGGTTTTAAATGCATTGATCATGGAGTCTATTAAATCCTTCTTCATTTACTAGAATTTTTCTCTATAATGTATAATATATCATATTCAAAACCTGATTTGGACAATTCGCTAGGTAGTTTCACTGATTGACCTTCTAAGTCACTTTTTGACTCAGTATCTTCATAAGCCTCTTTGCCTTCATTTATCTCAAACTTTCCTCCTGTTCTAATATGGAACTTTTTCTTCTCTTTTATTTTCATTTCTTCTTTTCTAGGTCTCCTAGAAGATTTTCCCTCAGCCACATGAGATTGTTCCTTACCCTCTGATCCATTTTTTTGATTGAAGGAGGACCTCCACCTCGGCTAGTGCATTAACTTTCTTCCAATCAAACTTGATTTTGTTGAACTTTAGATGTTTATATCAAGCTCTGTCCTTGGAGAACCACAACTTATTAGATACAAGAATGTTCATTCATTTTAAATTTTTTTCCCCAATCTTTTTTAAGTTAATGGGTATTTAATATTCTTTGGTATATGAACTTTCTCGAATATAAAAAGACTCATGAGCAAATTACCATAAGTTCAATTTTCTTGAGTCCTCCAGAGGTGTTTTAAAATCATGCTAGGCATGTCTATTTTCAACTTATTTTTTATTGCTAAAATCATAAGAACTTCTTCCTTTGAAATAGTTGTAGAAATTCCATTTTTAGGTTAAAAACAGTCTATGATAACTTTGTGCCATAACCTAACCAACAATTCAAATTCTGTGGAAAATATATCTTTCTCATCAAAAACTCCTACTCCATCGTTTATTTCCTTAAAAAGGTCACTTCTTTGAATGTTAATCATCTTTCCATCATCTTTTTCATCCTTCATCTCAAAGTAGTCTATTAGATCCTTTCTGTTAATTTTTTATAGACTTCCCTAAAACTCTTGATTTGAAAATAAATCCTTCCAATAGCTTGATATGATCATAAATTCCTTAATCAGGTCTCCATCTATGAGATCAACTATATTACATAGCCTTTTACAACCTATTTGATTCAGCCAGTAACCCCAATAAAAACCACTTACCTTGAAAATTTTAAAATCAACAAAGGCAGATTATAATACCTTATTGGAAAAACTTTTCCTTTTCTTTGTCATTGTTGTCTCCTTAGCTAAACTTGGAGAAAGTTTTCTCTTTTTTGTTTTTCGCTTCTTTTGTTTTGGATTTTTTACAATGGAACCCTCTGAGTCATTATCTAACTCAGGGCCAAGTTCTGATTCTCTTCTTTCAGAATCCTTTTTCTTGTTAGTTTCTTCCTTCTTTTTATTTTTTCTGTTATTTGTTCTTTATTTGACATTCTTTTTGTTCACATTATCATCATGTACCCTTTTTGACCTAATTTCTCGTGACCTTCCTTCTTATGTAATAGGGGGAAGAACTTCCTCAGAGATGGAAGTTTCATCTTTGATCATTAGTGTTTCTTTTATTTTCTTGGATTTGAATCCTTTGGAAGCTAAACAAGAAGATTTTCGGATAGCATGCTAGGGTTTTGATCGAAGAGAAGATAGATAGTTTATTTCTTTTTAAAAGAGAAGAGAGATGTATGTGAACACGATTAGGATATGTAGATATAGTTTTAGAGAAGAGAGAAAGGTGTAATCTTTAAAAATTAAAAAAAAATAATTCCAAAAGAAATTTTTCGATAGAAAAAGGCACTATTTTTATTTATTTATTATTAAACTCATTAAAATACTTTTGTGCAGATATAAAATTCCATTAAAAAGGATTACACATTCCAATTTCATTTCTCAAAAATTCAAATCTATTTTTATCTAAAGGTTTCGTGAAAATATCAGCACATTGATTTTCAATAGAAAATTCAATATTAATATTCTCATTAGCTACATGATCCCTAATAAAATAATGTCTAATTTCTATATGTTTAGATCTAGAATGATGCACAAGAGTTTTTATTAAATTTATTGCACCCATATTATCACATTTTATAGGAATATTTTTATAATTTAATCCATAATTTTGTAATTATATTTTATCCAAAGAATTTGCACACAACAATTTCCAATTGAAACATATTCAACTTCTTCTATTGATAGAGCAACTAAATTTTGTTTCTTTTAAGACCAAGAAATCAATTTGTCTCCCAAGAATTGATAAGTACTAGAAGTACTTTTTCTATCCATTTTTCATCCTGCATAATCAGCATTTAAGTATCCAATTAATTCAAAATTTTGGTTTTTCGGATACCAGATTCCTAATTTTGTAGTGCATGCAAGCAATGTACTTAAAAAAATTTTAACAACTTTCTAAATGTGTTTTAATTGGATTACTTTGAAATCTTTCACAAATACAAACACAAAATAATAGATCCGATCTTGATGTAGTCAAGTATAAAAAAGAACCAATTAAACTTCTGTGAATTTTTCATTCACTTTCTTACCTTGAGAGTTGCGATCTAATCTAACAGAAGAGCTCATTGGAGTAGCAACTTCCTTTGTATTTTCATATCCAAACTTTTTCAATATTTGTTTAGTGTAATTCTCTTGGTGAATGAAAATTCCTTCTTTTGTTTTTTTGATTTGTAATCCTAAGAAGAAGTTCAGTTCACCCATCATGGACATTTTAAATTCTCTCTGCATAAGCTTTGCAAATTCTTGCAATATTGTTCATTAGTTGATCCAAAATTATGTCATCAACATATATTCATACAACTAATATATCATCATTATAATGCTTTATAAATAAGGTTGTATCAATCATACCTCTTTGATATCCACTTGAAATAAGATACTCACCAAATCTCTCATACCAAGCTCTTGGTGCTTATTTAAGTCAATACAAAGCTTTTCTTAACTTAAATACATATTCAGGCTTAAAAGGATCCTCAAATCCAGGAGGTTGTTCAACATATACTTCTTTAATATAACTATTCAAAAATGCACTTTTCACATCCATTTGGAACAATTTAAAATCTTTAAAACAAGTATAGGCAAGCAAAAGACGTATAGCTTCAAATCTAGCAATAGGGACATATGTTTCATCATAATCTATACATTCTTCTTGTGAATACCCTTTAGTTACAATCTTAGCTTTATTTCTCTCAATCTTTCCATTTTCATCATAATCTATACCTTTTTCTTGTCAATATCCTTTGTTCCTGATATTGCAATCCTTGCTGTTGATAGAATTTGCTACTATATTTTATAAGTAGTTCTTCCAACAACAAAAAAATATAAACAAGGTTGACCTTCGTTCAAGAGTTAAAGAGATATTTGTTCCTGATATTCGTTCCTGATATTCATCCGCCTACTGGAGATAATGACTTGATAATTAAATGTTTATCATTATCTCTCTATAGACGATTCTTGAGGCTAATATTTGATTGTTGTTGACCATATCTTGGCGAAAAATTACCTCTGATACACTTCAAAATGAATCATATTTATATCTCTTAAAAATAGGATTGTATCTTGCTATCAATAATCAATTTCAAATTTGAATTCCTTCTTTTAAAACACGACCTTAATATCTCACAGATAATGAACTTCTCATGACATATCTGAACTGAATTTAGACTTGAAACCGAATTCGAACATGCCTTGAAACCAGGTTTGGACTTTGAATAACTTGAGCTTGTTGTAAAAAATAATTCTTCAAGAATAAGGCTTTAACGAGATGAAAACTTGAATCCCTTAGATATTTAACCAACTTTGTGAAACATATTTAAATGTATTACCCAAATACATTTAACTTTGGAGCTGGGTCTTCAGCTTGATGAAAGAATTGAAGAAAACTCAATCTGCAACTTGTTGTTCATAATCTTGCAGATTTTGTCTTTGTAGCAAGTCTATTCTCTAAGTTACTGTCTAAGTGTTACTGTCTTGTTAACAAGTAGTAGGTTTACCTTCTGAGTTACTATCTGATTATTATGATCTTCTTGAAAAACTTTCCAGATGGTCTCTAAATTACTCTATGAGCTTTTGAAAAATATTTCTATAAAACTTCTAATCATTCTTAATTATAATTTTTATAACTTGACGACTACACTCTTAATAAATTTGTCAATAAACATTTATCTTTTTGTTATCATCAAAACTAATTTAAGACCACCTAACATTATTGATCATTGATTTTCCAAGGTTACGAAATTATATTTTTTATCTTAGAAGTTTATTAGTAAGGATTCCAATCTCCTGACTACAATCAAATTGTTCACACTTTAATATTTTCAAATAGCAAAAAATTAGGAGTTCTTAGTAACTATCATATTTAGGTTGTACAAATTTTGAGAGTTTACAAGAATTAAATATGGTAACAGTCAAGTTTTAATAAGATAGCCCCTATCACGCCTCAAAAGGGAGTCTAGTAGGATTAATCTAAAGCTATCATACCACGTGTGCACCCATAATATAAGAATCGTCTTGTAAGTCAGAGGTTACAAGACTCTATCTTATTTATTTACATTATATGATATAGATATAATATCTTTATCTAAACTTATTATGGATTCCGATTGTCTATAATCTATCGGGATCGCATAGAATTAGTATCCCCTACCAAATAATAAAAATGGGGTTACAAACCTACAACGTACAAATCTTAATTGTTTACACAATTTATCTAATTTGCACACTAAGTTTAAGATAACCTATATTTCTATCTTTAATAAAGTCCGTTGGAGAAGCTCTCTTCACACATTCTTAGCCCAATCTCAGCTGGTATTAATCCTGCATAAAAATTGTTAGGGAGTGAGCGAAACCACAGCTCAGTGAGTTCATTCCTCACTACTACCGATCATGCAAGTTATCAAGCATTAATTAAATATTCATGCAAATCTATCTACACGGGATATGAATGCATACGTGGTGAATGCAAACAACACATCTATAGGAGTCCAAAACCATAAACCATGTAGATCTACACTGTCTACATATCAATTGCTTAGTGGTTTCGTCCATTTAGACTTAACCAATGATTATATTTCATCAGTAACAAGGCAATATCCCCCAATGTGTTCACGTGATTTACGCTGGTTGATATTGATTCATACTCAAATATGCTATTACCACTTAATGGCAAATCAAACTATCCATCATCAATCCATGGTGAATCAGGCAAGTAGACCCCCAATCAGGTAACATCCACTATCAAAACAATACTTGGACATGTCTCATATTTATTTCATAAACTCGTTTGGTAAAACTCGTTTAAAGAATAAAAGAGTAACCTGAGATTCTCCAAGTCATGGTCTTTTGAAAATATATTTTAAAATACATTTAATTTGCAAATCCGGGACATCATCTACAGGAGGTTTCAAGCACATGCGACAAGTATATCTGATTTGTTTAGTTGAGTGATTAAACTTATTCATTTATTCTTGTGATCATGCAATGATAGCATTCACATCAATCAGTCATTCATCAGACAAGCAATACAACCAATCATAACATCAAGCAATAGCAAGCACAAGCAAATAGTAAATTATCAGAAATCCTTCACTTGAGCTTTCTTGTCTTCTTATTATGTCTGTTGAAAGTACTCGGGGTTTGAACGTGGCTCAATATCTCCTATGGAATAAAATAACAATTTTTAGTTATAGTATTTATAATTTTGTAATGAGTCCTAAAATTGGTTTGTACTATTTTTAGTCTTATTTTCTCATTTCTGACCTAATTTGACTTATAGAATATTTTAAGTCCTATTTTGCTTAATAAATTTATTATTAAGATTTTATTATTTATGTGGTCTTTTTAGTATGTCTATCTTAAGGTAGTTGGTATTTACTATCTATTATTTATTTTCATGTTGCTTTTCTTGATCTTAATTTATATCTATATTTTATTTAAGGTGTTTTCTTTTATTCTAAATTTATTCAAACTTTTATTTCTTTAGTGTCCATGTTGATAATGAATTTTAATATTTTCTTTGTTTGTCAATCTTATCTATCTTATCGAAATTCTATTTATATAGCTATCTTTAGTATTTAGTTCTTTAATTATTTTTCTAACATATTCGTAGTTTTCTAAAGCATGAATATATATTAAGTATTTACTAAACTTAAATTTTATTTCAATGAGTAATTATAGAGTTTATGTTTAATGGTTTAGTATTTTATTATCATCGTCATTATTATTTTTATATCGTTTGTTAGTGTGATCACCTTATGGTAACTAATATTTATTTTTGAATATTTAATTTCATCGTATTTTTCTTGATTCTATTCAAGTTACTATCCGCTATTTTTAGGAATCATATTATTCGTAATTTTAACTTATTCTAAATTTTCATTCTTGTATATTTGATAATTATTGAACAATTATCATAATCTAATTATTTTGTTTAATTACTTAAATGTCTTTTAGTTGTAAATAGTTATTATTAAAATATAGCGCTTAACAATTATTTTAAGCTTGCTAGTCTTAAATTTATTTATAATATTTTTAAATATTATTATTATTATTATAATAACACACAGATTCGTTCCAAGAAAGACTTTACACATATGCCGGCTCCAACGCCGCCGGCATTAAGCTCCATATTGTCGGTGTTCATGTAAAATTTACAAGCCTCGAGTTCCAGGGAACGCCAGCTTCAAAGGCCGGCAGTGTTACATTGTACTTTGGCATGAACGTCGTCGGTGATGAATCTCCAGATGTTGGCGTTCGTTCAATTTTACATGTTTTTAAAAATTACGTCGCATCTGTTCCAGAGAACGCCGTCTCAACACCGCCGGCTTATCCACGTATGTTGGACAGTACACAGCCGGCGTAGGACTGGTGTAGAGTATTGTTCATCATCTTCTTCATTTTTCCTCTATTCGTAAATTTATTTCTTATTTTATTTATGTATTATACCTTCGTTTAAGCTACTTCTAAGTGTTTTTCTATGCTCCACATGTATTATAGGTGATATATCATTATATATAACATCCTATAATCATCATACCACATGATTTTCTAACTTCTACATATTGTATGGAGTTTTATGCTGAAGAATTACCTTGTTTGAGCTAGTGTAGTATTGCTAAACCCTTTCTCAAAGCATGGAAACGAACCTAAGTTAATAAGAACATGGTTTAAACTAATGTTTAACACATAAACTTACTTAGAACGAATTTTCACTTACCTTTCTGTGTTGGTTTTCCAAGCTTAAATTGTGATTATGTTTTAGTTATTGTAATGGTTGTATTTGTACATGTTTTGCGTGTGTTTTTGTTGCTGCTTTGGTGTGTTGTTAGTGTAGTTTGTTGGTTGTCCAAGTGTTTCTAATTGCCTTGATATTTTATTCCTTAAGAAGTTATATATATAATGGAAAGTGAGGCAACAACTTGAACCGAGAAGGAGCAATTTTTCCTACTGAAATTCTCCTTGTTTGTACATGCATTTGCCACATTAAATGGTTGATATTCTTGGGCAATTGTAATTGGCTTAGGTCTTAGTCAATCTTGACTTTATTGGAGCAAATTTAGGACAAGTGGCATGAAATTTCGGCTGAAGGAAAAATTGATCAATTTGCATCCGTAATTATCCTTATCCCATCGAATGTATGTGTATATATTAATATAATAATATTTTAGTTAATTAATTATCTTAGCTTTAAGGTAGTTTATCAAGTTAAACAGGTACAAATATGTCAGTTACTTAAGAGTTCTATCTCTAGAATTTCATATAAAGTTTCTACAACTTTTCTAGGTTATTTTTTAGTTCAAATTTAAGTTTAAATTATACTCGATTAATCTTTTCTAAGTCCAGTAAGTTAAATTAGGATTTTAATTCTTACAGGCTCAAAATTTCCTAACTATAATAATGATGTGATCCAAATATTTTTTTGAAGTTTAGACTATTAGTTATGGATCTATTTTTTTTCTATCGCGTATTTATAATACTAGTTGTTCATATTTTAGTTATTATTTTATAATCAACGATTTTTGTAAGAGAGTTGTCTCTTATTAACTTTGAAATGTAGAGCTACTTTTTAACTATATTTTAAGTTATTAGCTCAAGATTATGAAATCTTATTTTTGACATCTATTAGGATAAAAAAAAAAATTCAATTCAAGGTTTTTAAATTATAAATAAGTTTATTAATGCTCATAAATTTATTCTAGGGCTTTTTTTTTATTTGATCCTAAGTTTAATATCTATTTTATATTTACCATTTTGTTTATTTTACTAGTTATAAAGATACTCAGGTTATACTTATTAAATTAGAATTTTATTTTCTATAAATCCAAAATATTCTAACTAAAATATTGATATAATTCAAATATTTAATTAAGGTTTAGGTTTTTTAGTATTGATCGGTTTTTTATTTCCTTGCGTATTTCATAATCTTAATGATTCAGTTTTTTAAAATATCTTTTTATAACTAATAGGTTATAAAATTTAATCGTTTTTTTTTAAATATCATTTTTAAACAGACTATTTATCAACAAACAGATACAGATGAAAAATAAATATTTTTTATGGCAAATGTAGATACCATATATATACAAATGTAGCCAATCATGGAGGAGGTACTAGTAGTAGTAGTAGTAGTAAAATGCATGTTCCATTTCAAAAATGGACAAGTCGTCAAATTTTCCTTGCGATATGATGTGATAAGTTTACAAGATCGGAGCCCTTAGAACAAGGGGTCTCTACAAGCCCAATCATATGATGTTCACTCCTATGTGAACATCAGATGAAGACGACTTTAGCCACTAAAACGTCCAAAGTCCATCGGCTCCTTAACTCGGCTTGGCTAAAACATATACAATGCCAGGCTTCCACAAACTTGTACATATGTGCCAAGAGAAACCAATAAGCTTCCCTCACCAGATTGACTGCTGAATCCCCAGTCCATTACATGTCAATATAAGTCCCTTGTACCGATTTAGGTATTCCTACAGAAGAGAGAAAAGGACAGTTAAAACCAGGAAAAAACAATATACACCTCATGAGAGTGCTCAATACTTAATCACCAAAGCTTACTACTATATTATAGTCATGGACATATAGCATTCCTTTGCTATCATATTCGCTCCTTTTAACAGGATCACTCAGAACTGCACAGAAAGAACCAATGCATTAGTCCACAACTAGACCAATGCTGTGTACTGTACAAATTCTTTAAAAAATTGACAAAAGAAAAGAAATGAAAAGAAAAGACAGGAGCTACAAATCTCAAAAAATTAAGCAGAAAACATAAAATCCAGCAACTAACCCACCCAAAACTATTGAAATCAGTTTCTCGGACCATTTAAGATTGTCATTGTAAAATAATATAAAGACATCTTCAAAAGCTGTTTTAAGAACTGTGCTGAAAAAGCTCTGGAAGCTTCATTTATCATTGCTCTACGATGACAATTCCCACAAACCAGTTAGGACTCATAAGCAGGCGAATTCTACATAATTGCAAGACAAAAACAGGCATTGCAATCGCCATGCATAACTTCCAACACATTGCTCCAACACAATAAAAATGCCATACAAACTAGTCTCTATAAAGAAAACTTCTGCACGGCAAAGGTTATAAAAGATGTTGGGGAATGTAGTATCAAATGAAAAAGAAAAATTGCAACCAGCTTTAGATATATCAAGATGAAGGAAAAGTAACCAGCCTAGCTATTGCTCATCAAATGAAGAAAGAAACGGTTGTTGCCCATAAAACTGTATTTTCTGGCTCAGATAGGGGGGGGAAAAAAATATTACTCTTCCTTCTAAATCCAACATGACCTGTGGAGCCTCTACATGAGGTAACATATGATATAATTTTAGACACTTTAAGACTATGAAACAGAAAGCATACGGTTGCTACAAGGCATGTCTTCCATAAATAGGACAAGAAAATTCTAAGTAATCCACTTCATGCCCCAAGATAGTGAAAAAAGTTAGTTAGTCCTAACTCAAACTTTTCACATGTATAATCAGGAGCTATCAACAAAGTATGAATGCAGAAAGAATATAAGCAAAACTTTCAAGACAGCGTTATACTTTCAGAATAAAAGGGAACCTCATTCACTTTTCAATGAAAATAAATCTGTACTTCTATACTTAAAAGAAAGTATAGAGCCTTGCACCTCGTACCTCAACCCAAACTTTCCTCTATTCCGCCTACAAACAGCTAATAACAATGTCTTCAAATATAAAATTCAACTATTGCTTTCTTTTCAAAGTTGGCCCAACATAGGGCTTACATCTTAAGCAACTCAAAGAACGCCTATATGACAAGAGGCTCATTTCGGCTCCACCAGACTTGTGAAATTTACATCTCATTTATGAGAATATGGAATAAGTAGTCCTAATGTACTGAGTCAATCTACACACAAGCTAGTCTTCTTTGGCTCGATAATAGTTGTGTCAAGGTCAAGCTTTATAAAGCTTGACTCAACAAGCTGCAAGCCTAATTAAGTTCAAGCCGAGTATAAATATCATTCAGGTTGATTAATATTATTATAATTACAATAAAAAAACATTTTTATATAAATCAAGCTTAAAAACAAGCTTAATTAACTCAAGCTTAAGCTTTGTTGAGCGCCACTTTGAATCAAGCATGAGCTTAACATTCTAAGCTCGATCAAATTCAAGTCAAGCTCCATTTTTTGAGTTTAGCACTATATCATCTCATCTTGACTTGCTTATAACCCTAATGTACAAATTGATGCTCTCAAACCATTAATCCAGGTGGAAAAACTAATGAAAAGCATCAGCATAAATGCAAATGAATTCTCACTAAAGCCCTTTACATTAAATCCTTCTCCCCAAAACTAACTGATTAAACACTATAATCACATTTATTCAACTTGAAATCCATCTTTTGTTACAGTAACATATGGGAAAAAGTAGCTCAGTAAAAACAGTGCCACTATAATTTGACATTACATTCCACAACCACCATACAGGAATGCTTGTTGATTTAATACTTTCAACACAATTAAGACTCAATTCCAAAGAGTGGCAATTTATAGTACCATCAGCCAACAAAGGGTTAGAGCAAACTATAAAAAATAAAAAATATCCTGCAAGCCAAATCCACTTCCACAAATGTCATCTAAACTCAATCTTTGCCAACATATTTAAAGCCACTTGGCATTTGCCTACAGATTAAGCGACACTTGGTTCTTCCTCATATATCAAAGCAATGATAAAACTATGGAGCCCTCTGTTAAATAACACCCTCAAAAAATATACAAAACAATTGCCTTGTATATAAAAGAGATATTGCAAAGAACATTTCTATCCAACATGAAGCAACAATCCATCAATATCTTTCCTATTAGACAAACAAATTACAAACTATCAAAAAACTCAAATCATTCATTAAATAAGAGTTCCTCACTCTACACTAATCTAACAAACCAATCAAACTCCGCATACCCTTGTACACATGATGAAGGCTAATTCAATCAACTACTAAAATATTTTTTATCCACCAGCTAGCTCAAAAATGCAAAACATATCTGGGTTAGCGCTTTTTGTAATCTCTCATTTTCTAGGAAGAATTTTTGTACATTCTCCTTACTATTAAGGACAGGACAGAGCACATTATATAGGTAAGAATTAGCTAACCCTGGTATGCCTCGTTTATCTCTTGAAACCTTGATGTCGCTTCGTCCTGATCTTTCTTCTTATCTGGATGCCATTTCTGCATCCAAAAACATTTTTTAGAAAAACGAAACGAAAATCTCACCATAACATTTTAAATGCATAATTCCACTTCTAACTTGAGATTGAATCTGCCCACTATTTCCTATGCAATTAAGCTAAGGTTAAAGAAACAACCTGCCAATTATAGCCAAGGGAATGAAAAAAAAACCACAACATCAACCCAACCATTATACACAATTAACCAAAAAAAAAGAAAAAGACCCAATTACCAAATCCCCAAACAAACCCTAGTTTCAACTCAAACAACAAAAGAAACCCGATTGGACATCAATCATATAGACATAAAAATTCAACAAATTGAAGTACTAACCAGAGCAAGCCTTATGTAATTGGACCGAATGGTGTCATCCGTAGCATCATAATCCACTTCCAATATCTTATAATAGTCCTGCAAAGCGAGTTCCCAAATTTTTCATAATACAAGAAGCGAAACCCTAGATAATAATAATATTATGGTTATTCATTACAAGCAAGGATATCAGATTAGTACCTTGGGCTTAGAGATGAGGGAGAAGAAATCGAAATTGGAGGAGAGTCACGGTCCTGTTCGTGGCCGTTTCGGGGGAACGAGTCGTCCTCGCCCTCGTTCCACATCATGGCTGTAAAACGTTGTCGTGTTGGGTAGGAGGAGACAAAAAAGACTGGAGTTATGAGTTGGGGATGGCTGCAGCCTGTGGACAACGGGGTAGAGAGAGAGAGAGAGAGGAAATGTGTGCAGAATCGAAGCAGCGTAAATGGATTGAATGTCACAAATCCGCTTGTTGTTTGAAATATCTATTATTATAAAGTCGAATATTTTAAGTTTTTACTCTATATTTTTAAATAATTTTATTATT
The DNA here is from genome assembly GCA_024138025.1 of Combretum micranthum. Classification (NCBI taxonomy): domain Eukaryota; kingdom Viridiplantae; phylum Streptophyta; class Magnoliopsida; order Myrtales; family Combretaceae; genus Combretum; species Combretum micranthum. The sequence goes on from JAMXBD010000371.1 coordinate 621,598, forward strand.
CTATTATTTTTTTTTCTTTCACTTATTTTTCATCTACCCAACTTATAGCTTCTATATGCATTTTTAAACTTAAAAGAAATCGTAATTTAACTGTCATCAACTTTCATATTAATTAATTATCATTTTTCTTTGATTAATCTTTTTTATCAAATTTTTTTTCTATCTAATTTAATTATATATATTTTTTAGCACCCGTGTAACAAGTGCACAGTCTGCTCGTACTTAATAAGTAAATATTTTCCAATTTAAAACTTTACTTGAAAAGAAAAACCAACATTTAACATGTTAATAAATTTGGTATTAATTATTGTGTTATAAATATAGGTAAATGTTATAGTTTAATTGTTATTCCCGGAGGAATTATTGTTTTATTTAAAAAAAATGACTCACCACAAACGCAATGAGTTCAATTATTGTGACAACATAATCAATCAATATTTTTATAACTATCTGTTTACTCAAATCTATTAGGAATTATATTTATTTATGATCTACCGTATTCAACATCTAACACATATTACTCTCTAGCTCAAAAAAGAGCTAAAAGAGACAGAAAATTAAAAACACACATAAAATAAGAGAGAGAGGTGGAAAAATATAAAATGGGTTAATGTCACGAGTTATACTTAAACTTTCTCAAAAATAGCAATTAATTATTTCTATTTTGAAATTATTGATTTAATATTTCACTAAACTATTCATAGTCACAAACTTTTTTTTTTTAACGAACCTGGAAAATTTCATTCCCAGGAAAAAGAATAGCTTACGTCAAGTTTATTGACCAAAACTATCCTAGCATAATAAAAGAACATTTGTAGAGTTTGGATTCAAAAAAGAAATACATCATGGATTTAAAGGATGTTCTTAAATAAATGGGGGAGAACGACATAAGTTTCCCTACAAAACGTAAAGTTGCAAAAGTAGGTCATATAGATCTATTGCCTACAAGATAAAACAAAGTTTGAAAAGAGTTCATTGTTGATGTGTTCTACTGTTAATCACCTTATTGCTTTTGTTGAATCTATCACCATAATGATTATACTTCTAAAAGCAAGAGGTATATTATTAACCCTAGAATAAATATTCTATATTTCAGCTTCAAGAGGGGAGCTCAAGTGAATTTCCTTAGTGAAGATTCCTTGGCACACTTCATTGCTATCTCTCAAACATCCACTAACTGCTATCCACTATTTATCCACGTCAAAAGCTACATCAACATTAAGTTTTAACCATTCTTCTTTAGGTGGTTACAATAAATTTAGCCTATCGTCTTGTGTGTTTATGGTTCGAGTCATATAAGTGTGCCAAGAATTCTCGTGTTGCTTTTCATACTTTATGCGTCTAGTTCTAATAGTAGTTTATATCATTAAAGATCCTATTATTTCGTTCTTTCCATATATTCTATATTACAAAGCAGAAGAGAGCTTGCCATGGTGGTTCACTTGTTCTATGTCTTTTCTTCTTTGGTTTACCATTATGTTCTACCCATGTCTCAAAGGGGAGATTAAAGGTTTTTCAGAAATCAGGTGACCAGTTCAGCTGTTGCCATTTATTGCATGACCAGCTACATTTCATGAACAAGTGCTAAGCATTTTCTTCTTCTTCATTAAAGAGTGAGCATACAAGATTCACAATCATCGATCTTTGAAGTAAACTGTCTCTTGTAAAGATACATTGTTTGTAACATCTCTACAAGAAGAACATGATCTTTGGGTATGTTGGTGTCTTTTCCTTATATAATTTGGAATATACAGATTTCGTGGGAAGCTCACCTCATATCCCTCATTTCAGACCCACACATCAGGTTCATCCCTTTCATTGAGTAGAATGGACCCAAGTTTCCCTACAACATAGTCATCAATGGGGTATCCGATCTTGGATTCATCCTAACTATCAATACCTCGCCACACTTTTGCCAAAGTTACATTCCTTATGTTCATTGTTAATGGACCATGAATGAAGGATTGTAGTGCTCTAAAGTGCATCTAATCTGTTGTCTAAAACATGTGAAATTTGTCATTCCTTGATCTACAAGTGTAGAATTATTCAATCCATTCGAACATGTGCGCAATATATTTTTTTGTTTTGGTTCCAATGAGTTTTCTTCTTATGTTGATTTTGTTCATCCTTGCTTTTAGCAGTTTTGTCCATATGGGTTCCTTTGTCTTCATTTTCCAACTCAATTCTACCATAAATGCCTTATTTCTCAACTTGAGATCCCTTATTCTTGTTCCTCCTTCCTCCTTCAGTTTAATTACTTCATTCCAATTTATCTCATGGATCTTCTTTTGTTCTCTACTTCCCTAGAAAAAATTACGAATAATTATTACTTCTTGCAAAATGGTATGTCTTGCTACTATAGTTGCTTGCATATAGTACCCATGAATTCTTTCTAAGGTAGACTTTATAAGTCAATGTCAACTAGCCATAGATCAAGCCTGCCAATTTTCTTCTCAACTTCTACAAGGTATTATCCAAGGATTCATTCATTATTGATGTTCCCACGTTTCCTTAATCAAAGCCTAAATACGTCCCCATCCTATCAATTATTTAGATCTTTACTACTTGACTAATATTTTGCTGAACTTCTCGACTCACATTAGTCAAAAAGTATGGTCATTATATTTTTCAAAATTAATTTTTTGTCCCCAGAAGTGGCCAAATAAGCTTAAAATGTCTAGCATTAGTTTGGCATTTTCCAGTGTAGCTTCCCCCATTAGAATGAGGTCATTTGCAAAGAAATTATGTTAAAAGCCTTCATCGATTCCCTTCATTTTGATAGATTTCCACCACTTTTTGTCCATAACCGCTTGGATTCATTTGCTTAATATCTCCATTCCTAGGATAAAGAGACATGATTACATGGGACATCCTTGTTTGAGACCAAGTGAATTGTCAAAAGCATTGGATATCTCTCCATTGATGATGACTGAGTGAAGAGTTCGAAAGACATGAAGACATTAAGGTTATCCAAGTCTTAAGCAAGTCTAAGGCCTCCATTGAGTTTCATATGAAATCCTATTCCATAAGATCATATGCTTTTTCTAAATCAAGTTTCATTATTAACCATCGTTTCCTCCCCTTATTCAAATAACATCTGTGAAAAATCTCTCACACAAACACCACCTTGTCTACTGCACATCTTCTGGGAATGACATTTGATTGAGTTGAGCTAATAAATTCATCTAAGAGAGGTTGTAATCATTATCTTGTACATGGTGGTGCACAGGCTAATGGGTCTATATTCTTTCAAGCTCTTAGCTCTCACTTTTGTTAAGATGAGAACAAGAATAATTTTATTCAAGTCATTGGGTGCTGAATTAGTCACAAAATAATTCTGCATCGTCTTAAATATAGAATCTCCAACTATCTCCCAATACTTCTTATAAAAGCCTGCATGAAGGTCATCAATGTCTGGGGATTTATGTGAGCCAATACAATTTTAATGCATTTTTCATTTCCCTATGATCAAGAATGGTGGACTATTTGTCCTTCACTATATCCTCTATTCACAGGATAGTAACATCCCTAAAAGGATTATCCAAAAGGGCTTTAGATTTGTCAGAGGCAAAGAGTCTTAAGTAATAGGATATGGCCATTTTCTCTATCTCATTTTGATCTGTAATACTTCACCCCACTTTTTCTTTTAGATATGAGATCATGGTTTTGTTTCTTCTTGCCATTGTTGTCAAATAGAAGAAATGTGTGTTTCTATCCCCTTAAACTACCCATTGTGAACTTGCCTTATGTGCCTAAAGGATTTCTTCATCTTCAAGTGTCTTACACAATTCTTTATGGGTAAAGCTTAGCTAGTTAAGAGTATCCTATATAGATTGATATACTATTCAATTCTCTAGTTCATCAGTTCTCTTCTCTCTCCTTTCCTTCTTCTATGGTATTAAACCAAAGACATTTTTTGTTCCACCATCATAATTTTTCTTTAAATAAATCAAGCTACAGAGGATTCAAAGATGCCTCAAGGTGCCAATTACTTTCCATGAAACCTTTAAAAAGAGGGTGTTTAGTCTACATATCTTGGAATATAAAAGGTCTTGACTTACTTTTCTACCTTCCTATATATGGACGTATATGAAGTATGATAGACGTATGATCTAACTAGCTCTTCATTAAGTGATATGATTTTGTTTATGGGAATATATCTACCCAATTCTCATTTACCTAAGCTCAATCAAGTCTCGTCTTAATCAGTGTTGATAACTTTTTACTCTTATTTAATAGTGTAACGGGTGTTCCTATAAACCCTTCATCAAGCAAGTGGTTATCTTTCATGCATTGTTGATATAGGCTTGCTATATGTTCATTGAACAAAGCTCCCCCTTCCCCTCTTTTCGCTATCACTCAAGACTTCATTAAAATCCCCTAGTACATCCCAGGGGCTATCAACCTTATTTAAGAAAGATTGTAGACTATCTTATAATACCTTTCTTTCAACTGACAAGGTACTAGCATATATAAGAGATATATAAAGAGAATGAGAATGAGAAATGACTTACATATTCAAGTGGATCTCTTGTCTACTAGTAAACAATATATAAACAATAGTATCTTCTTCATTTCATAGTGCAATAATGCCTCCGCTTAAACCCATTGACTGTACACAAGCCATCTTATTGAAGCCTAGGATGCTTTAAAGGCCATTTGCAGCATCCCTTTGGAATCTAATTTCTAGGAAGACCATCAGATGGGACATGAATTCTCTTTAGTTCTTCAAGGGCCCTTCTTCTCGATGTGTTTTCACCCTAAATATTCCACAATAAAATCTTAAAATGCATTTTTCCACTGCATTTAGTTGTTGTCCTATCATCATGTTATCAAGGGTTGATATTAGTACGCAACACCAGATGTCTTCATCTTTAGTTAAACGTTTGAAGTGTATGGCTTCAATCCTGAACCACCATGGCCTATGGTTCATCACAAGCATCATGGGGCTTTTCTTCAGTGGACTAAAGATCCATGGTGTTAGTAAAGCAACTGAGATGATTGGCAACTCCGGTAGGAAATTCTACCCTATCATTAATCTTCGCATTAGAGCCCGACATGTGAGTTCCCACCTTTGTAATGCTTAAGTGGATGTAAAATTCCTAATGTGGTTACTTTGAGACATGTCGCAATCCCTCTCGTGTCGTTCAGATGATGGTGGTGTTGAATTGTATTTCTAGCACTTGATGGTTCTTTAGGAGGGGGTTTAATAATAGTATTTTTTAGATAACTTCTACCAGTGCATTGTGTAAGAATCCTTCTAAATGTTTCTACCACGTTATTAATCTACGTATATCCACTAGTATCATCGATTGTTGGTGAAGCAATTTCATGGCAAGCAGAAGCCTTTATGTTATGGACCATGTCTCCAAGCTTAGTTAGTAACCAAATCTCTCTAGCCAAGGTGTGGTTCTTTTGATGAGGGTTTCTTTGTGGATGAAATGGCCCTGCTCCTAGGGCGCTTAAGAAAATAGTTGTTTTGTCACACATATCACCTCCAAGCAACATATGCAAAGCTTCTGTTAGCTAGATAAGTGTCTAGTCAAGTTTTAATTGTGAAATCATGATTAGATTCTATAATAAATGAACAAAATGTAGTTTGACATTTCGTCAATGATTAGGAAACTATTACACAAAACATGTAAATAAGCATTATAAGAAGGGAGAAATGAAAATTTAAAGTTTAAAATGATTTAAGAAAGTAAGCCATAAAAGGGAAGTTAAGCTAAACCTTAATACATGTGTTTGGTACAAGGCCTAAAGGAAACATGTTTAAACATCATTTCAAACATAGAAAGTCTAATGTTTAAATCTCTCTCAAGTCTCTAGAAATTTATGAAAGAAGAAATGTCCACTCCTCCGTGTCACCAAACCCATACCTAAGAAAATCATAATAAAGGTCCACAAAGTGATCGTCCTTGATACCTGAAATAGTAAAAAGTGAACGACGAAGCCTAATACATAGTAACAAGCGTACACACGCATGTCATATATGTCATGCCTTGAGGGTACCCTAGTAGTAGTAAACAAGTTATGCTTAAATACTATCACTAAATTACCTTCAGAGAATGGCAGGTTTTCAAAACGACAGGATCTTTTTAGTTGCATGATAAGAAATAACAAATATATGAAAGAAATAACTTAGTGAATAAACATTACAAAACCATTACAAACCATGTAGTTTTTCTGAAACACACTAAACAATCTATTCTAATAATACATAACCATTAAACCAAACTATAACTGTAGACCTTCAGCTTCTAAACTCTTACCGGAACCATACTCCTGGAGGTAACTAACCAGGATCGTAAAATAAACCTAAAAAGACTGTAGGAGTATGAGTGAAACCACAGCTCAGTGAATAACCAGACATACCATACATCACACAAGTCATTAACAAAACATATGCAATGCAAGCACTCAACCATATGCATAGATACAAGTTTGGATGATCTAGAATCCAAACAGGAAAAAGATTTACGCCCTCTTTTTAATGGGTTGAAGAACCAGCACTCAATGACCCACCTGCCCAGAAGAGACTAAGTACACAGAAGAATCAATGATTTCTCGTTTTAAGGTTATCACTTTGAATATAGTTGATTGAACAAACCATCTCCTGCAATCCCCTTAGAAACTCCCGAAGTATTAATCATTTCAAAGCAATTCTACGGAGGACGTTTTTCAGTGCCAACAACCAAGCAAAAACAGAGATCGGAAATATTAATACGTAGCAGGCTGTCACAACCATATATGCAATAATGCAATTTGTGTAATGCATGTTCATATTATTTTGTTAAGTCAATAATTCTTAATCAATTTCACAGTGACCATACATTACACACAATCATCATTATACTACTTCACAACATCAATCATTGCATTATCGCTTTTATAAGGATATTTTAACAATCATACGCTCAGATCAAATCATACTTTCAGCAAACATTCATTTGATTATCTTACATTACATATTTGACTATTTACAATCACAACCAGTACAATATGACTGAATTACTCACCTGCTCATACTGACTCAGTCGTAGTAATCTGCTGGTAGATCTTTTAGTGAATCAAAGTATTCATCAATATAAATTGACTAAATTCCTATATGTGATTCGTGTCCTAGACTCAATATTTTGGTAATTATTATACTTAGTGTTGTCGTGTTTTTCCTATTTTATCTCGCATGATTATTTAGTTATTTTTAGGAGTCACGTTACTCAAGAAATTAGTTTATATCAATTTCCATTCTTACCTATTTTATCTATCTAGAACAAATTTGACTAATACTAACTTTGATTAACACTAATATCTTTCTTAATCTTAGGTTTTAATGAATATTAGATATTAATCTAAATAGGCTTAATACTTGTATTAAATTAACTATCTAATACATTCTTATATAACATATATATATATTTAGTAAGTATGTTATATACATATATATATAGTTTCTGTTTAGGTCAGAAAAAGCTCGTGTGAGGAAATTTGGCTGTACACCCGGCCTTTAAGCCCAGATGCCGGTATAAAATTGTTTTTGAAGAAATTTTCATATCGACTGCACCGGTGTTGAAAGCTGTCGGCTTTCAACGTAGGCTGCCCTACGCCGTCGGCGTAGATCTCCAAGAAGCCGGCTTTCATTCAACCTTTACGTGAAAAATTATATTACGCAGCCTCAGATGAGTGTAAGCCGCTTCTATGCCACCAGCCTATCCATGTAAGCCGCCGGTGTTGAGCGGTTACACTGCCGGCTTCGAAGCATCGTTGATACTGTTCATCATCTTCCTCCTCGGTTCGATTCATGTTCTTTGATTTTTATACGTTAAAAACATACTCAAACTATTTATAAGTGTTTATATATCATATATAAAGACATAAAACACGTTTGAACACGTTTAAAAACATATATATATATATAGATCTCGATTCTTAGAGAATAAAGCTAGGGTTTTGGATTATTACCTCGTTGGAGCTCGTTTGATGTAATCCGAAGCTTGTGGTTGTGTTTATTAAGTTCCTAAGATGATTATAAGTTAGTTACAATCCTTATATTTGAACGAAAATCCTTTGAATCGTATCAACTTACCTTTGAACTTGTTTTCAAGGGTTTTTAGCTTTGTTCTTCTTTTGATCTGAGCTTGGGTGTTATGATCGGTTTGTTTTGTGTCTTCAGCTCGTTTTGGTGGTTAGAAAGGGGTAGTTTCGTTTTAGAGAAGTTGAGAATTAATGGAGGTTGTTTGTTCCTTCATTAATGCATTTGTTCATATATAAATAGAAGAAGAAAGAAGAGGACTTGTGGTTGCTTCTCCTTCGATTTTCTTCCGGTTTGATCTCATTTTGGCTGTTATTTTCGCTTCATTAAATGCTATATTGAGTTGTCAATTGGTGATTGGTTCTTGGGTTGCTTTATTTGACAAATTTGGGTGAATGATTGGGGGATTTCGGCTCCCCTTTCTTCCCACGTAATTTCCACCGAAACCTCAGCCGACAATATATATATTAGTTTATTATTTTAATTTAGTTTTGAGTTAATTAAACGAGTTATATAGGTATAAATTAGCTAATATTTGGAAGTTTTTGTACAAAAATATGTTTATAGAAGGATACAAAACTCTTAGATTTTCAAATAATACAATTTTTAGTTTTATATATACGTAGTTAATTACTCGTATAATTTTATCTCCTGCGATTAGGATTTCTTAAGCTTGTTAGGTCTATTTTTGTTTCAGGCTCCGATAGCTTAAGAAAACTCGATTTAGAACAATAGCGTGATCCGATTATTTGTTTGGGGTTCAGATTTTGAGTTATTTGACAGTTTGTATTTTCGTTGTGTATTTAAAATCTTTTCGATTTATCTTTGGATCATCGTTTTTTGTTTATAAGCGTAGATAATCGTTTACGTAGTATTGGACTTAATACGGAAACTAAACTATATATATATATATATATAGTCTTGATACTGAACATGAAATCTTATTAGTAGCTTTTAATTTTAACTAGGAATCTTGAATTTAGGTTTTAAGTCTAAATATAAGCTCATTACTACTTGTTATTCCAATCTCGAATCATTATCGAGATTAAAAACAATCATTTAATCTCTATATTTATTTTTCCTATTTAAATCTATTTGTATATCAAGTTTTGGGTTTTAAAGAAATTCTTTATTCAAATTATAAATCTTTTATCTAATCAAAATCTAGATATTGATCTATTCTTAGACTTTAATTAGAATCTAAATCTATTATCTAGTTCATACAATCTATGGTAAGGTCGTGTACTAATGTGAAAAATTCTCGGGGTTTACAATATATGCCTAGACTAATGTAACAAGCACAAAAATTAAGTTATTTACTATTTGAGCCCACATCTAGGTATTCTTGACATCTTAGACCAACATGCACAAAACACTCATGACTCCCACTAAACAAAAAGGGTGGAGTTCTTTTAGCAAATCACACACCGGGAGGGGTTGGGGTTTGATAAGTCCCTTAACTTATTAGAAAGGAAAAAAAAAGTGAAATAGTCATGTATGAGTCACTTCCTTACAGGCTGCCACCAATGAGCACGATCCATTGTAATGACTCATATAGGGTCTCATAACATCGTATAACTTGTTATAACTTCATTCCCGCTCCTAGTTCACCGCCCAATCTAAAAAATTTCCTTGTCAACTACCTACTGGACCTAACCACACATTTCGTGGAGGCCTAAGCGCCTGGACAATCGCATCATTTTAAAGTTGCGATCAAACTCGCAACCTAGTCTGAAGGTACCACTTCCTGGAGTAAGATTAAGCTGAATTTAAATTCTTAGTTCGGTTATTAATACTACTCTAACAAACAACACACAATTACTGCGTACTTGATAGCTGAAATGTTAAGTCTTTCTTCAAAGCTTGGTATCCAAATCTATTCACAAATGAAATTGGAATTTAGTTTAGGCTTAATCCTTATGGTATCATTCTTAATACACTAGTTTTGATCACACCCCATTAGGGTATCGTAAGGTAGGTAAGACATTTAAAAAAAAACACTAACTCAGGAGAAACACAAGTTGTGTTTTATCGTGTTTCCCTTTAAGTTAAAGATAAAGAGCAATACAAGCAAGTATAGGAAGATATGTATGCACGATGCTTTTCTAAGCATTTTGTATTTTGCAGAATTGAGAGAGAAACATAGGTAAGTACATGGCATCATTTACATTTCTTGTCCTTCTGGTGGACCTCATGAAGAAAACAAGAAGAAGCATGGCTAAGAACACAAAGTCGTGTTTTAGTCATGTATTGCTATGTCAACTCTATTAAAGAGGTAGACATTTTGGTACACGATGCGTGTACAAGCTATGTATTTCTAGGTTTTATTACTCTTGTTAGAAAGGAACACGGGCAAGTACACAAGATCTTGTACTAGCCATGTTCTTTAGGAAAAATTTGAGGACGAAAAATCAGAGAGATACATGAGTAGACATGATTGTCAAACTTGAATTTCTACTAGAATCGTTAAGAGGTTCGTAGAATTAGAATGTATAATCGAAATGTAGAATCTTAAGATTCTAAAACTAATGTAAATTTGCTTGCAAAAACCATAGATTTACTTACTTTACTAATAAAACTTTAAATAAATTATGAAAAATAAAGAATTTAATATTAAACTAGTTACATACAACCAAAATTTAAGTTTTACCAATCATAATTCTCATTACTATTAATATATTTAGTGCAATTTTAACAATTAAAATAATTATTTTTATTTAATCATGATTCACAATCTACAATTATTAAAATGCATTGCAGATCATTTAAATTATCATGTGTGAGTAGCTAGTTTTATGCATTAATGAACATTTTCGTGTTAACTAATATTTGTGCAAAAAATCATTGCATTTATGACAAATAAATTGCATATAGAAAGTTATTGAAAAAGGGAAAAAAATATAGCACTATATATATATAAATATTTGTTTAATTTTCATTCAAATCGTACAAAATATATTATAGTATATAACTGAAAAGAAAATAACCCTCTAAAAAATACAAAAAAAAAGAAATAAAAAAATTAAAAACTAAAATTAAGTTAAATTAAAATAAAAATCGAGAACCAACCCCAAAAACCCTAAATTTAAACATATTAAATTGATTGCATTATTAAAGTTCAAATAGAAAAAAAAAAGAGAGTAAAATTACAATTTTATGATTCTACACCGATTCTACTATGTAAAATCGTGATTCTACGTAAGTTTATGATTTTATATGCGAGTTGAATTGAAATTCTATCATCAACTCGTAAACTCATAGAAAAGTACGAGTTGACTCACGAGTTTGACAACCATGTGAGTAGATATATGACCCCATGTACTAATGTGTACTTCTATGGAGGTTTTAGAGCGAGTGTCGCCCCAGCGGGTACCCTAAACGTGACAGCCCGCCGTACGCAATATTAAAACTCAAGAATGACTACCTCAGTCACTCGAAAGCTTCCATATCGGTACAAGGTCTACATTCACAACAAAGGGAGACCGGTGGAGTAATGCATTTTAAGACATTGGCAGCGGAACATGCAAAATGACACTTAACATATATATTTCATTGAAATAAAAGTCTTACAGCTTCTAAGGGGCATTCCCCCGATAATTCATAATAACATGGTTCTAAAAGTAACATAACTAAAGCTAGAAGATTTTAGAAGAAATCTACTCTATAACTTCAAAATAAATTGCCTCCAAAAGCTTCTCAAAATGAGGATTCTACCCGGGGAAAATCAAGATGGTCTCGGGTGCAAAAAGGTAATCCTGCAACATCAAAAGTCTATAGGAGTATAAGCATGACTAGCTTAGTGAGATATTCCTTATGCAATAGTACTCATAACAACAATCAAACAAGTTTATTAACCAAGCATATGAATGCAACAATCATATGATCAAACATTACATACGACTATCCAGTTTCATATGTTTGATGGATTTACCCCTCCATCGGTGGTTAGGGAATGCTTTGAACTGGGTCCCGAACAACCTCCTCAACTTTGCACGCGTCTTGGGGTTCCAACGAACGTACTACTAGTCCCCGGGCCTTCCATGCCCAAAGCGATCGATTTGGCTCGGCTACACCTTGAGGCCGTATTCCCCGTACGTCCTAACCCTCAAGAAGTAGCTAGGCAGCTTACTTTCCGGTCCCACGCTGAGGAGTAGTAGCAAAACTTCGAAATGATATTCTAAGTGATATGCATGAGCAATTTATTATATGGGGATTTCAATATGGCATTAAATCATTTAAAGCGATCAAACAATATTTGCACACATAACAATACATACATGGAAACATTTATATCAATCACAAATCGGGTTCCGATATACTTATCGTTCATTGATCGCACACAATGAATCACATACATAATTCCCATAATATCCCACATGCATATCAATTTTTATCTTTTCCTACATCTAGTGCTCTATTCTACAAGCACATGTGTGAATACATAAGCGTAAAGGGAACTCACTCGTCCATAGCGCTCTAGGAGTCGAAGTAATCTTCGGGAAAGACAAGATCGTGATCCTTGACACCTAAACAAAAGAAATACCCAACATGAGTATTTCATCCAAGATCTATTCAAGTTCTATACTTCTATCTTAAAGAATTCGTAAAATCGTATGGAATGGAAATCCCAACTTAAAATGGCCATGACTTGCTCATTTTAACTCGGAATTCCGCCTATTATATACCGATTTCTACCTACTCGAAAAGATCTATCTATTTCTAAGGTTATTTTCATCAAAAGAAGTTATTTGGGTCTCGGAATAGTAGCGTACAGATTTGATACAAATTTTCCAAACTTCAAAACTAGAGTTTTCAAACCTTTCTTCACTCAATGGCTTTTGTACAAAAGTATAGATATATAGTATGGTTGAAAAATCCCTTGAATACACATATATACTCAAACCATAAGCATGAATTTAGTGGCGTTGTCTCAACAATATTCTTGTAGTACAATATGTTTTGAAAGTGAGATAAGCTTAATTTTTGTAAAGAAATTAGTTTTGTTAAGAAAATTTCTTATTTTACTAAAAGTAAGCATCTCTTTCTTTTAACTCCATTTCTTAAATAAAAGTAGATTTAATCTCTTTCAAATTTCTACTACCTTATTTCTAATGTTTTGGAAAACAAAACTTTCTAAATACTTTATGGTTATATCCACTTTTAAAAGAAATCATCTTATAAGTAAATTTTTGAAAAACTTATCTTAGACTTTAGTGTTGGTGGAAAACTTTTGACAATTGAATTTAAGAAATCTTTGTTTAGGTCTAAAGAAACTTTCTTATTTCTTTGAAAAGAGAATAACTTTACTTTATGTATTTCTTGGTGAAAACCACATATTATTACTAAAACTTGAGCTAGCTTATCTAACTTTAGAAGAATATTTTTTTAAGATAAATTTCAAACCTTTAAGGAAAATAACTTCTTATGTGACAAAATTTATATTTAAGAAGAGTTCTTATTCTTATGTTAAGAAAACTCATTTCTATTATGATTGAGACAATAACAACATATTCATGCATGAATGAGAATATATATAACATAAAAGCTACATAAATAAAATAAGAGCATAAAAGTAAAGTCAAGTATTGGGAACCTTAGCTTCATCAAGGTATCCCGGGACTAAGAATAGACTAGTCCTCAAAAGAAAAGAAAAGCAAGGAAATAAAATTGTTTTGACTTGATATGAACAAGTCTAAGACTAAAAAGACTAGTCTTAATATTGCATAAAACAAGTAAATAAATAAATTGCAAGACTTGAAAATAAATAAATAACAAGTGAGCTTATATGCTCTAAATAAATATATCTACATAATACTTAGATAAGTTAGGTTAGAAACAATAATACTGTCACGCCCCAAAATAGGGCCTAGTAGTATATCCTGTAGTCATCATACCACGTGTGCACCCGTAATATGAGAACCGTCATGCAAGTCAGATATTACAAGACTCTTCTTATAATTGTTACATGTAATGTAGTCATACCAATATATTATATAAATACTAAGGATTCCGATTTTCCTTAGTTTGCCAGAGCCGCAGAGAATCGGTATCCCCTACCAAATAATGAAATTGAGATCAAACCTATAAAATACAAGATCTTAATCAATTATACCATTTATCTAATTTGTTCTTTGAGACCAAGATAATCTATGAAACTATCTTCAACAAGGTCTTTTGAGGTAGCACTCTTCACTCATGCTTAACCCAATCCCAGCTAACGTTACACCTGCACAAAGACTGTTGGAGGGTGAGCAAAACCACACGCTTAGTGAGATGACCTGACCAGACCACATATCAAACAATGGAAATGAAGTTTACTTAGCAAACATATGTAATGCCACAATCAAGCATATGAACAAATACAAGTCTGGAGAATCCGGAGTCCAAAGTAAGATGGAGATTTACCCCTCTCATCAGGGTTGAAGGAACCAATAGTACCTAGTCTATCCAGAAGAAGCCAAGCATACAGGGGAATCTACGATTTCTCGTATTAGGGTTATCACTTTTAATATGATAGCTTAACAAACCATCCCATGTACATACCTTTAGCAACTCCCTAAGCATTAGTCATCCAAGCAATACCATAAGCGGCGTCCTTCATTTACCACTTAGTTCTTATGGTACCAACAGAACAAAGGTAACCTTGCGTTGATCTAATAGCCTTTAGCCTAGGTCAACCAAGCATTATCAGAGTCCCGGATGGCCAACACGTAATAGACTACTACGCTTTTAGAGATGTAAATATGCAATATATGCGATGCATGCCCATTTCATTTTATGGTACCAATAGTTTTTAGTCAGGTTTAGGACGATAATACAATTACAGACAAACATCAACATGCTCCATACAATTGTCATCATACAAAGAAATTGTTTTATAATAAGATGTTTTGGCAATCTCATACACACCAAGCAGCATGCAATTTACCCAAACCCACATGCAATTCAGTTTGATATGTCATTATCAATGCAATTAACTACAAGCACAAACAATATGATAAGGTCAAAGTCCTTCACCTGTGGTCCTCGCTATATTGCTATAATAAGCTACTGGTAGTCCAGAATCGATTTATATTCCTATGAAATGAAATAACATATATTTATTATTATACGATTATTCCTGTAAAAGAAGTCTTCCTAAAATTAAGGGTGTTAATTTTAATCACCTAATTTTAAATTAAACTTAATTATTACGGTATCTATTAATTTAATCGAATTCCTATGAATATCTAAATATTCTATATTTGATAAAGTTTCTATTATTTCTAAGGACTTTTTAAGGTTCTAACCTTTATAGTAAGAAATAATTATTTGTTATTTATTTTCATTTTGCTTCTCTTGATCTTTAATTGTTATCTATTTATATACAATTATGCTAGTATATACTTAGTATTCACTAACTTATAATTTATACACATATATATATCTTACTATGAGAACATATTCACTAATAAAAGAATTTATTAACTTAATTATAACTATTTTCAAAATTATTTTTCTCTTTTCATAAGCATTAATAATTATCATCGATAATAGCACCAAAAATATTTATAATATCAATAATACTAATAACAATAATGATAATAATAATAATAATAATAACAATTATAATAATAGTAATAATAATAAATTTTCGAAAATAGATTATATTCCATCACATTAAGAATTATACTAATTGTCTTATATATTTTAATTAATATTATTACTAAAGTAATTTTAGTCTTACCAGATTTATTATTATTTCAAAATAATATTTTTGAAATTCTAAAAATTCTTTTAATAATATTAAGATATTAATAATTAGAATCTATTATGCAGAAATTATTTAACAAAATAATTTATATTTCTAAAGTAAATTTCTTTTTAGATTAATAGTAATAGATCAAATAATTAAACATCCTATATCAGAAAAATAATTTTATTTTTAAATTTAAATAAATAACTTTCGGATTTAATATGATTATATTATAATATTACTATTACTATTCTAGAAAAATAAATACAAGAAAAAGAATAAACATTCTAAAATTATTTAAATTATTATTTATTATATAATTATTTATATTTAACTTCGTTTTTCTTCTAGTCGAGGGGTACACGAGGTCGAGCACGCCCGTACACCGTGGCTGGCCGAGGGTTGCACGGGTTGAGTACGCTCGTACAACGTGCTGGCTGAGGGTTGCACGGGTTATGTACGCCCTTACACGTTGCTAGCCGAGGGGTCTACGGGTTATGTACGCCCGTACACCGTTGCTGGCCGAAGGTATACGGGTTATGTACGCCCGTACACCAAGCCTGGGCTCATCGGGAAATACTGTTCATCGTCTTCCCCGATGAGTCATGGCCATTTCCGATGAATCCCGACGTTAAAAAGTCGAGATTTTGGATCTGAAAGACTCCTAAGATGTTTATAAGTCAGTCTCAATTCATAAAACTAGAAGAAAACTCGCAGAATGAAAATCACTTACCTCAAGCTTGTTTTGGAACGTTTTTCCCAGTTTTTGTTCGAATTTTTGAACGGGGTGAATATGAGCGTTTAAAAATCGGTTTCTGAGTTGGTTCTACTTCTAATGAGATGTAGATGAGTTCTGGAAAGTTTGGAGGAGTTTGAAGTTCGTTTGCTTAGCTATCCGAGTTCGTTTGTATATAATATATATATAACGAATGTAAATTTCAGCCGCTTTCCTTCCTCAAATCTGCACGAATTGCTCTTGTTTGTTGCCTATTCCATCCTCTGTTTGATTGTCATAAATATGGGGGGGATGATTTGGCCGATTTGCATTGGTTGAAGTTAGATGTATATTGACTTTCACATTGTTTAGTTGAAGGATTTTCGGCACCAAAATTTAGAAGATCCCAGCCCTTCACTCCAAGTGGAAACCGTCTCCAGCAAGTTGCAAACACATATATTAATTATATATTAATTAGTTGATAATTATTTTAGGTTTAGGATATATATAAATCAAATATAAAGAGAAGATGAGGAATTTATAACTAATAATGGTATAAGGAGGGGGTAAAGTATAAATTTGTGAAAAAAAATCAATTTTGCGGGTTTAAGTGATACGTATATTAAATACTGATTTAGTAATATTTTTAGATGAGAAGTTCCATATTCGCGTTATTAAATATTCTAAACAATATAGTATACATAGAATTTCTATTAGACATCTGTATATATGTGTTTGAATTTTCGCTTTTTCTTTTGGATTTGTCCGCGTCCAGGGAGAGATCAAATTGGAAAACAATTCCAATACGTAAACCGTAACAAAACATAACAAACGAAAAAAAATGCAAATCAGTTAGGATATAGGGAAATATATAAGTAAAAAGAAGATGATAAATTTATAATCAATAAATATGTAAGGAGTGGGAAAAATATAAATTATTGAAAAAAATTAATTTTGTGGATCTAAATAACACGTATGATAAATACTATTTTGATAATATTTTTGGATAAAAGTTTACATATTAACGATATTAAATATTTTGAATACAATCGTATACATAGAATCTTTAGTTTAATACTTTCACTTTTCAGTTTTTATACCTGCTATCATAAATTATATTTTATTGTTTAAAAGTTTAGTTTCGTGGTATTTTGATAAATTAATAATTATATTGCCCTTGATTCGACTTTATGATAAATCTTTAAGATTTGAAATTACATATGAAATCATTTCTATTTATAAATTTATTCTAGACTTTTTATTAGATTAGAAATTTAATTTTAATTTTATATTTGTTACTCAGTTTTTTTTACTAATTATAAATTACTGGATTATATCAGACTTTTAGTTTTTATAGACTCAGAATTATTTAACTTGAATGTTTTATATATATATATATATATTTTACATTAAAACTTAAATTCATAAATATTAAATAGTTTTCTTTATTCTTTATTATGAGTTTTTATAGTCTTAGTGATATAGATTCTTTATTCTAATTTGTTCATACTTAAAAAAATTTAAATCGCGAAAAATTTGGAGTGATTTCTAATATTTTTGTTGTAGTTCTTTTATGATTCTACATTTTATTTTTATATATTTATTATAGCCGGGTTATGTAAAATCAAGGGTATTACAAATACCAATATCAACATAATAGCAACATAAAGAAAATACGCGTAAAAGTCCTATATCTGTTATTTTTAGATACCGAAAAATTCTAAAACTGATATTTTTGAAAACCTTATATTTTTACGAATCTATTGGTGTTGTCGGAATATTTTTGCTATCCGGTGCTCCGAGGCACGGTTTTTGAAAACTGATCCCGATCGGATCCGAAGGACACTAGAAAAACTCGAATCTGATATTTTTAGGCTTCCCTCTATTATTACGAACCATATTCCACAATTATTTCAATTTCGTATTCTTGGGTTTAAGAACACGGGATTGCCGGATGTAGATTCACTAGACTAAACATAGAACTAGGTTAATTTTAGGGTTTCATTTCAACTTCCGATTCTTAGGGTTTGCTAATATTATCGAAAAATCTAGGGGCTTACAGCGAGCAAGAGAGATACAAGACTAAGAACATGGGATAGTGTTCCAACCATGTACTTTTGGAAAAAATCAATTTCTTTGAGTTTTGATGGGTCAGAGCGGAACTCAGGCAATATATGGGCTTGTGTTCCAACCTTGTTCTTCTAGGTTTTGTGAAGTTTCATGCTCAGACTTGATATTTTGATGAAAACATGCCTTGGGTCAACCTTTGAGGGGTTTAAAGATGTTGAATGATCATGTTCGTGCCTAGACTCATCTATTATGCTTCCTCTTTCATTAAAACATGTTTAATCAAGGTTGAAAGCTTAACTCATCTAGTTTGATAGTAACTCTTAACTTCATCACGGTCTTTATAAGAATTCTAAAACTTTTATAAACAAACTCTTCATTTAATAGCTCTAAAGTCAACAACATCAAACCTTACGTTAATATTATTATTCCCTCCATAGTTTAGCCACGTAAAAGTACTTATGTCCTCTTAAAGTCAATTTCCAACAAAATCCCAACTCAAGACATGCTCATTCTTCATCCCTTACGTTACTAGGTTAGTCTCATCTTTCTACCATTGCATTTTCGTGGCATCAAGAGTTTTAGGTCTTACCTTGTCATTCCAATTGTGAGTCCAAGGCTTAAAACTCCTCTAAACTCAATTTTCTTGCTACTTCTAACACATACCAACACACCCAAGTCATATTTCATATTTAAAACACTATAAACCTTACATTTTAATACTTGAAAATCTCAAACTCACCTTGTTATGAACTTCTCTAAGTTTGTTACCCTTCTCTTTCTCTTAGTTCACCTCCATTGTCCACATTTCCTATCATGAAGTAGATAACCATAGTTAGTTAGTGTTAATTCTCCTTTAATTTTCTTAATTAACACTAATTAAAGGCTAGGGTCTACAGAATCTTACCTTAGGATTTGAGTAAGCTTTTTAAAAAGTTAAAGGTAGAAAAAGAGGAATATTTATATGGAGGCTAGTAGGGGTTTGTAGGGTTTCCATCTTGGAGCATCACATGGCATAATCTCAACCCTCCATCTCCACAAGGTTTAATTTGCCAGCCTTTATTAACCTAAAATGATGCGCTTAAGAATTTAGTCACTAGTGTATCTATGGATTAATATTATGATGTGACTAAAACACACTCTGATACCAAAATTAAGATAAATCTAGGAAGACAATAACTAGGTATTCTATTGATAAGCCCTATATCAATAATATATTAATTTATTCCTAAAGAAATCCCAAGACTTGACACAAGTGTGAAGGTTTTTTCAATAACAAGAGTAGAAAAAAAAATAGACAATGTTATTCTAGGACATGACACACCAAGAACAAGTCGAACTACACTATTGCTAATTTGTTATGACTCGCAAATTAACTAAGATAGTTTGTTCACTACAATCATAAAGATTGATAAGAACACAAGAATCACATGACAATTAACAAAAATTGATAAGAGAAAGCTTGTAAGAGTAAGAATTCTCAAGGAAGAATCTTATTCAAAGACTAATGATCAATTGTTGTTATGTTTACAAATAAAAGGCCCTTTATATACTAATGACCTAAATAGGGAAAAAAATAGTAATTAATATCAAATCCTAATCAAATCTATTTAAAAGACTCTTAACAAAATAAAGAAAATATTTATAATAAATCAAATCTTCGACATCACCACTATCTATGTCACGGGCAGAATGTGAGTCACGATCCTCTCAAATCATTATTCTTCTCATAGATTACAGGCATGAATCGGACTGTGATAAGTAAAATCACCAACCTTGTCACTACCGTCTTTTAGGACATGATCTCCATTGGTTTTCATTCCAGTGTCATTAACAGGGAGTGTAAATCTCCGAAATTTTGGATCCAAATTATAGTTTAAACCCTAATCGGAAGTCAACCGGATTTCCCAGAGTCAACCAAACCCTAGTTTACCGTAACCGCTTAAGTCCGGCATTGCCGTTTTCTCAAGCCCTAGAAACGAAGTTGGGAAAATTAGTTGTAATAGTTCGTAATAGCTATAGGTTTTATAAAAATATCATATTGAAGAATTTCGAGTGTCCTTTGAACCCGATCGGACATGATTCTTGAAAGACGTATCCGGAAGCCCGGAATAGGAAAAATATTCCGAATATATCGTTAGACTCGTAAAAATATGAGATTTCCAAAAATATCAATTTCGTAATTTTTCGGTAGCTAGAAATATCAGATATCGCTTTTATACGCGTATTTTCTTACTACCGGTACTTAATTGTCATGTCTACTTTTACATTACACTATTTTCTACTATTCATCTATCTCTACTTTTTCTTACAACCTATTCTTACAAACCATACACCTACTTCTTACACATTTTCATTTCCAATACAACTTCACATCTTTCATTTCTCTCTTTTAATTAACAAAATAACAAAAAAATAAATTTCTCTCCTCCCCACACACACAAATGGCGCCGGCCCTCTCTCTCCCCATGCTCAATTTGTTTTAAATTCCAATTATTTAATTAACACAATTTATCTCCCACATTTTCCTATAAATACCCCCTCATACCTTCACTTCTTTCACACCTCTTCTTCTCTAAAGTTACTCTACAAAAATTTCTCTCCAATTTCTCTCAAGAGTTCTTTCAAGAAGTCTTATTAGTTTAGCTTCCTTTAGATAAGAAATTTCTCAAGAATTCTTCATGTTCATCTACTTAGTATGAGCTTAGTGTGTGTTTTCTAAAACCATGAAGGTTAAGAAAGCAACATTAGGTTCATGCTTTGTTTTTGTCTATAAACATAATTCCTCTATGTTCATTTATGTTTCTTTTATGTTCTTTACTATCTAATATATCTATATAGCTATATATATTATTTAGAGCATATAAGCTCATTGTCTTACAATTTATTTATCTTTCATGCAATTTATTTACTTCATTGCAATTTATTTAATTTCAAGTTGATTTTTAAGACTAGTCATTCTAGTCTTAGACTTGTCCTCGTCAATTCAAAACAATTTCTCTTTCTTTTCTTTTCGGGACTAGTCTTTTCTTAGTCCCGGGGTACCTTGATGAAGCTAAGGTCCTAATACTTGATTTACTTTATTATTTACTTAAGCTTTCAAGTCATTATTTTACTTTATATTTCTATAGTTTATGATTCATATTCATGCATGAACATAATGTTTTTGTCTCAACAAAAATAGATGAGGAAGTGTCTTTCTAAAACTAAAGGTTCTTGTTAAATAAAAGTAGGAAATAGATTTCCTAAAAACTCATGGACATGCTTGGAAATAATTTTTCTTACATAAACAAAAGGTTTCATGAAAACTTATCTTTCATCAAGAAATATTCTTTTGGAAATCATTACAAGAAACAAAAAATTGTCATTTTATTACTTTTTTGAATCCAAGTTTTGAAAATAAAACCACACCTTAGGAATTTAAAGAAATTACGAGAGATTAAATTTAGAAAAAGAATATTCATCTCAATAACTCAAGATCTTTCAAAAGTAAAATAAATATTCAATAGAATCTCAAGTTCAAAGTCTTTTAACCTTACTTTTTATAAGTTGAGACAACTTCATTTACTTCATACATTTGTTATGAGTCATTACAAATATATATATATACCTTTCAAAAGTTTACAAAATAATTGAAATAATTATCTTTTCAAATGAGCTTTGTTTACAAGAAGAAAAACAAGTGTTTGCAAATTCGTGGCAAATCTGGTCGCTACCTTTTCGGAACCCAAACGACATAGTTTTATAAAAATAAGCTTAGAAATGCGTAGATCTTTTTGAGTAGGTAGAAAACGGTATATTATACGCGAAATTCCGAGTTAAAATGAGCAAGTTATGGTCATTTTAAGTTGGAATTTCCCCTTATACGATTTTACCACGATTTTAAGGAAAGTTTAGAATCTTCAAGAGTAGAATTTCATGAAATACTCATTTTGGGTATTCTTCTTGATTAGATAATCACGAAGAAGATTGTTCGTATCCCGAGGATTACTACAATTAAGTGGAATTTCCGAACGACTCATACATTTCAAAAAGGGTGTCATCATGGCCGAGTGAGTTTATTCCCCGTTATTTTTCATACTCTTGATTTTGCTTGTAAAATTAGTTGTACTAGAATTTAAGAAAAATAAAAAGGAAGTGTATGATAATATGTTGAAAGAATACTAAGTATATCGAAACTCGATTTGGTTGTAATAAAGTTGTATGTGAATTAGTATCTTGAAATGTTTGAAATTGATTGATCACTTGAAAGAAGTTAAATGTAACTACTAGACTTTAATTAAAGAAATTATTCATGCACTTCATATGATGAGTCACATTGCATTCACTACTATACAATTGGTGGGACAAGTGTATAATAGTGGTGGTAAACATAACCGGTATATCATTTCAGTGGCGAGTAGGAGCCAGTAAGAACTATTTAAATTGGTGGCTAGTAGGAGCCTGTAATAACTACAAGTTTTTGATGGCGTATAGGAGCCGGTAAGATCTATAAAAGTGTTTTTAAAAGTCGTGGCTGTAATTAGCCTGAATACCCAACCCCGAATGAAGGGCGTAAATTCATTCAACATATGATTCCCGGAAAGTCATATGTCTTGTATGCTCACGTGGTTGTTGCATTTCATATGTTTGAATAATAAACTTGATTGATAATTTTTTTTTCTTCGAGTATGAATTTTGGGATTTACTCACTAAGCCCATAAGCTTACACCCCTATAGATATTTGTATTCTCAGGAACACCTATTTTTGTGCCCGAGGTCTTCCCGTATCCGTACACGTTTTATATTGAAGCTTTTGGAGGAAATCTACTCGAAGACTTAGATTAGAATTCCTTTGAAATCTTTAATGTAGTATTTTGGATGTTATGAAGTTTATCTCGATCCTTGGAATTAGCGGGGGTATGCCCCTAAGAAATTATGTAATAGACCTTAGTTATTAATGATATGATATACTTTATTTCTGGATTCTTGTATGTTTATCTTTACTTGCTTAAACTATACTTCCCAAAAGCGTCTCCTATTACCGTGTTAGACGCCTTACATATAATACTAAGGCTTTCGCATGACTAAGGTAGCCATTCTTAAGCCTTGATATTATATGTGGCGGACTGCCACGTTTAGGGTACCCTTCGGGGCGTGACAGGGAGCATCATGGGCACGATAGGCATAAGCATATGATAACGTTTCTCATCACGGGCGTGATACGTAACATGATCCCATTAAACTTCTCCAAATGTTGTTATGGGCTGGATCATAGGCATGACTGATAGCTTTTCCACATTTTCTTCTTTTTCTTAATCAATTGTAAATTGATGCTCATCATCCTTTGGGGCTTGTTGAAGATTTGCCCTCAAGCCTTGATGGAAAATACATCCACCCAAATCAAAGATAAACCTGTAAAACTCAAACACTATGAAACAAAAGTTCTTAGCTATACTCAACACATAAGTTATCTCCAATACTTGATCTATAAACCCTCTCTTAAATAATAATTCCCATAGCATTATAACATCAGCTCCAAGAATTCTAATGCTTCCCATGTAACCATGTTTAAAGAAATAATGACAAAGTTCATGCCTTTCATATGCAATACGGCAGACCATTTTAGTCATTGCATATCCGCACCAACCAACATCAAACACCTTGTCTTCAGCCAAAGGTACTCTGTCAAACAACTCGGTAAAACCATAATTCCATACTGATATTTCTAAGAAGAAAGGTAGTCCATACTTCAAAACATCATCAAAATTATAACTTAGCTTACTAGTAATAAAACATCTCGCTATTGACAACCAATAATGAGGAATGTGAGATGAATGATTTTCCCACTTTAATGAATTAACACATTTTGTAGCAGTAGTGAACTTATGAGCATACCACTCATATACTTCTACCCGCTCTATAAGTTCACCATAAAACAATAGAACACTCCTTCAATATATGTAACCATTAGAAAAACTCTAAGGAATATCCACAATCAATTCATGTGATCTCGTAGGGACGATAATATTACAATATTATTCAATTCTTGGTAATCCCATAGATACATCAAAATATAATAGATGAACTATAGGGACATAAACATAGAAATACTTGCAATGCTCAATAGCTCCTTATGTAAGTAAAAATGGCTCCAAATCAGGTACACATATATCAAGAGATGACTTTGATCCAATATCATATTGTATATCCCTTGAAACATCTATCTCTTTCATCGTAGTATCATCAATATCCTTATCTTCAACATCACAATCTACACTGCTAACAATTTCCACTTGCGCAACGTGATCATCTTTGGCATTCTTCTCAAGAACATCACTAGTATCATCATCAACCAAATAGTGTTGCTTAGTATTATCCTCTTCATCCTTAGAGGCTTTAGCAAGAGTAAAAGCTGACTCTATCATATCAACTTTTGGAACAACTTCAATTATTGTCTTAACAGCTTGTTTCTTTGTCCTCCAACATTGTCCTGAGGCCCTAACAATATCAATACCCTTTGGACTCTCTCAAAAGATGCAGGACGCAATATAATCTATGTGACAAGAAGAAAATAAACATTTCTCAAATGGTCATAATGGGCTCCATCAGACACCTTCTACAATTTCCCTAAATTTAAATGGGAGTCAATAATGTTTGCCACGTCACAAAGGGTCTCCTCTTGAAACTTACCAATGGAGTAGGTCACTTCCGTCCCCCTTGTTACCCACTTCACTTCTCCATTATACATCACTTCATAAGAACATGGAAGGTCAATGGTTTTAAAACCTAAACACTCAGTTATAACTTCAGATATTAAATTTACTAGACAATATTTAGTATGAAATAACAATAGTTCCTAGTCAATTCTACCATTAAGATAGAAGTTATACTCTTTTATTTCGGTGGATCGTGGTTCCTTCTTTGGAACAACATCATTACGTGGTTGTGAACACCATCGATTGATCGTGGACTGAAGGTTATTTACATTTTCAATAAGCTTCTACAATTGTTGATCAAGAAAACCTTCACAATTCCTCATCCCCATCATTAATTGAAAACCTTAGTTTTCAATCATACCATGTAAACCCTAATCACACAAGGCATACACACGAATGATAAAATCCTAAATTTGATCACCACAGAAACCCTAAGGTTTAAATCACACTCCAACAATATTCAAGATCACAATCCCTAATGTCGTGTTGTCACGCCCCAAGGGACACCCCAAACGTGGCAGTCCACCGTACACTATATTAAAACCTACGAATGACTTCCTTGATCACGCAAAGGCTTTCATATTGTGCACAAGGCGTACAACACATCAAAGAGAATGCATCGAAGTAATGCAATTTACTTTATAACAATTGAATAACAAGGCAAGAGGAATACTTAATATTAACATAAATAAGGTCAATTACAATTCTTAGGGGCATACCCCTACTAATGTCTTCAGGACTACACAAATACACTTCCTAGTAATCTCCAAAACATTAACATATCATATATAACTCAAAAAGAAATTTCATGAAAGTAAATCCATCTTATGTTTTTGCTCCTTCAACAAGAGTTCAAAGGTTCGCCATCGATTTCCTTAATATTCCAATCTTCGAACATAACCACAAACATATCTGTTTCAACAAAAGCTTGTGGGGGAGTAAGCTTATAACGAGCTTAGTGAGATATTTCGTTTTATTTGCACAGTGATTTCAATCAAGTTTATTAATTTTCACGTAATGCTATGCATGCTATGCAACAATCACATGAATACACAAATATATATATGGTTATCCGAAGACCAATATAGAACAAATTTACCCCTCTGTATTAAGGGTTAAGGAATTGTAATTGAAGGTCTTCACGATCTTCTACTGCTAGTCCCTAAGCGTACCCTACCCTCAGTAATCGATCGATGCAGCTCATCCTTGGAATATATCCCCGGTGCGCCTTAGTTTCCAAGGAATGAGCATGGCCGCGGGCTATCTTGGCCTCGGACCTTCCGATTCTTTGCGTAAGAGTAGCAAATTTTGACATGTAACTCAACGGATGCAATGCATGTCCATTTAGTCTATATCAAAGCCGAGTATGATTAAGGTATACTAAGAGCGATCAAACAAACATTATACACACAAACGTAATATTAACAATATACTTAGACAATCACTTATGGATTCTGATATGCTTAGCATTTATTGTTATCCATACATAAGAGCATATATATATAAACCCATACCCCATATATGTCAATTTTATCTTGTACCTATAGATCTAGTGCAATTATCTATAAGCACAAGCAATGTAACAAAATTTAGAGGGAAAATTTACTTTCTATATCGCAATCTTCTTAGTCGTAATAATTCTTGGGAAGGGAAGTCCGTATTCTTCATTACCTAGACAAAAAAAATACCCGGGATGAGTCTTTAATAAAAGTTTTACTTAAACTTTATAATTCTATTTTGTTATTTTCGCCAAAATTCGAAGTATGTGAAATCCCAACTTAAAATGGTCATAACTTGCTCATTTTAATTCGGAATTTTCGCATATAAGTTGTGATTTCCTACCTACTCAAAAAGATTAATCTATTTTTAAGGTCATTTTTAACATTTAAAGTCTTTTGGGTTCTAAAACGGGTCGGTATAGCTCTGGCACAAAAATTCGAACTTCAAATTGTGACTTTTCTAAATTCTTTTTCACTCGGAAGTTCCATAGCAAATGCATAAATATTTATGTAGTTGAAAAATCATTTTAATATATACATAGAACCATATTATATGCATGATTCTAGTGATGTTGTCTTAAAAATAAAATTTCTAAACAATCTTTGTGAAAGATAGAGTTTAGTGAAAGGTCATCTTTTGACTTTTGATTTAAATTGTGATTTTGTAAATATGTGATTCGATTAACAAGAAAAATCATAATTCAATATATTTATTTAAAATTTTTAAATGTCTTATATTTATTCATAAATTCTTACTTAACAATTTGTTTTATAAGACATGGTTTTATTTATTTGTGACAAAAAACCCAAATGTAGTTCTCTTTTAAAGAATTTCCTAAGTTTAATTCTTTAAACAAAATTTAAAATTCTTAGATTTTGTAAATGTGATACTTAATTAAAAAAAAATCATGATTTCATATTTATCTTGAGTTCATGAATATTTTATTTTCATATTGACTTCTTTTAATGAATTATTTTCTAAACCATAAATCTTTATGTGGTTACAAGGAAAATTATTCTAAGTTGTGAAAAAAAAAACATTTTAAGTTTTTGCTTATGATGAAAATTAAATGAATGGCTTGTTCTAAATTCTTATTCGTATAATAATTCTTTTCATAACTTATGATTTTTTAACACATGGATCTTTATTGGAAAATCTTTAGTTTGTTACAAGTGAGTGTCTAATTATTATAACTATTCTTTGTATTTCCTTAATTTCTTAAAAGAAATGGGTTTTACTTCTTAAAACTTAGTTCCTTAAGTTGTATATTGATTTATTTCTAAGAGACCTTTTAACTAGTGAGTTGATTTTAAACTTGACTTAGAAAAGTTATCTGGTTCTTAGTATTTGTTAAAGTGTTGGTGACAATCTTATAAATAAGTTTTTAAGAAAATTTTATATAACAAAGAATTATTAATATTAAATTTTGAAAAAATAATTTTTTATCTTATTGGTTTGAAAAAAGAGAGTATGTAATGAAATTACTTAGTTAAACCTAGCATAATAATATCACTAAAACTTATGATGGGCTTGTCTAATTTTTGAAAAGAATTTGTTGGAACAAAACTCTAAGTTTTTGATAGAAAATTTTCTTTTTTCTAAGGGATAAAAATTTATTCTCAAAGAGAGTTTAGTCTTATTTTCTTTATTAAATAAAGAACTCATCTTTATTTTTATTGAGATAATAACAATATGGTCATGCAAGAATATGATCATGTAGTTATGTTAAAGACAAGAATAACTCATATAAAGAAAGAAAGAAATACAAGAATCGAGTAAGCATATATATGTAAGGTCAATTATTAGGAGTCTTAGCTTCATCAAGGCTTCCCGGAACTAAGAATACACTAGTTCCAAAAAAAAAAAAGAAAAAAAAAGCATAATAATAAAAGCATTGTAATAAGAGCAATAATAAAAAGATGTTAGATTAGTAAGCTTTATACTCTAAGAATATATATATATATATATATATGCATAACTATATTTAGTAATATATAAAGTTAGACTAGAAGCAATAAATAAAGCATAATATAATATCAACACGGTGATAAGATTTTTGCATGAACAAGAACAAAATATAAATATATTATTGCTTCCATAGCACCCTTAGGTTTATAAAACATACACTATGGTCATGTTAAGTTAAATGACATGAAGATGAATGTAGAAATCTTTACCTAAAATTATTTGTTGGTTAAAGAAGAAATGAAGTTTTGGTAATAATATGTGGATAATAGTTTTATGGAAAGGAGAAAGGGTCTTAAAGGGAATTTTGGAGAGGAATTTTATGGAGAGAATTTGAGAGAGTTTTGGTATGTAAATGAAGTGTGAGAAATAAATAAAGAGAGATGGGGTATTTATAGATAAATGTGGAGGGAAATTTAGAGTTAATTAAATAAATGAAAAGGAAAAGAAATGGAGGGAAACAAAGGGGAAGATGGACAGCAATATGGAGAGGAAGAGAGAGTGTGTGATTAAAAATTGATTTTTAGAAAAAGAAAGTATAAGAGAAGTTTAGTAATATGTGGTGTACAGTTATTGTGGGAAAAGCAAATTATAAGAAATAAGTATGTAGGTTGTAAGAAAAAGTAAAGATAGGTGAATAGCAATAAATAGTAGAAATAATACAATGAATATTAGACTAGATAAATAAAATACATGTAGACACGTTATATCAGATATTTTTAAATTTCAAAAAATTCTAAAATTAATATTTTTTGAATCCTTATATTATTACAAGTGTAACGGTGTTATCAGAATATTTTACTATCCCGAGCCTTGGGACACACTTTTCGAGAACTAATCCCGTTTGGGTTCGGAATGACTAAATATTTTATGAATCTGATCTTTTTAGGTTTCTTTATATTATTATGAACTACCATCTACGAGTATCTCAATTTTATTACTCTAGGGTTAAGAGAGTGAGATTGGCAGATCTAATTTCATTAGGGCTTATTGTTGGTCTATTGACTTTTAGGGATCCGATTTTTTATTTTGGCTTTAAGAGTTACTCGTAAGATTATAAAATTTTGGATTTATAACTGTTTTATATTGTTGATTCAAAATTTAAGTTTTTACTTTATTTTTATGATTTATTTAGTATTTAACAATTCTTGGGATTGTTTAGTCGAGTCTAGGGTTATGGGTTAACCCTATTTGACTTTTATTGGTAATTGAAATTTTTTATTCTAAAATTCACCAAAGGGTTTAAGGTTTTAGTATTTTTTTTAATGTTATTTGGATATATCATCTCGATTTACGTGTTAGGGATTAGATAGAGGAATTGTTTCACATACAGATTTTGAATCGAACGATTATTGGGATTTTCCATTTTGTTTTTGAAGGTCTTCTCTTTCTTAAGGTTAAGAAATTTCATATTTGATCTTGTTTAGAATTCAATTTTAACTTTGTTCAGTTTTTAGGATTTTAGTTTCAGTATGTAACTGTAAGATTATTTTCTAAGAGTACTAAAAAAGCCTGGGGATTACACTTACAAACCCTAATAACATAAAAAATTATATCTTGCACTTACAGAAAATCCTATTGTCACAATTGCACTATGTCAATGTAAACCTTGAAACCTAGATACGCAAAAAAGTAGAATCTTTACTCTGATACCAAAATTATGACATGACTAGGAATTTAATCACTTGTATCTAATTATAATATGATTAAAACATACTATGATACCAAAATTATGATAAACCTAAGAAGACAATCACGAGGTATTCTATTGATAAGCCTTCTATCAATAATATAATACTTATTTCCCAAAGAAATCCCAAGACTTGACATAAGTATTAAGGTTTCTTGAATGACAAGAATATATATATATATATATAAGATATGGACAGCATTATTCTAGGATATGGACTCACAAATTAACTAAAGTAGTTTGTTCGCCATAATCATAAAGATTAATAAGAACACAAGAATCCAGCAACAATCAATAAAGATTGATAAAAGAAAGCTTGTAAGAGTAAGAACTCTCAAGGAAGAATCTTATTCAAAGACTAATGATCAATTATTGTTATATTTACAAATAAAGGCCCTTTATATACTAATGACCTAAATAAGGACAAAATAGTATTTAATATCAAATCCTAATCAAATCTATTTAAAAGACTCCTAATAAAATAAAGAAAATATTTAAAATAAATCAAATCTTCGGCGTCATCACTATCTATGTCACGAGTGGAATGCAAGTCGTGATCTTCTTAGATCATTATTTTTCGTGTAGATCATGGGCATGAATTGAATTGTGATGTGTAGTAACATTGACCTTGTCATGGCCATCTTCTAAGATGTGATCTAATGGGAATTTAGGGATCAATGAGCAGCGGAAATATATATATTTTTCAAGAAAAATACGAACCCTAAATCCTCAATCTCGGATCCATGCAATTCAATCAAATTTATGATGATAGAATTACCATTTGTGATGCTTTAAAACTCTAGAAATTCGGATCTGAGATGTTGCAAATGCAAACACCCTCTATTGTATCCATACAAATGAATTTCCAATCAGATCTATGCGTGTGCTAGCACCTTAGAACGATTCCAAGTTTTGGGAATCTCTCACAGAAGGTCTCTCTTGTTTTGGTTACAGAGTTTTTCTGTAATTCTAATGTGACGGTAAGCGTTTGCAAACCCTAGAGGTGACCATCATCTCCTATTTATAAGAGGAAGTGACCGTTGGTTATCGACCATAATCTTATTTGGGCTTTCTTCATTAAACGACACGTATCTTATAAAATAACAATTTTATTTAATAATTATTTATTATTCTTAATCTAATTAAGAATAATTATATAATTCCTGATATGGTTATCTAAAATAACCCATGATCCAATCAATTTATTCTTTGTGTGTGACCATGTAGGTTTACTTAATGTTGGCAGTAGCCCTAAAACATCTTTTAAACCTACAAGACATAATTGGTTTTTAGCAAGACATTATGCTGACCCAAATTAAGTGAAGATTGGTGATCCGACTTTACCTATTAATAGTCAGTTACTTAGTCATTTCGTTACATGATATCTTATAATTAAACATAAGGTGTGGGTCAATACACTCTTATATTGTTTAATCGCATATTTCTTGAATCCAGAGTATGACTGACTTAAACGAATGAAACTGATAACTCCTTATTAATTTATTCGCGCACGGCCATGCATTTCTCAGTCTTACTCATCAAGAGACACAAAAGATATCTCTCTCAAATTAATGAAAGGAACAAATCCCATCTTAATCACTCAACTTCCTCTACATGATTTATATTATGCCCAATCTCAGCCTTTATAATTATCCGATTAAAGATAGCGTTTGATTAAGTCAAAACACAATACTTATCGCATTGATCCATGTATCATTCTCATCTTTGGTCATTTCAATACAATGTACTCTTACATGTAATCATAAGCTGAATTAATATCTCATATCCATGATCAATAAAACATAATCATCATCCAGCCAACATACTAGTCTTAATTCATTATTATTCCATATAATAAACAACTAGGGATAATTCATAATAGAATTATTTCTTACCTTATGGTTTTACTATTAAAGTTACATACTTTAATGGCATAAGGAATAACTAATTTATTCAAGGAATAATACTCTATCAAAGCAAAAAGACCAGTAATAACTTTGATAAAGAAAATGACTCATATTATAAAGATAATAGACACTCAAATGACATAGAATCCATATGACCTAGGGCATATCACTAGCATGATCTCTACTGATCTTCATTCTAGTGTTAATAACAGGAAGTGTTACAGGTAGGATAGGCATAAGCATATGATCACGTTTCTCATTATGAGTGTTATATGCGACATGATCTCCTCGGATTTCTCTAAATGTTGTCGTGGCCTGTGTAAACCCCTCATTTTTAGAGTAATTTCAAGCTTAAACCCTAAGCCGGAAAGTCAACCAAAAACCTTAGGTCAACAAATCCTTAGAAAACCCTAGTAGTTTAGATCCGGCAATACTGTGTTCTTAAACTGAGAAGTCAAAATATGAGTAAAGAGTGTAGATTGGCCCCTAATAATATTAGGATGCTTAAAAATATCAGATTGATAAATGTTTTGCCTATTTCGAACTCAATCGGATACAAACTTTGAAAAGCACGTCTCGGGACTCGGGATACCAAGAATATACTATTAGTACCGTTAGACTCGTAATTTCATAAGATTTCCAATTATATCAATTATATAATTTTTCGGTTTATAAAAATTGCAGTTATAGCCTTTTATCGTATGTTCATTACTACTGGTAATTTAATTGTCTAATCTACTTTTTGATTTCTAATCACACTATTCACAAGTACAACCAACCCATAACCTATTCTTTCATCCTTACAACCTATTCTTACAATCTTACATCATTTTCCTTACAATTTTACTTTTTCAATACATTTTATTACTTAATTTACTTAAATTAAATTTTGAATTTTATTACACAAAATATCTCACATCTCTCTCTCTCCCCCTTAGACCCCAAAACTGGCGCCCCTCCCCCCTTTTACTCTCTCTCTCAATATATTTTATTTTCCTTTTATTATGCACAAATCCTAATATAATTCTCTATATAAACTCCTTATTACCTTTCTTATTTCACTTTTTCTCTCTTTTTCTCAAAACAAACTCTTACAAAATATTTTCTCTCCTCTCTTCCCCTCCCCTTTGTGTCGTGACCCTCCCCACACACACACACACTCACACAATATTTTTCTTCAAGTTTTTCTTACTCCACACATTTAATAGGTAATAGATCTACATCCTACTACAATAAAACATGTAAAGGCAAGATCATACATGTGTGGTTCCAAAAAAATCCCCATGAGCTTTATGCTAGGATGTGGAAATACTTAAGCATAAGATTCTTGCCATCACAATGTTGTAGATCTTGACATTTAAGTTATTTTACTATTATTTTGCTATTATTGTTTTATGTAGTTATCATTGATATTTTGTGCATGTATTCATCTATTAACCTCATCTACATAATGTTAATGTTGCATTTGCATTCATGACTTATATGATATACTAGATCTAGTTGTTTTGAGTACATAAATGCTATAGATTTTTGTCTTATGTACATAAAAGACTTGTCGTAGCATAATAATAATGAGAATATGTTAAAAAGTTCAAGATCTATCTTTGTTTCAACAAAAATGATTTTTGGAAATTTTACACTAAATATGAAGAGCTTAGGGAATATGTATCATAACGGAATGATTTTGATGAGTTAAGCTTAGTTCTACTAAGAAAAATTTTCAAAATAAGAAAAATGTTATAAAAGATAAGTTAGAACTTGATTCAACCCCAATAAAACTTGAAATTCGTAACTAGGGTGAAATACCAAGTAAACACTTGTTTTCCAACCCTAAGACAAGAGTTTTATTGAAGAAATGGAAGCCTTAGGGAGTAGGTTTAATAAGGATTTAATTTTAGAAAGATCAAATGAGTTTTACACAAGAAACAATCTCAAACATAAATTTCAAAATTCGGATCTAGAAATGACCCCCACTTAAACACCTATTTCCAATTACCAAAATAAGGATTTTAATAGAAAAATAGAAGCATTAGGGAATAGATGTAATAAAGACTTAATTTTGACAAGGATAAGTGGATTTTATCAAGGTATAATCCTAAAACAAGGAAATGTTTCAAAGTATAGATCAAACAATGTTTTCATTCCTTATAAATTTTGTAAAAATTCGTAACTAGGCAAAACCCCTAATTAAACATCTATTTTCCAACTCCCAAATGAAGAATTTTATTAAAATAATGAAAGTATTAGGCATATAGGTCATTAAGGTTGTATTTTAATAAAAACAAATGCGATTTTGCAAGAAATAAAACTAGTTTCTCTAAGTCAAGTTTTTTAAAAGGTTTTGCAAAGTAAAAGTTTTCTAAAAATCCTTGTAATCAAATATCATTAAGGATATACATATAGATGCTCATATCATGTCATTCATGACAATAACTTGTAGATATTACATGTACATATAATATATTTGGTAGAAACAAAACTTAAGAAAATAGTGTCTTTCAAACCCTATAAAACATTGCCTAAGTACATAAGGAAATAGATTGATTAAAACCCATGAATCATGCATGATATTAAGTTGTATATGCATATACAAGAGTCTTTCAAAATATAATGATAGCTAGGTATCTATCAAAGCTTTTGAATGATGCCTAGATTGAAATTAGAATTTGATTTGTGGGTTGGGAGTCTCGTACAACATTCTGTACCCTACTGTTCATGAACCATATAACCTTTTTGATGAAAATAACTTTAGAAATAGATAGCTCTCATTGAATAGGTCGAAATCGGTATATAATATGCGAAATTCCGAGATAAAATAACCAAGTTATGGCTCTTTTAAGTTGGAATTTCCTCTTAGGCGAACTTTGACGAACTTGTTTAAGTAGAATTAATAAGTTCCGTTTAAACTTCATAGAAATACTCATTGGAGGTATTTCTTTTGTTAGGAGACTTGGGAGAAGGACTAGACCTTCCTGAGGATTATTACGATTAAGAGGAATTTCGCTCCATGGCAAAGTGAGTTCACTTTCTTTAAATTACATGCTTATGATTTTACTTGTAATGTTAGTGGCATTAGAATTAGGATGAGATAAAATTGGAATGTGCATGTGAATTTTATTTGGTTGAATTGATGATAAGAATATCAAAACGGGAAGTGCTATGAATATTTGAATGATTTAGTATAGAATTGAAGTGTCTAAAATCTCTTTGATCACTTATAATTCACTTAAATACTACGCCATGACCATATAACTAAATTGTTTATGCATAACATATATTGAGTCACATTACATTCATTGTTATACCTTTATGGGAAAACGACATAAGAGCTAAGCGACGGGTGGGCCTGAAAACTTGGTTATCGGCGTAGGGTCGCCTAAATTGAAATGGAAGTGGAGTAGGCACTTGAATCAACTACGTAACTAACATATGGGTGGACACTTGAAACAACCACTAAATAAATGAGAGAGAAATTGAAATCTATGGTCGTATGGGCCTGAAACATCTAATCCCGAATAGAGAGCATAAATCCATTCAACATAGGACTCTCGGAAAGTCTTATATATTGTATGCTCATGTGATTATGCATTTCACATTATTGTTAATATAACTTAATTGCCCTATTGTTTGATTGAGTATTTAATTTGGAAGTGAAACACACTAAGCCCGCAAGCTTATACCCTTATAGTTTCCTATTGCTGTACGATTATCTGTGGCTATCCCCAAGGGGACATTTCTCTCAAGTACAATTTTTGGAATTTAAGGAGCTTTTTGAAGAAGTCGGAACCTAGATGTTAGGCATAGATTTCTAGTTAAATCTCCTTAATTATATACATATATATGTGTTGTAAGAGACTTTTATGGACTCTAAAGACTCTTAATATTTTTTACAAGGGTATGCTCCTTAGATCTTTGTAATGGATTAATCTTGGTCATAACTATTATGATTTATATTCTTATTGCTATATACGTCTTCTTAAGCCATTTCGATTCAAAGTAAGGTTCCCTACATGGTGAAAGTAAGCCTTACACACAGTGTCTAAACTCATGGGATGACTAAAGTTGTCATACTTGAGTTTACATATCGAGTGTGACGGACTGTCGCGCTTAGGGTATTCTTTAGGGTACAACAGCCTGGATCACAAGGTTAACTAATGGCTTTTCCATATTTTCTTCTTTTCCTTGATCAATTGCAAATTGATGCTCATCATAAAACCTTTAATCAAACTCAACTTTAATTTTGATTTAGTTAGCCTTCTAATTAATTTTATCCATTACTTCGAATTAAATTATTAACCATACTCCAGCTATTATGTTTGAATTTTGGATTTTGTTGGTGCTATCTGGATCATTTTAGTGGATAAGAAAGCTAAAAAGACATTTGGATTACTGTCTTCATCTTATGGTTGGTTTCAGTAATTGGAGGCGACTGTTGATGTTCCTTCCATGCTTTTAAAATGGCGATTACTCTTAATGGTTTTTCCAATCTTAGAAGTTTTATTTTCTAAAACGGTCATCTCAAGAGACCTTGTATTGGGATTACCATCATTATTTATCTCCCTTTGAATTTCATTGGCTTTCAAAGGAATATTATTCTCATTAAAGGTTAGTTTTCCTTGCACATTGGGAACTCCACATGGTGTACTTCTATTGTTTTCATTTCTCCTCTCTACTTTTATCCATTCCCAATACCCTTCTGCATCCTAATTCTTACTTTTTTTGTATTATGAATTGACTCAAGTTGCAGGCTTAGAAGTTGGTTTGCACTCCCCATCGGATTTGTCTAAGAATCTTTATAATTTGCATGGCCACTTAAGCATCCCATATTTGCCTGATGTCTAATATGTCCACAATTTGTACAAAAATTAGGAAGTCCATCATATTACACCCTACATTTCTTACAATTTATCATAATAGTATGTATAATAGGGGTCTCAAAGTTAACTTGTATGCATAGTCAAACATATCATCCTCTTTCAAATTGTATAGTGAAAGTATCAAACCTTAGCACTATACCTAAGGCTTGTCCAATCATCATTAAGGCGTCCTAACAATACACTCAATAGGCAATTCTTAGATCTATGCCTATAGAGTGATTGAATCAAACCCATAGTAGATGGGTAAAGTTTGGGACCCATCAGTGGATTGTCAAAACATATCCATTAATGAACCAGGGTCCTTATCTAATGATGACTTGAACATCCTCTTCATCTATAATGTTTATAAAATAAAAACCCTTACCTATGCTGATCGTATTAAGGCCATGGATATGTCTCCATATATTTTTCAATTTACTTAGAAGATCTCATATCCTCGATTAAGTCAAATTATTTTCACAATCGAAGTATGCTTCCACTTCAATCTCATGGATGCTTTCTCCTCTTTATTGAAAATAATAGTTTTAACACCCAAATCATCGCTTTGACTATTGTTTCTAATCGAGTTTTCCTCCTCCATGTCTCCCATGATCTCCTGATCCATATCTATTTTATCTTGAAAGAAAACTGATTCATAGGCACTGGGTGTAAATGATGCTGCAGTATCATGATAAGATTTGCAGGGTGC
Organism: Combretum micranthum; assembly: GCA_024138025.1. Taxonomy (NCBI): domain Eukaryota; kingdom Viridiplantae; phylum Streptophyta; class Magnoliopsida; order Myrtales; family Combretaceae; genus Combretum; species Combretum micranthum. Next base: position 659,472 of record JAMXBD010000371.1, read on the forward strand.
ACTTGCATCATTCCGCATAGGATTCTCTTCATAGACTATGTTACTCTATCACTTTTCATCATGGTTAATCTCAATATTGCGTTTGTTTCTTCTCTTGGACAAATCACTTTTTTTAATCTTTCGTAGGTTTTATCATGAGAGATCTAGGGTTTTCCATCCTTCTCTACTAATATGTTTCAATCATGTAGTCGCAAACATTACAAAGCTAATGGTGTTAACTCCGTCTGTTGATGCGGCAGATTCATCCTATACTCGTATGATACATGTCTCTCTACAATGAAAAGAAAATATGCATATCCACTTTTCTTTCAATTCTCTTGAAAAAAATAAAACTGAAAAATTAAAGACAAACACAAAAAAAAAAAAAAAAATCTAAACTCCATTTTAACCATCCCACCTTAACTTAACTTACTGCAAATTAGAAAAAAATGAGTATCACAACCTATCTTTCATGTGCAGGTTTTAAATGGTGGAGAATGGTGTGTTATTAGTTGTTCATCTCCAAAAAAACTCAAGGTTGGTGGTGTTGTGGACAAGTGGTAGATCAAGTTTTGGAGAAGTAGCCTAGCCAATTCTTCAAGCTTTGGTTCAAGCTTGACACAAAGAATTGAAAGAAAGTTTGTAACTTTGTCTTCCTATCAAAACCTAAAAACTCAAATGTTACATTCCCCCCCCCCCCCCCCTCGATTTTGTCTTAATTCAAAGATTTTTAGAGAGAAAAACTAGTTTACTTACGAACTATTCTAAAGAAAGAAAGCGAATATGAAATTTGTTCTTGTGCAAATTGATTTGAAAAAAAAAAATTCTCTCCTCTTTTGCTTCGTAAAGGATCTAACTTGAATACATAGTTAGTTCCTAATTTCAAGTCCTAATTTAGGTATGTATAGTCAGGTTATTGTAGCTAGTTGATCACATGCAACAAGCATGCTAGTCAACATAAGGGGAGATGATGACACATAGGGGTGCAAACAAGCCAGGCTTTTGTCTGCTCGGGCCTGGCTCTTTTATTTTTTAATGGGCTCGAGTCGAGCTGGGCTTTTAACAAGCCTAGAATACGGGCCCAAGCCTGTTAAGCTTTTTCAAGCTTGAGCTCGGCTTGTTTCGTTAAATGAGCTTGAGCTCAGTTCGTTTAGCTTATATAATTATTTTTTAATTATATTTATAATATTAAATTAATATAAATAATTTTATATAATATTACATTAATATATATTAATAATATAACATCAATATTATATATAATAAACGAGCTCGTTCACTAGCTTGGCTCGTAAGCCCTTAACGAGCCTGTTCACGAACTTTATTCTCAAGCCTATAACGAGCCTATTCGCAAGCCGGCTCGCAAGCTTGAGGACAAGCTCAAGTTCAGCTCGTTTAGCTAAACGAGCCTGAGATGGCAGCACAAGCTTGAGTTAACTCATTTAGCTAAACAAACCAAGTCAAGCCGGGCCTGAAACGAGCCGGGCTCAAGTAGCTCGCGAATAGCTCGACTCGTTTGCAGTCCTAATGACACATGTACAAATGTTATAGAGAGAGCCATGGGAGGAGGAATAAGCAAACTCAATTTCTCAAGTGCACGAGCATGATAGAAGATTAAATCAACTGGATTTGATTGTTCTTAACTCATTCTTCAATAAAAAGATGTTTTGATCTTTCTTAGATGTATTTCAACAGAATTTCCATATTTATCTCAATCTTAACAATATATGGAATGTCCCTAAATGAGTAGAGTTGCTTCTTATTTATAAATATCGAAAGCTGAAAATAGCCATTGGATGACATTTGGATAGATAATTGAGATCAAGCTGTAAACCCTAGTTTTCCTACTAGTCAAGTAAACTCCGGGAACCAAAAAGCAAAACCCTAAATCGGTCTAGTTTAAGCTTAGAGAGAGAAGTTTAGAAATCCTAAATCTGGTTTTCCTTTGGTTTCATAACAAAAGAGGTTTTATAAAATAACTTAATGTGAATTATTGTTTTAAAAGTATAATTCAAACGTTAGAAAGTTTTAATTTCGGAAAATTTCCTATTTCGGGCCTTCCCGAGCTCGATTACGGAAAAACGAGCCTCGAAACTAGAAACTCATAAAAATATTCTGGAATATTCATTAGAACCAAAATTTTATAAGGATTTCAAAAATATAAATTTTATAATTTTTCGGGCTATAAAAATTACAGTTATAGCCTTTTTCCCGTATTTTCTTTATTACTAGTAAAGTAGATATCTTGTCTACTATTTACCACTATTCATAAGTACAACCTATACTACATACTACTCATAACCTATTCTTACATCCTTACAACTACTCATTATATTTTCTTTTCCAAGAAAATTTTGTTTCTTACTGAATTATTACATATATTACATTTTATTACTTAAATTACAAATTTAACAAAATTCAAATCTCTCCCTCTCTCTCTCCCTAGTGTGGCCGGCGCACCCCTCCCCCTTTTCCCCTCTATTTGTTTTATTTTACTTCTTTTTAATACAATTAAACCCCAATTCACTTAATATATAAACCTATTTTCACTCTTTCAAAATTTTTTACAAGAGAAAAACTCTCTCTATTCTTCCTCATTGTGCCGTGACCCTAGCTCCACACACACACACACACACAGTCCATTTCTTCTTCATTTCTTCTCCAAATCTCTCTTTAGGTGATGATTTTTAGCCTTACCACTACATAATCTTGTAATGACGAGACTATTCTTGTGTGTTTTCCACTTTAAATCCCAATGAGCAAATGAGAAAAACATAATACATGAATATCAAGCCATCACAAGAAGTAGATCTTGTTTAATGAGTTTTTGTTGAAGTATCATTATGTTCATGCATATGAAAGTAGAGATCTTGCATGAAAAATATATGTTCATGTCTTTAAACTCATTTTCATGTACTATAAGTTGTAGATCTAGTATTTAGATACTCACGTTTTTCTTGACATTCATGTTCATATGAATATTTTGTATTTTCATGCATTAATGTTCATAAAAGCTTAGTCCTGTATATATAAATGTGATAGTTGGTAGATCTTTATGAAGACAAGACAAGGAACATGAAAAGAAAAGATTTTTGTTAAAAATGTTCAAGGGAAAATTCGGATGATTTTCTAGACCTATTTTAAAAACTATTGAAACCACTTTGAAACTCATATTTTACATGAAAAATGAAGGGTATAAGTAATAGGTATCACTAAGTAATGATTTTTATAAGTTGAAATAAGTTTAGCCATGAGTAATGTGTAAAACAAGTAGTGGGATTAAGATGGAAAATTTTGAGTTAGTGTTCAATTTGTTAAATTCGTAACTTGGGATGATGCATATGTAATCACCTAGTATTCAAGCTCAAATTGCATGTTTTATGTGTTAAATGAAGTCCTTAGGTAATAGATATAGTAAAGCTTTAAATTTTGATGCATTAAACAAGTTTTCTCAAAGGAAACATGCAATAAATGAATTTTTCCAAAATTCGGATTTTTGTGAAAAGCTTATTTAAAAACATGCTTGCAAAGTGAAAAATGTAAATTTTTATGTGGAAATGAAGGTCTTGGATAGTATAGATGATGGAGACTCATTTTTATTTAGATAACAAGTAAATTCTAAGAGTGAAATCCTAAAACAATAAGGAGACGCAAAAATGGGAAAATTGGATTTTTAAGAACTAATGGTTGAAGTCTTGTAAGAATTAGAAGTTCTTAAAGTTTCATTATCAAAAATCATCAAGATCATGCATATATTGAACTCATCACATGTCATTCATATTAGGAACTCATTCATATTTTATATACACATGAATAATCAACTAGATACATTTTGATCAAGTGCAAAACAATTTTTTGGAAATGGAAAAGGTAACAAACCAGATCTGATCCCTTTGTTCCGTGACCTAAATGTTTTCAAACTTGGAAATAATAATATAAATAGATAGATCTTTCGAAGTAGATAGAAATCGATATAAAATTTGCAAAATTCCGAGTTAAAATGACCAAGTTATAGCCGTTTTAAGTTGGAACTTCCGCAAATTGCAAGAATCACGATTTTGTTTAGTTTAGATGCATAGTTGGAATTAGTTAAGTGATGAAGTTCTCATTAGGTTATTCTTATTTGGTAGGTGATTCCGAGAATGACGAGTCCCTACCGCCCAATTATTATTACTAAGAGATCGGCGTACCATGGTCGAGTGAGTATTACTTCCAAATTTCAATTATTGCTTGTGATTGTAGTGATAGATGCACTAGTTGCTAAGAAAAAACAAAAGTGAATATGCATGATGGGGATTATTTGGGAATTATATTTGTCTGCTGTTGTTTTGTGAAGTTGAAATTAAAGAATATCGAAGCCAGGTGATAATTCATTGCTTGTATAGAGAGGAGCTAGAATTGATTGTCTGCGAGTATTGCTTGGTCACCTAAAAGAATTCGACTAATCGATTATTAGACCTTAATTATAAACTTGAACTCATTCATATCACGACGGGGATGGAGCATTAGCATTTATTGGTTTTTCATGATCCATAAAACGAATATGTTGGTTAATCGTGATCCATAAAACGAATATTTGAGTTGGTTGATCATGAGCATAAACGGCATCGTACCGCAGGATTCGTTAATCTACTAACCAAGGATGGAGGGCGCAAGTCCATCCACATATGATTTCCGGCTGGTCATATGATTGTTAAACTCACGTGTTTGATGCATTTCACTTGATTGATTAATCACTTGCTTGAATGTTTTGTTGAAATTGTTATATGGAAGTTTTCACTCACTAAGCTAGTTAGCTTACACCCCTATAGTTTTTACTTGTTGCAGCACGAGTTCATTTGGCTTAGGCCAAGGCAGGCTACAGCTCAGGTACCGGAGCTAGGCGTTTCCTTTAGAAGTTCATTTCGGTTTTGGTTAGACTTCTACAGGAAACCAAAAGTACTCAGGATGACTGTAATGGACCTTAATATTCTTTTGCGGGGGAATGCTCCTTAGACTTTGTAATTTTATGTATGTGTTTTGATTTATCAGCTAAGGCTATCGAATGTCATATTAAACTTCTTAACTCCATTGAATAGAGTATTCTATTATCGTAAAGGGATGCCTTACATCTATATAAGACTCTCGAAGGGCTCGGTTAGTAATTCGAGAATCTTATATAGCATGTGACGGACTGTTACGTTTAGGATACCCCTCTGGGCATGACACAAGCGTTGCTCATGACCATTGGATCTTTCTTATGTATCCAACATCCAACATCTATCCCTTCTTTCCTTTACATGGAATGGGCTTTAGATATGGGCTTGAAGAGAATGAGAGATTTTATAATATAAAACAAGCTCAATTTCCTTTTAAAATAGCCTATCTTTAATATAAAATGGCCTAAGGTTTATTTTAGTCCATATAAGTCCCACTTTAGTAAGACAAAGCGCAATTTACCACTAAAAAAAATATTTTTAGAGTCTACTTTTTGCATGTGAGAAAATCAAATAAGGTCAAAAGCGGAATAAATCATTCTAATAATCCCTATTCTAAGCCTACCAAGTCAAATCTCTATATAGCATCCCTTTTTAGACATGGTTTGTAAGCCCTGTCATCATACCAAAAGAGCAATCCATGGCATTAATTTAGGCTAAAAGTCCAATTACCTAAATGACCTTCTACATTTCGTCATTTGACCAAAAGTTCATTTGATGAAATCTTGGGGGTCTTGGACATTTCTTTGAATTTATTTCTTATATTGTTGTAGAGTGTGTGTCAAGGCATAAAGTTGCCATTTTCATCATTCATCTTGCTTATGAAACTAATGCTTTCTTCTTGTTGGTAAACTACAGTAGAGTAATTTAATTTTATATTTTTTTTATGATATTGTTTGTCAACTCATTTTGTTCTCTTTAGTACAATGATTGAGCATTTATGACATGAGAGTGATAGCTTGGATCTTTATAGTAGTTTCTTTAATTATAAATCTTTGTAGGAATATGTATAATTCTTTAAGCGATTGTAGAAGTCTGAAGCTTTAAATTCTTCCTTTAATGAATTTTTAGATGATGCAAATGTTGATTTTCATTTATTTAGGTTTGTTGAGTCTTCACTAAAATAAGCTAGTTCGAACATGATAATTGATATAACACCTTAATGCTGTGATGATTGGGACTCTTTAGTTGATGTTTTAAGTGAAACTCATTTATAATTGGTACTTGATTGATTAAATTGTTAATCTCGGGCAAAATGGAGCTAAATGTGATCAAATCAAATGGAATTAACAAGGAAAAGAAGAAACAAGCGGAGTCCTAGCTCCATATGAGGGGTATGAAGGGTGGTTATACACATGTCTAAGATCAAAAGCCACCACGCTCGATATCGAGGGGTGCATCAACTAGAAGTGGGAACAGAACATATCATACCCCATGCTATACCCTATATCAAAACGCGTATCAACCTAAGATTGTACATAGAATGTGTCACAAGTCTTGCCACGGGGCGTGGTGGTGGCATATCAAGTCACGTGCCCACAGTTTCTTTTATTTTCACTGATTTTGGAGGCCCCACATATATATATAGCATCTAGAATTTGGAAAGGAAATTTGAGAGCATTCACAAAGGTAAATAGTTAAGGAAATTTAAGATTCAAGACATTTGAACTTCGTTTTTAGGGTTTTAATCATGAATTCCATTTTCACTTTTAGATTTTATGTTGATTTGGTTCATCTCATGGAGGAGTAAACCCTAGATCTAGGTCTTATTCAAATACTATTTTGTTGTGATGAGGATTTGTGCTTAATGATATCATATTGATGTTCTTATGTTCAATTGCATATTCTGTCATTGTTTCTTAGATTCATATATCTGGAGTATAAATTTATGTTTGATATCATCTAAGCTAATTGGGAAATTGCTTTTATGATTAGATCTATGTAATTGATGAGGTTTACTTATGATTCTAGAGATAGGATTGCAAAAACCTTTTGTTGATAATTGAATTGTTGATGAGTTCATGTTCTTCATGCAATCATATGTTGCTATTGATTAAAGAGAGATCCTAATTGACAAACCTAGGGTTAGATAAGTTAATAAACTTGAGAGTATTATTGGCTTATTGGTGGAACTCTACAGTGTAAGAATTCAGTAATGATAACTTCTGGATTCTGAGGATTTACATGATAAAATAGGAATAGAACAAGACCTAGGTCGCTTCGATAGTTGAATTGCCCTTGTTGTTTGTTGTTTGTTGTTTTGCTTGATTTTAATAGAATTATAGCAATTGTTAGTTAATAGTTTAGGAAACAATCACTTTAAATCAACAGTTAGATAATAGGGACGAAGTTAATAGTAGTAATTGGTTTGTCTTTGTGGGATAACCCTATGCTTAACACTATATTACGCTTACAGTAGGTACACTTGCCTATTGCTTCGTAGTTGGGATTAGTTACAGGTATTTTGATTCCTTAAAACTACAGTTGGCAACGATTAGAACACAACTTTGGAAAGTGCAAATATCGACTACTTCTAGAAGTTTCATATTTATTTTCTTTACTCCCAAGCTCATAATGATAACATAATTTTTTTAAAGTGGAAATAAATTAGTAGATAGTTTAGATCTAAATAATTTTTTGATGGATTTTTAATGAATTGCTTCAATTTTTTTTTATTTGTTTCATCATGATTAAGTTTTCATAAATATATTGCAACATTGATCTTACGAGCCTTGACAAATTGGTTCTTCTTATATTTGAAGAGGAAAATAAATATTCTCTAGGTGTTGGTGTGTAATGAGTGCTTCCATGGAAACTAATTCTAATAAATACTTGATTATGGGTTTCCTTAAAGTCTTGATGTTTTTCTAGATGTATCAAGAACTCTAAATAATTGATTTGTTGCAATATTGATCTCATGTTATAGATTACAATTCCAATATTTCTTTCATGGGCTTCCCATAATGTGAAATCTTCATTTTTGAAATTCTAAAGAACTCTTTGATCCTTCACAAATTTTTGCTTTTGTTTTGATATACTGCATTCACTTGTCAAGTATAATAAACTCTTCTCATTGAAAATGACTTCTCATATCTAAAATAAATAATCTACAAATAAATATTTTACTATGGAAATATTTTTCTTTTATTCTTCGACAAATATAGAAAAAACATAAAATTAATGTGACATGTGTATGTTGTCATGTCACCGTTTTTTTTATGTCTCTTTTTTGTTAAACACACACAAGAGCCTTTTTTTTCTATCTCTTCTTTTAAGTGCATAAGTGCCACTTTTTTTATGTAGATATAAGCACTTTTTTTTTCAAGTTCGTACATGTCTTTAGAAACACTAGGTTAAAATAATCAAAGATTCCCTAATGTTGCCAGTGGAAAATTGTTGGTACAAGATCAAAGTATCTACAACTAAAAGACATGGTTAGTGGTGCATTGAGAGGTAGTCTGGTGTAGTCACTCCAATGCTTAAATCGGTAGTAGGTTGAGAGGGAGTAAGTAAGTCTGTAAAATGAAGCATGGAGTAATATCATAGACCTTTTGCCTTATGCATCAAGTTATATTTATAGGAGATGGTCAAAGCAAAATGGAGGCCCACAGAATATTGTCTATCTATGTGTCTCATCCTTAAGAGAGGGAAAAAGGAGAGTGGGGACCCCTTATTAGTAATTAACTTAGACTTAAGATGGTAGTGGTGGCAACAATCATTTGTGGAGAGTGGCTAGATAGGTGATGAAAGATTTCTTTCGAGTACCCTTGGGGAGGTTTAGAATACCCCTAGAAAGGGTGATAGAGTACCTATATGGAGACATGGTGAGCTAGGAAGGTCAAGAGTACCTCCATGGAGATATGATGAGCTAGAGAGGTCGAGATTATCTCTGTAGAGATATGACGAGCCGAAGTGGTTAAGAGTACCTTTGGGAAGATATGATGAGCTAACTTTATGTAGAGTACCTTCAAGGAGGTAAAGGTGAGCTTGAAAGATGTTATAGATTGAGCAACTTGGTAAAGGAAAAGCCCAGTTGATGAGGATGTTAGTTCAGGTCTTTATGTGTACCAACAAAAGGAGATTAACTTCTAGGTTAGTGAGTAACTAGAGCCCATGATTTGAGATGGTCTTGGATGTTCGATGGGCTTTAGGGACCTTGTTATTGGTCCATGTTGTTGGTGTTTGGTCTATTGGCTCATGATTAAGTAAGGTCTATCAACACCTAAGTTTTGTTAGTTGGATATTTCACAAATTTCTCAATCTTCCATAGAACACTTCTTGCTAATAATACATGGTCAAGTAGATCATATGACTTGCTTTATCCTATCTTATTTGATCTTGATGTTCTTATTTATATAGAGGTTGGACATGCTTAGGGCTACAGAGGAGTTAAGTCAAGACAAGCTCAATTAAGCTTAAGATTTTAACTCGAGTTTAGCTCAAAGTAGCAATACATAAGCCACAACTTGACTGGTTTAAACTCATTTAGGCCCAATTTATAAAACATATTTATAATTTTAATTAAAATAATATCTATACTTAAACTCAATTAATATTTATACTCAAGCTTGATTAGGTTCGTGAGTCAATCAAGCTAAACATATGAAGCTCAAGCTCGACTTGATAAACTATTCAGTAACTTGAGCTCAGCTCAACTCGACTATTCTCGAGTTAAACTTGAATAAATATTGAGTAGAACTTGAATAGTTTGTGAACCACCTTGGTTCATTTGCACCTCTAGACATACCCAAATACAAAAAGACCTTTACATAGTATAATGGCTAAAAATTGATTCTTCAACATCCCAATAATCATCAATTTAATTATTTAACTACTAAAATAAATTGTTTAGATAAAGCAGTTGATTCGAAAAACAAAGTTATAAATTTATTTGAGAAAGATCAACATAAGTGCTTTGAAAAATACTTTATAATGTGAAAAATATATGACATGCCCTATACACACTAAGAAATGGTAGTTTGACATGTTGATGCGAACTCCAGGTATATTAAACCTGAAACCCGGTAAGAGTATGCATAACAAAGCTTTGAAAAATGCTAAATTAGATCTAAAGTGGATCTTGACCCAAAGTTGTATTTCAAACTCAAACCAAAGAAATAATAAAATGGAAACCTTTATCATAAGTTGTATTTCAAACCTGAACAAAGGTGTAGAATTGAAATGAACACCATAAGATTAAATCTTGATACATTCACAAGTTCGCAATAGAACCCAAAGAGAAAAACTCTCTCAAAACAATATTCATTCAAAAGTTAATTGTCCATATAAAAACCAATACCAAATATATATAACAAACAAAGAAAATTGAAAAGTCTCCAATAATGAAACTGAAAAGTCATAAATACTAAAACTGAAAAGTCTTAAATAATGAAATTGAAAAGTCTCAAATTATTCTCACGCATAACATACGCTGGCAACATATATTGGTTGTGTTGCGATGGAACGTCAGCGGTGTAGGGCCAGCATTGGTCTCCTGCAAGTACAATTCCAATTTTGATTTCGTTGGAGAATCTCCAAAGGCTTGTATAATATTTACAATGTCCAAATCATCATCCAGTGACAGATCTGTGATGAAATCTCCATGCAAATCTTGTTTCCTCCATGTTTCTTCAATGAATGCTCCTAGCTCGTATGACCCGTCCAACTGGAATGTATAGTAAATCCTTGGATGCTGCTTCATCACATGTGGTCCAATTAGTTGGCCTTCACAGTGTTTCCCATTAATTAGACAAACTTTAACAACTTCTAGATTAAGGAAATATTTAATTAGTTTTACAAAAATTTCAGCATATACCTTCTATTTCTTATAAGCAGGTTTAAGTTATTTGGAACCTAGAAAAATCTATATGAACCATAATAAGATGCTCCATGAACTTCTACAAAAACACATATTTTACTTATAGTCAACTCATATCAGCATTACGATTTTTGTTATTTTAAAGAATTTGAATGTCACATTATTTATAACCATATTGCAATATCTAAGAACACATGGCGATCAAATGCTATAACCCCATAAACATAACATAGTAGAAGAAATGGAACCATCTAAGCATCCCTACACATAGCTCAACCATCCCAACCATTAAGACCCATATTATGATATGTAGGTTTCAACTAAGCAACCAAGAGGGGAGATGTGAATTGATTGCTAATTAAAATTTTCAAAAGTAGGTTTTCTTAATGCGTTCTTGAGAAAGATTATCCCCTAAAGATTACTTGGACCAATGGCATGAAACAATAGTATATAAAAAAATCAACAATGAAAGTAAAGAGTGGAAAAGTAAATGAGGCCTAGGATTTATAGAAGTTCCTTCTTGTGAGTCAATCCTCTCTTTTAACTACATTATCAGGGACCCAACATTACATTGGTTCATTCTACTAAATCCAATAAAAATTGGACAAATTATAAACACCAATGCTTTATCTTGCTCTACCTCTCTAGCCTAATCACTTAGCTAATATAGATCTAAAAGATACAGCTGTAATCCTCTCTACAAAATACTCAACCAAACTCTCAAAAGTAGAGAAGAAAAGTGCTTAAGATGAGATACAGCTCTTTGATTTAAGAAAAACTACAAAGAAATGTTGAACAAGCGATTAAGTTCATATATAGCCTTTAACAGAGCCTCCACCACTCACTATATGAAGTTAAGAACATTAAATTTTCAACTTGCAAGATATGTGTTGAATTTTTGAACTTCAGGCTTTTTTACAACTCGAAGATAAAAACTATACTCAAAAAAGATAAGCATGAGCGATTTTCTCCTTAAATGAAAAATATAGTCGTTGAAGATATTCATTGCTTAATTTGTGTAAAATATCTCCTATCTTCAAGGGATATGAAACTTGAACATTTGAATTGAACTTATAGCTGATATCTTTACTAGATCTTCTAGATAGACATCGATCCTTATTTATGAATGTTGTTCCTTAGGAAACTCCATAATTCTCCTATTTGAATCTAAAAAGCTTGAATTTATCATCTAAATGAAAGATGTTTTGTTAAATAAAACAACTCACCATTATCCATATCTTGATTATAGCTAGTCACACTATCTGCAATTCTTATCACAATCTGAACATTTGTAGATAAAATTTCTAAGGTTATCTTGCTTGATTTCCTCCTTATAAATAGAGGTTTGATAAAGTTAATTTCTAAAAAAAAAAATATTGAAATAAATAAATATTTTTCTTGAAGAATCCCAATATATTTAATTTTGAATTAAGTGGAACGCATTAGATGCATTATCCAAATACATTTAAAAGAGTAAAGCTAGGTCTTCACAAAACAAATTAAACCAACTTAAATGTCAAGAATCAATAGCCTTTGTGAAACTTGTTCTACGCTGCGAGTGTTTCATTCTATATTGTCATTGTCTTTGACTAATCCTCTGATACATCATTTGACAAAACTTTTGACAATTCTTTTGATGTTGACATTTTAAGTTCTTTATCCAAACTTACTAAAGTCTTTACAAACATTTATGTTGTACACTTAGTAAAACTATTAAACCACATTTTAATATTTTTTTTATCGTCAAAACTAATTAAGAGAATTTAACATTATCAAACCTATTTCAAGCGGAATTGTAAAGAGCATCAACATAGAAATCAACATGTCTAAAGATAAAAGGTAAGCTTCATCTGACTTAATACATAATCACATATTAGACATACATGTAAAACCTATATTATACACAATAGGATATTTCCATAAAGTTTTACGAAACATTTATTTTATTAATAAACATCTCACATCAACATCATGTGGGTTATCCCATTCTCAATAACCTATAGGGCTCAAATATCCACGATTGTTTCAAGTATTACCTCTCCCATCCTTTGATTAAAAAAACATTTAAGTTAGAAGTTGAAAGAAAAAGGAAAAAGAAAAAAGAGCTGTAGTATTGCATTATTTACAACCATATTGAAGTATCAAAATATAATGAAGATAGTGATCAAACACAAAAAATAAAAAAGAGATAATAAAGAAGAAGAAAGACATAAAGATAACTCAACACATAAAAAAAAATAAAAAACATTTATGTGTGTCTACACATTTCTCTCACCATCTCAACTGTCAATAATCATAGTATCTTCAAACCTATATACAATATAACATCTAAAAAAAAAAAAAAATCAACACCTATAAAAATAAAAGTTTCATAGCATACCTTGGTGTGCGTATTGTGACCTAGTTTTAATAATTTAATTCCTATGGGCTCGTTCCTATGATTTGGAAAGTACTAGGTAAGCGCACCTATTGCATACAGTATAGGAGTGGAGTATAGGATGATCTCTACAAGGATTGGGAAGTACTAGTGTTTGTCTTTTTAACTATTACCAAGCCTACAAATTACATCAGGTGAATTATAGATTATTAACTACACTAATTAAATTCTACGTTTAATAATGCACTATCTCAACACCAAATTACGTAGCTAATGCAACAGAATATGTTAACTTAGACTTACTTCACCATTAGATTAAACATGCACATTAACCATACTAGAAGTTTATCATTACTTTCCCTAAGTGCTGAATTCAATAGATAGATCAATGTCTTTCTTAAGATCATTGACATATAATAGGAAAATTCTATGATCTTGCCATTAATTTTAAAGAGATCGATCCTATTACTATTTAATAGCTCACACCATACCCAACAGTGATCAAATCACTAAAATCGTTAATATTCTATTTACTATATTTATTTTAACGGTTAGATTAATGATGGGATAGTCTCACCGATGGGACTATAGAAGCTTCCCATCTAACCCTATCTTTATCGACTAGAATCTTTTCCTAGTTAATAGCTTACTAAGATTGCATCAATACCATGAATTCAATGTTAATCTAATTTTCATGCAGAAAGTTTCGTGATCCTGCCACTAGGATAATGAGAAACCTCTCCATATAGCCTAAATTTATTCAATCGGATGATTTCTCAATCTGTTCCTAAAGAAGTTTGATTTCATCCTATACCGCGCACTATATAGAACTAGTCAACCATATAAACTAAGAAAATTAACAATATTTAAGATGTAAACATTATAGTACATGTTAAATCGTGGTTTCACAAGCCTAATTTATACTACACACGTGTCACACAAGGTATAGACATGATAAATATTATACAAGAACAACAATGAAAGAACATGAATACAACCTTTATATTAGCTTACACAACATCAAATCCTTTGTTTATACGAGTTACAATGGAGTCCACCTTCTTTTTTCTCTTGAAAACTTCAAAGGAAATCCTCACAATTTTGACACAATGTCTGACAATAACACACATTGATACAAATACACTCATAAGACTAATTGTAATGATTTGGGATACAATAATGACTTCCATCCTCCTTTGCAATATTTGGATCTCTTATTTATATGTCCTAAGTGACCAGACATGTCCAAATGACGTATCATAATCTTAGTTAGCCTTCATCCCCCATCAAAAAGCAATTGGATTATATCTAATGTGGAAATCAAGCAAACAATAACCACCAACATGGTTGGGATTCGGCCTGTTATCTCTCAATAACCACGTATCCAAGGGAGATAATGGGTATGATGTCACTAGTGATCTCCTTACCAAGAAATCCTAGTAGCCTATCACGGCCTTTAACAAATTAGCTGTAGGTATTCCCCTGCTGGTCATGATCATTACAAAAGGCTATTATCCTTGTGGCTTCAATTTTCCACAATCCCATCACACCCGCTATGACGTGTAGTAAAGTAAAGTCTCCATTAGATCACGACCGTGATAAGGCACTTGATCTCCTCTGTCTTCTATTCTTCTTCCTTGTATCATAGTCGTATCAAGCCCATACAATGGTTAGTAGAGATCACCATCTCAATCACGGGTGTGGCAAAGACCTTGATGTTCCATTTTTAACTCCAATTGATCTATCTTCATCTAAGTGTTAAGAATTTGTCCTTGGTCACTTGAAATGAACATAATTAAGGATTAAATACCAGATAACTCAAACTAAAGCATACTGAAGCATAATTAAACACAATTTGACCTTAATTTAATAAAGTAAATAGCCTCAATCACAACTCTATCATCCTAAAGATGTGATGGTATACAAGAGTACTTATGATTTCAAAACAATGTGGTAAGAAATGAATGAAGCAAGTAGCATACCTCTAGCATCCAAAAAATATGAAATTTGCGAGTACTCTCGATTTGGGAAAAACATGGCGAGATATGAAAGGGATCTAATCCTAAGGCTCTATCAAAGTTAGCAAGAATAATCAATTCCATGTTTAGAAAGACAAATCAAGAAATAATCTCATACGAACCTTTCCATAGAATCCACCACCAACTAGTACAGTTTTTTTTTTTTTTTTGGTAAAAGGAAAAATTTCATCAAAAGGTATCAATATTTGAGGGTAATTTCATTTAAGGTATTTATGTTTCAAGTAGTTTAAAAGAAAAATCAATATTTTGAGGATGAATTCATTTTAAGGTATTAACGTTTCAAGTAGTTAAATGGAAAAATAAAAATTTTGTAAAATAAGTCAAATTAGGTATTAATAATTGACAATTGCTGACAATTAAGAAAACTTAATTAAAAATTAATCTAAATGTTGATACCTTAAATAAACTTTGTAAAACGTTCTTAATTTAAATCAACATTGCAACATATTTATTTATCTTTTTAACCACTCAAAATGTTAATACTTTACAAATGTTGATGCCTTATGGTGCAATTCATCATTTTATAAAATATTATCTAGGTGGACACTAATGACCCCAAAGTAATATCATTTTTTTTTCCTAATATTATAGATAAGATCTACAATTGTGATTGTGCTTCGTGATGTAATTTATGGGTCAGTCTTATGTGATCATTCTTCCAAAGGTATAAATATGATATTTTGAAAATTCAGAATCATTTTTGTTATTTTAATAATTTTTAAGAGATGTCGAATGCAGTTGTTATTTTAATAAGCAAGTGCTGTTTTCATTGCGCGTAGGTGAATTACGCATGCCACCATCCCTCCCAACCATGTTACGTTATCATTAACGAGTCTTTTCCCTTTATTTGGGTTGTTCCAATGAGTACTTCTTGACCCTAGTGTAGCTTATTTCTCAAGGCCAGCTATACCGCATACACCCGACAGTGCACCTAAACCTAAGAGAGGAGCCTGACTTTTCAAAAGCCACAATAGCCATCTAGAAGTCAACCTCTTCGTGCCTTTTCACATCAATTTCGGGCGTATATCCATAAACGGTAATGAGGCAACGAAATGTTGCTGTTTGTGGACATAAAAGCAAGACTTTCTGATGGGGCTGCTTCAACAATGTTGACTTATTTTAAATTATATGGATAGCAAGTACCACTTCTATGCGAAATGAAAAAAATAATAATAACTTAAAAAAAGAAGTGTTAGTAAAGTAAAAGTAATCCCAATAATAAGCAACTCCAATTCGCCTCTTTAACAAGTTTAGATTGTATTGAACCTGTATATTGAGGAGACGAGTTTATTGAAAATATCTTAAACCCATCTATCGAAGAGAAGAATGAGTTATTGTAGCTACACTAAACTCATTTTTTAAAAGACGAGTTTGGGTTGTTTGGATTATTTGATTTTTATCTGTATCATATTTATATTAGATCTGCATCTATAACTTATCTATATCTAATCTATATTATACATTTTTATTTGTTTATGGATAAAACTGTTAATTTTTCATCAGTATCTATTTTTTGACAAATATTTATTTAAAAACAATAAAAATATGATATCAAAATTAGCAGAATATAATAAAAAAAAAACAACAATTCAAACTTGTTTTTCAAAAAACGAGTTCAGATTACCTAATTGAGATTTTTTTTCCTTAGCAACATTTTGTAATTATAAAAAAAAAAAATTAGTGTCCTTATTACTAGCACTTATGACACCATTTGGGCTTACTGACTTTGGTTTATCGCCATTTAACAATTTGTTTTTCTTTATTTATTTTTTTTAATAAAAATTGAATAATTGGGTAAGATTTTGCATTATTCAAAATCTGAAACACCGCACAAGAATTCTTACATTCAATTGATTGAACCATCCGACCTGATATTTGACTATCGAGACGGATTTTGAAAGAATTATAGTTAAAGACTTAACTGTAACAACGGCTCACATAAATTCGCTCTAACTTCTAGTTACGGCGCGTGTGTGTGATTCCTTTTTACACTTGAAATATTTACTCTTCAATTTAATCTCCCCCGTTAATTGTTATGTTGAGCCGTTATTAAGACCCTACCCCCCTGATTAGTCTTCTATATCGATCGATAAATCTTGCTCTAGAATCCAAACATGTTTCCTAGAAGGTAAAAGGAAAAAAACAATGTGTCACGTCACAAACTTTGTTAGGAAAAAGGATTAGCAGTCTGGCGACTCAAGCTGAATAAATACACGGTCAAATAATATTTTCACAAGCTTAACTAGAACTAAATCTAAAATGGAATAAATCATATGCATTAAGGTCGCTAATAAAACACCCACCAAAAAATAGTTTATATATATGTATATATAATATAAACTAACTCCAAAACCACGAAACATTTGACTTCAAGATGATAAAATGCCAATAGATAGAATATGCAAATTCTAGTTTCATTAAATTCACAGTAGCGAGCTTGTTTATGGAACTATGGGGTAACTGGGGAAAAGATTTATTAATATTAATAGGCTGGTGTTCAAATAATTAGTAAATACCAATATGATTTGATAAATGAGTGTATTCTTTCTAAAACATCTCAAAATTTTACGATTAAAGTTTTCTCAGTATAATAGTAAATTATTCTTCGTATGACGATTTGCTATTGTCCTAGTTTAACTTTATATAGCGTTGGGTTGCAAACGAGTCGAACTACTCGAGAGTTATTCGAACTCAGCTCATTTTAGGTCTAGCTTGGCTTGATTTTGATTAGTAATAAGCTGGGCTCGAACCTAATATAAAGCTTATTTATTTAATGAGTTGAATTAGAGCTTTGAACTAAACTCGTAAGTTAGCTTATGAACAAATTCGTTTGGGCTCCTGAATAGGCTCGCGAGTACTCGTTAATAAATTCGTTAGCAGATTTATTAATTTTTTTATCATAATATATTATGTATAACTACATAATTAAAATAACAAAACTAATTTATATTTAATATTTTTGTATATATATTTATAACTATACTTATAGATTTTTATTTTAGACTTTAAAAAAATAGAAAATAGGCTATCAAAACGAGTCAAGCTTGAGTATAAATTTCAAGCTCGATAGGCTTGATAAAAAAGCTTTGTCTCTACTCGAGCTTGTTTCATGAACAAGCCAAGATCAAACCCAAATTTCAAGCTCGATAAAATGTCAGCTCAAGCTCGAGATCGTAATAAATTTTAAACAAGTCGAGCTCAAAAGCTCTCAATGGTAATCTCGAAAATGTAGGCTTTTCCCAGAAGAGCAAAAACATGTTGCTCATAAGGTTAGGGTAGCTTAATTATTTCATAGAGATAATGTGTTATCTAAACTTTCACGATTATTTAATTAATTAACTATATTTTAGAATCACGAATTCCATTATTTGATTGAATTTTTAAGGTCAATGATATGAAATTATCATTGTTAATTTCGACTAAAATTGTCTGCCTAGTTGATTGCTTATTTATGCAAATAATGCATCATGTCATGAACGGTACCTAAATTTTGACAAAATATGCAATTAAGTATTTGAGCTTTAAAATTGACAATTTAGTATTTGAAAAATTCATTTATGCATGCCAATAGTATCTTCGTCAAATTCTTTCAGGTACTAAATTGATTAATTTCAAAGTTTAGATACCTAATTGTATATTCTGTCAAAGTTCAAGTACCATTTGTGACATTAGCGATGCGAATAATTATTTAAAATGTTAATATACTACTTACAAATTTTTCAAAATCATTTATAATACCTAGATAAAGTAGTTAATTGCAAAAATAGGTAAAATTTAGACATTAAATCGATCCTGTTAAACTTTAGATCATTAATTATAAAAGGATAAATGTCCCATTTGGTACTCAAATATTACCAAGACCTTCAGTATAATATTCCAAATCTCATCATATAATCCAATATTGCCAGCAACATGATAAAATAAATATATATATATATATATATATATATGAAATCTTTAATTTCTCCTTCCAAGACAATAACAATCTTCGAATATATAACTTTTACCCCTCACCACATTTGAGCATATATCCTCTGCAACTAACAATTGGTAGGGGATCTTGAATAAGAGGTAAAGCAAAGTGTGCATCCCGAATCTGTAGCAATAGATCGTTCCATCAATATTTATATGTATATTTCTTTGATTTGCTTTAAATTGGGAAGGTGAATTCAATTATCAATATATTTCCCATCCTCCCTCAATTCTTAACAAATCAATTCCCTTTCCTTGCACATATGATTATCATAACAAAATCAAACCTCCCCTCTTCTATATATTATTTTTTATTCCCTTTTGTTTTTATTCTTCCAAAACTTCGCTCCTACTGTATAACTCCGAACCCTCATTACAACACATTGCGACCAACCACTTTGTCTCCGACAATCAATGGTGACTAATAGGAACAATTGACATCGAATAATATATTGAAAATACATTCCGTGATGATCGAACTTGCGTACGCAGATAAGTTCTTGAACTCACGTTGAATTGCTTCTTTCGTATTCTTGCCCCTTCTTTTACTCTATTTATATTCCCCTTTTATTTATTTATTTTTTCTAGTTTTGACAAGTTCCATTCCATTCATATAAAGGTACCATGAAATCAATCTAATATGTTGCATCCGTTCCTGCAGCAAGAAGCAAATGCTAATGATGAAGAAATGTAATTACGAAATGAAAAACTTAGCCGAATGCAGCTAGTGGGTGTTCGGATACGAACTCGTTGGAGCAGTAATGCTTTTGTAATTTTTTCATTCATATTTTGGGTATCACACTGTAGCTATATATAGGTGTAATACAGAATATTGTTTGTTATAACTAATTGCTCCTGCATATATTCTAGGGATATGGCATGTGACAAATTTGCCACCTCAGCCTAAGGAAATCTGAAAATGTAACAGAAAACAAAACAGTAACTATATTTGTTACTTAGCCCTCTTATAATAACTAGTGGGCTTAAGCTATAATAATTATTCTGGCCCTTCCTTAGCTGACGCTCAACTCAGTCCACTTCCAGCCCGGTCCATTTGCATCCTGACAACGCCTGCATTCAGACACGACATAACTTGCAAAGCTTTTGAACTTGGACAAGACCCGAACTTCTCTTTCACGCTTTCCTCGTTCACAATGTTCTTCCCTTCTTCTTTTTCTTTTCCTCTTTGTTGCTGTTGAAACCCTAGACCGTGCTAAAATCCCAAATCATGCTCCTCCACTTCGCAACCCCTTCGTCCAGCCCTATAGCATTCTCCTCCACTTCTAAATTCCTTGTCCACAAGGAATGATTGGGGTATCGGAGCTGCATGTCACGGAAAAACTCCCAGGTGGCTTCTATGAGATCGCGACCTTTCCACAAGATAAGTACCATGGTTACAGCTTGATTGCCTGTTTTGACTAATTTCCTTTCTAATATTGCCTCTGGTTCTAGCTCTTCTTCATATCTTATGTCAGGTAAAGTGGTTGAGACATTAGATCGAGACCCATGATATTGTTTAAGCTGCGAAACATGGAACGTATGGTGAATCGCGGCTTCAGGATGTAGATCCAACCGGTAAGCGACTGACCCGATCTTTTCTTTCACTTGATAGGGTCCATAATACTTAGGTAGCAATTTATGAACCCTAGAGTTCTTAAGGGATGTCTGTCTGTACGGCTGCAATCGTAGTAAAACCCAATCCCCACAGTTGAACTCACGATCCGTACGCTTCCGGTCCTCTACCTGTTTCATCCGATGTTGGGCGCGTTGTAGATGGAACTTCAATAGGCGGATTCTCTCCTCTCTCGTAGTTAATAGGGAATCAACCGCTGCATTTCGCGAATCTTTAGGAATGTAAGGGAGGTGTATTGGAGGAGAGTAGCCGTAAAGAGCTTCAAAAGGAGTAATTCTAGTGCTGTTGTGATAATTAGAGTTGTACCACCATTCAGCAAGTGAAAGGAATTGACTCCATCCCTTAGGTTGTTCACTCGTAACACACCGTAGATAAGTCTCCAAACATTTGTTGACAACTTCCGTTTGACCATCCGTTTGCGGATGGTAGGCAATAGAAACATTGAACCCTACTCCCTGTAACATGAAAAATTCCTTCCAAAAAGAACTCACAAAGATAGGATCAAGATCACAAGTTATGATTTCGGGCATACCATGTAATTTGTAGATATTATCTAGGTATACCTGGGCCACCAGCCGTGCACTGTAGGGATGAGTCAGGGCAATGAAATGCCCATACTTGCTAAGACGATCTACCACAACCATGATGACATTTTTACTATTAGATATGGGTAGACCTTCTATGAAATCCATACTAACCTCTTGCTAGCACTCCTTAGGAATATTTAAGGGTGAAAGGAGGCTCGGACTAGCAACATTCTCAAATTTGAACCATTGGCAAGTATCACAATCTCTGACAAATTGTCGTACCTCCCTTTTTTGCTTAGGCCAATAAAAGACACGAGATAGTCTTTTATACGTAGCTTGGGCACCAGAATGGCCGCCTAATGGACCGCCATGATACAATTTAAGCAATTTTTCCTTAAGGCTCAAGGATGGTCCCACAACAATCCTTCCCTTCCTTCGTAGCAACCCTTAGTCCAGATAAAATTGACCTACTGTTTCCTGAGACTGCAATTGTTGAATAAGTGTCTCATATCCTCCCGTCAAGACCCAACTAGCTTTAATTTCCTCTAAGATCTCGGGTATAGTGACCTGGACCTGTAAGTGGTTTAAACAAGTAATATCACATCGTGATAAGGAGTCCGCTGCAGTGTTTGTGACCCCCTTTTTGTACTCAATTGTATAATTGAGTCCAAGTAACTTAGTCAACCATTTTTGTTGACTCGGAGTGACCAGCCGCTGCTCAAGTAAATACTTGAGACTTTGGTGGTCAGTTTTGATCACGAACTGTCGGCCCATCAAGTAATGGCGCCATTTATCAATCGCATATACCACTGCCATTAGCTCCTTGTCATATACTGACATTCCTTTGTGCTTTTAGGCTAGTGTTTTGCTAATGAAAGCAATTGGGTGTTTGTCTTGCATAAGGACAGCACCTATGCCTCGCAACTCGCATCCGTCTCTACCACAAAAGCCTTGGTATAGTCAGGTAAACTCAAAACTGGTGAATGCACCAGTGCATACTTCAGCTTATCAAAGGCTGCTTGTGCTTCTGTATTCCACTTAAAGTGGTCTTTCTTTAGTAGCAAGGTTAATGGTCTAGCAATAGTACCAAAACCTTGGATAAAACGACGATAGTAACCAGCTAGTCCAAGAAACCCACGTAATTGACGTAGAGTTTTAGGGACTGGCCATTGGGTTACTGCCTTTATCTTTCTTGGGTCAGTGGACACCCCCTGCTGTGTGATAATATGCCCTAAGTACTCAATTTGCTGAACACAGAACACACACTTACTCTTTTTCAAGAATAGCTGTTCCTTCCTTTGGATATTAAAAACCAACTCCAGGTGTTCTATATGCTGCTCTATACTAGTGCTATAAACTAGTATGTCATCAAAAAACACTAGCACGAACCTTCGCAAGTAAGGTCTGAAAATTCCGTTCATGAGACCTTGGAATGTTGATGGGGCATTTGTTAGGCCAAAAGGCATTACGAGAAACTCGTAGTGTCCCTCATGAGTACGAAAAGCCGTTTTGTAAACATCTTTTGGATGCATCAACACTTGATGATATCCCGATCTCAAGTCTAGTTTGCTAAAGTACCTAACACCGTGGAGCTCATCAAATAAGTCTTCGATGATGGGTATAGGGAATCTATCTTTCACCGTCTGCTTGTTGAAATCCCTATAATCAATGCACATTCGCCAACTATTGTCCTTCTTTTTCACCAAAACAACTGGTGAAGCATAAGGACTGTGGCTTAACCTGATAACTCCATTAGCCAATAATTCCCTGATCATCTCTTCGAGGACAGTCTTCTGTATGATTGAGTACCTATAAGGCCTCAAGTTGACTGGTGTTGCTCCATCAGTGAGATGAATGCGATGATTACATGCCCTATCGGGTGGTAATCTCTTTGGTTCCTCGAATAAGTCACTGAAGCTCTCAAGCAAATCTATAACTGCTGGATGTATCATGGGGGTAGCCTGCTGTACCTCCTAGTAAGTAATCAAAATTACCCAACACTGCACTTCCTCAGGGGAATGTGTTTGTTCAAGTAAAATATTCAAATTTTTTCCAGACATCACTCTAAGCTGCTCCTTTTCGCCCCACAAGGTACAACTACGCCCTTGCCACATAAAGCTCATTTTCAATTCCTGAAAATTCCAAATGACCGTATTCAAAGACACTAGCCATGGCATTCCCAAAATGAGATCATAGGATTTCAAAGGAATTGTGTAAAAATTTGCTTGAAAATCTAATCCTTGCATCTTCCATTGAAATGGTTGTACACTGTGGGTACTGGTAATTTTAGCACCATCAGCCAATATAACTGACACTGGGGTCAGTTCTGATTGTACACATTCCAACCTCTTTGATAACTGTTCATCCATAAAATTGGATGAACTTCCAGTATCGATCAATACCTTCAAGGTATTTCCCTTGTGAATACCACTCACACGTATACAATGCTCTGTGGCATTCTCATCACTCTCAAGGGAGTTTAATTGTAATTGTGACAATTCCACTCCTAGCTCTTCCACTTGATTTCCCACTGCCTCTTCAGCATCAATTTCCCCTTCAGGATCAACCACCAGCAAGTTTAACCGCTAGCTCCTACATCGATGTCCTGGCCCAAAGGCTTCGTCGCACCAGAAACAAAGTTTCTTGCGTCGTTTTTCCTCAAGCTCCTCAGGGCTTAATCTTTTTGTGGTTCTATTGGGAAAGGTACGGTTCTGTGGTCTAGCACTGGAAGTGGAATAAGTGTTAGGGTTGGTGTAAGTGTTTGGGTTAATATGTGGTTTGTTGGTAGTTTAGGTTCCAGGGTAGTAAGAAGTAGTGTATTTGGGAATGGATGAAGTGGGATGAGTGTTTAGGCTAGTGTGAGTGTTTAGGTTAGAAGTGGGTTGTTTCTTGAATGTCCGAAGGTTCTGATTTGAGGATAGGGTGATGGCTTCCTATAATTTAGCCAATGTGTAAGCCTAGGTGAGTGTTTTTGGCTGAAACATGCGAATGGGATACTGAATTTCGGGTTTCAAGCCACTGAGGTAGCAACTAACCAAATGGGGTTCGGATAGTTGGACTTAAGTTGACAAGTGCATGAATTCGTCGTTATAATCTTGTAGGGACTCCCCTTGCTGTAGTTCCTTAAGTTCTGACATAAGATCTTCAAAACCCTTTTCATTAAATCTTGCATTCAAGGCCTTGGTGAGTTCCTCCCATGTCAAAGGAGTGGTCTCAGTCCTAGCCCTGACATAAGCGCTATACCATTCATATGGTTTGCTGTCGAGGTGCATTGTTGCAATCTTAATCTTAAGATCCTCAGGAGTTTCATCTAGAACAAAGAATTGTTCGGCTCTAGCTACCCAGTTCCGAAACCCTTCACCATCAAACATTGGAAATTCAATTTTTGTGTTTCTAGTGGGTACCTGGTAGCCGTTTGAATGCTCGGTGGTGTTGGAATTGGAATTGGCCGCTACTTTTGTTGCACTATCGTTGTGTCTGTTAGTGTCTGTAATGGTGGCCACCACTGATGGGACATTTTTTTCTTTGATTTGCTGTTGTAGTGCATCAATGGTTTGATTTTGTTTCTCAATTAACGCTTGTTGATTTTGTAGGACCTTGGAAAACATTTTGGCCCAATTCTCTTGCTTTTTCGATTGCTGTTTCAGAACCAGCTCTTGCCTCTCGGCCTGTTCATTGATGACGACTCACATGGCATCTTCCATATGCTTAAATTCACGTGTCTCCATCAGCAAAGCTCTGATACCAAATGCAGCAAGAAGCAAATGCTAATGATGAAGAAATGTAATTATGAAATGAAAAACTTAGCCGAATGCAGCTAGTGGGTGTTCGGATACGAACTCGTTGGAGCAGTAATGTTTTTGTAATTTTTTCATTCATATTTTGGGTATCACACTGTAGCTATATATAGGTGTAATACAGAATATTGTTTGTTATAACTAATTGCTCCTGCATATATTCTAGGATATGGCATGTGACAGATTTGCCATCTCAGCCTAAGGAAATCTGAAAATGTAACAGAAAACAAAACAGTAACTATATTTGTTACTTAGCCCTCTTATAATAACTAGTGGGCTTAAGCTATAATAATTATTCTGGCCCTTCCTTAGCTAACGCTCAGCTCAGTCCACTTCCAGCCCGATCCATTTGCATCCCGACAACGCCTGCATTCAGACACGACATAACTTGCAAAGCTTTTGAACTTGGACAAGACCCGAACTTCTCATTCACGCTTTCCTCGTTCACACTGTTCTTCCCTTCTTCTTTTTCTTTTCCTCTTTGTTGCTGTTGAAACCCTTGACCGTGCTAAAATCCCAAGTCGTGCTCCTCCACTTCGCAAACCCCTTCGTCCAGCCCTATAGTCGTTCCCTTCAGTGAATAGCATCATCAGACCTATCAAATACTCCCAATCTACAATGACAAGAAGTACATATTTTCGTGCATAACACTGTGACAATCAAATCCACTGGCGAATACTGTTGTAGGGTAGAAATTATAGAATTTATGTTTCGAAATATTATAAAAAATAAAAAATAAAGAAATAGCAACACATGTGCTTGAACATGTAAATAGTTTTAGAATATTCTAAAGTTTTTTAGTCTTTTTCTTATTAGAACTTGATGTGTGATTATATATTCAATATAGCTTATTCTAAAAAGTAAGAAGAAAAATATTATCCCAAATTGTATATTGGTTTTTTGTATTCGGAAATCCAAATTGCTTATATTCGAGCAATCCTAGCTTGTATTCGAGCTAAAATTTTGGTAGATTGTTACATCATTTTTAGTTCATTCTCATTGCATTTTTCTTATTGAATTCCACCACACTTCAAATACCAAAAAAACCTTGTTGTGCGATCAAATATGTATTTTTTTTTTCAACTTTTAACCTGCGTCTTATTTCAATTTTTTTTTTTTTTTAATCTTTGTCTCACATCATCAATTAGATACACTCCAACAGTATGGATGATGCCTATAAGGGAAGCAGTTGACATAATCTCCCAACCATTATCGAGATGCATATCAAATCCATAATTTTTTTCACTAATTCGAATAAAAATCCCATTCATCAATTTGGAATGAAGATTTTAATAAATCTATATCATATTCTCTCTTCCAAATATGATATTTCATTTATGATAGCTTTTCCTCTAAATACAACAACATCTACAACTTTTATTATCAATTTTCACTCACTCCAGTGTACAATCCAACATGACAACCAAAAGCCAAGATCCCAGCATCCATATATACCCTTATACTCAAGAGTCAAGACAATCAACCAATAGAAACAAATTCATCAAGCAAACCCAAGAGGCTTGGAACATTACAGTCTCTGTGGAGATATTGACAACCTTCTTTCTATCTTGATGCTTCTTGTAAGATAACAGGAGCAACAAGGACAAAGGAATTATCAAACATGATGATCACCAATAGAGGCAGGCCAACTTCTACACATGAATTATTACTTCATAATCTTGTCAAACTTGTACTATTATAGTTTATTCCCTTCTTAGCAGTTATTCACGAAGGAAAGCTATGGTCTAATGAAAATTGGCACCAATTTATTTTTCTTTCTTTCTTTAAATTGAATTCCTTCATAAATTATGCAGCTGTTGGGACAGTTGAGAGAAGCTTGATTCATATAATATCATCAACATCCTGTGGACGGCCATGACTAAACGTTCAAGACTCCATCATCATCAAACTTTCCTTGTTGAGCAATCAACTGCAATAATGACGACAAATGATCTAGCTCAACAGTTGCAGGAATTTTACATGATTCAATACCAATAGCGAGTATGTAATTCCCCTCTATTCAGGATTGAGTAATGACTTGGTGAAGCATTACTTTGATGGATCAAATGAAATATTTGTCGTGTAATTTTTTTAAAATATTTCTTCTTCTTTCATAGACAATAAGAGGACTTGATTCGTTGAAGTCTCGCAAGAAGAGGACATAATAAAATATTCAAAATTCGATACCCTTAACTCTCTACAGTGGATGACATATGGTTTAGTAAACCAAGAAATTGATTCTTTTTTTTATTTTATTTTAGCATATTCTGGTTCTACTTTACTGTAATATGACTTTGATACCCATTGACATATTTAAAGAGATTTGTCCATATTCCGTTTGTATATTGGATTTGCTTGCATCCTTTCACTAATTCCTTCTTTCTTTGAATTTTGCAGGCATTAGCACACTAAAGGACCAATAGAGGTTAATGGCAAAAAAGGGGACGAATAGCCAAATTCAACAAATTGTAGTTGTCAAATCAAAGAAAACGGGAAGTATTCAAGCCAATGGAGTCCAAGTTGCTAGGCAAAAGGACACACATCGCAATCAAACCTTAAGCACAGAAACCATTAAGCATGCTCAAGTTCAAAAGGCCAAAGCTTTCAGATAGAAGGAGATCAAAGGCAAGCAAACACAAAGTGTTGAAGTCATCAAGCAAAGAGACATGCTAGTGTGCCAAGATGGCAATCCGCCACACATCCAACTTCCACAACACCAATGGGTTGATGACACAATTTCTGAATATACACTTTGCGACAAATCTTCTCGCCCCAAGTTGTGTGCAACTCTCCCTATTGATGGTGACTTTCGATTAACCGAGCCCGAACCATGTGCCGATTCCAAGAGCACTACTACGGGAGACTCAGTGCTACGTTTCAAGAACGAGCAGAAGGAGCTACTACTTTCCAGTACGCACTTTGTGTTTCTCAAGGAGCCACCACCTAGATGGAGCAATTGGGTAGAACACGTCACCGACCAGCCGAAGTATGTGAGCCTTCTGAAATAGGCCAATGTTTATAGCATCATCATCACCTTTGCCCATTTATGGTTTATCAGCACGAGCAAGATGGAAGTGTGGTGTGCCATCATCTCTCGCTGGAACACCTAGACTCATACATTTATCACTGCGGGGGGGAAGGGAAATATCACCAACCCTTGAAGACGTGGCCATGCTTCTGAACCTGCACTGTTCTAGGCTAAGTAATATTGTTGCAGCTGTGACTTCACACAAAAAGCAAAACCTCGAAGCATCTTTATTAGCAGCTCTAAAGCTCACCCATGATGATAAGAAGAAACCATGTTTCTCTACCTGTATGACACACTTCTTTGAAGAGTGAAGAAAGAAGATGTCTCAAGTAGTGGGATGTGTATATTATGTTGTTGCATTGTATTAGGCTTTTTTTTAACATATTTTCTTCCTTGGTTCTTTGATGTAGAGGTATGAACTTGTAGCCTTCATCGCATTTTGATTGTTACTATTCGTGTTTCTCGATGGGTCAGGGGAAGGAGTAAGCCCTTGGCTTTTTGCCTTAGCTGTACGCATTGTGCAGGATCAAAGTTTCGCGCTAGCTCCCTTCTACTTGGGGTCACTATATTGACGCCTTGACCTGTATCACCAGGCTTCCGTCTGTTCCAAGGGTCGATATGTGAATGTGTCACATATAGACTTACTTTTCTTACAACTGTTCTTCTACAAGCGATTTTCAGAACTACGTTGCACTACTAGCCATCAACATGTATTCGAATCTTGCTAATCCTCGGGCATGGGCATGGATTGGAGTAAAGGTCAATTGGTTGCTTCTTTAGCTTATTGATGTTGAGAAATAATTCATAATCCACCCTTTTGTGAAGTCTCTTAAAGGTTATCAAGATAGCA
The DNA here is from genome assembly GCA_024138025.1 of Combretum micranthum. Classification (NCBI taxonomy): domain Eukaryota; kingdom Viridiplantae; phylum Streptophyta; class Magnoliopsida; order Myrtales; family Combretaceae; genus Combretum; species Combretum micranthum. The sequence goes on from JAMXBD010000371.1 coordinate 688,468, forward strand.
ACGAGCTTTATCCTCCAGGTTCTAAAGGCGAGATTATCTTAGTTGATAACCGTAATGAGTTAGATAGAAGCCAAACCAAGTTTATGCTTTAGTGCATCTTAGGAAACCTGCCATCTTTGCTTGACCAAAGAGATTTGACTGGGCGCTTTTTGGAGCAAAGGGTGATGGTGTATTCTCTGCACAGGATGGCACGTCAGTTTGGCTCCGAACAAGGAGTGCCCCGTCTTCTCAGGATTATGCAGAGTTTTGATGCTTGTTGTCGATCAATCTCACCAAGTGACTTCAAGCACATGCATCCCTCAGTACGGCAGCTGTTCTTTCCTTCTACGAAGCGTCATAGAGTTGCCTCTGCTAGTTGGCTGACACATTGGTCAAATTACATAGCCATCTTCCGTGACTATGCCTTCGCATCTGTTGATGATACATTGCCAGTGCTACTCATATATCGTCATGAGTTCTACCTTAGACTACCAAGGAACAGATACCATAGGTCAAATGCTAGTGTACAAATAGCTGAAAAGCCTGCATCGAACCAGCTGGAGCCTTCTGACGATGCACCTCCTCCAAAATCAAAGAATGATCATCCACCACATTAAATAGTGGATTCTAGGCTGGCAAAGCATGCGTTTATCGAGGAGGTAATAATTCTCCTTAAATATGACTTGTTGTTGTTACTTTTCTTTCTTGTCTAATGCTCTCTTTATTTTTCTTTTTCAGATTGACACAAATTCTTTTATAATTTCACAATGTTCCAGCGATGCTGTTATGCCCATAGTAGTATCAAATGATGAAGATGATGGCCTCGATAAAATTGATTACGAACCATTTCCAACTCCCTATGGTAACGATGAAGGTGACGGTAGCAAGACTAAAGAGCTAATGCATGAGGATAATGAACATGCTTTTGATAGAGGAATCACGAGCGCACCTGGTGTCAATGCAGCTATCGAGTTCCATGCCTATCTTCCCTTAGTTGCCAATGTGTCTTATGAGGACATGGTAGCAACTTCAAAGGACTACGTTGCATCGAAGGAGATGACTTCCTTTCATGGCTTTACTGTGCCTTCTCGCTTAATAGCTCCTTTGGAGAGTCTTAATGCCTCATATAAGGAATTTTAGGCCAATTCTCCTGTGTTGGGGATAGAGGTGGCTACTGCCATGGTGAAGATGATTGGTGAGACCATGCTGCTGATGGACAGATGTTGGAGTTCCTTATCAACGACAGAGCTGAAGCAATTGGTCAAGCGTATTGAAGGGGCTCGTATGTTGCAATTCAGAATTGATAGCTTATGGCCTATTGCTGTCAAGGCCAAGAGATTGTTGAGTTATAGGGATACCAAGGGACATCATGACAAATTGGTGGTGAAGCTATAGGAAGTTCAAGCCGAAGTTGTAGCAGCAAAGATTTTGATAGAGACTACTTTAAGAGATTATAACTTGGAGTTTGTAGTAGGCTTGGATTACAAACCTTAGTCTAGACATGATTGTTACTTTATTTCCATTCTGAACAATGTGTTATCGTTCCTGTTTACTTAAATGAATGGATTTGAATTTATTACAGTGATTGATCTTTTCTTTATATATGTATATATATGTGGATGTCAAAATTTGAATCAAGCCATTAGTAGCATGTGCTTGCGCTTAGGAAGAGTTGCTTTTACTTAGCAGCAGCGATCACAATATAATAAAGGCTATATGATTCTTATGTCGTGCATTGAAGTAGTACACTCGCTTGCAAGCAACAACATTATCATGACTTAGAATACTTAATCGATTGCACTTTAAGGAACGATAGTATCATGTTACGTGGGCTTGCTGTCTGAGTATGACTTCCATGTCGCGCATCAAAGTAATGCTCCCACTTGCTAGCAGCAATATTATTATAATTAGGGTAATATATCGATCGTGCTTTGAGCAATGATAGTGTTACGTGCTTTACAGGCTTGTTACCCCAATTGTCCAATTTAGTTGGTTAAGATGGTATTTCCCAATACTTAACCGTCAATCACATTTTTTTTCTTAAGGCATTACCTTATACCATGTGTAGGTATGACACCATGCTGCCATGCACCTAAGAGACAATGCTTCCACCAGTCAGCAGTATAAGTAAAGCATGTTATCACATGCTTAGGTAACAATGCTCTTACCAAGCAGCGGTAATGTTTAAGATATTATGATTGTAATTGACTATCATGAATATGAGGCTTGCTTAGACTCAATGATCTAAGGGACCTCTTTCAGAGTTTTTTTTTTTTTTTTTTTTATGCAATGGAGTAGGTTCTTGGCTCACCAATGATAGTATTTAAATGATCCCTTTTAAGAAAGTACCCAATCGCGCTTTAAGCAGCAATCGTGGCATTTATTGCCGGGATCTAAATTTCTAACTTTATTAGTCAAGGGGTGTTTCCCACTACTTGGCTGCCCAGTATGAGTTACCAAGGAGATTATCTTTGCAATGGCTTGTACCGTGCCTGAGAGTCAATACTCTCAACAGTCTATAGTACACAAGCTCAACATGTTATCATGTCATCGTGCACTTAGGAGATTATACTCTTACTAAGTAGCAGCAACATATGTAATTAATGTTCTATTCTTATCGTGTTAACTATCTTTGTATGCTAAGGAGACATATCTCTAACTTCAAAGCAACAAAAGAAAATTATAAAGTAACAAGAACAAGAGAAATCATACTGAAAAGGCTTTGAGAACGCAAGCCGTAATTTTATTCAAATATTGACGAAAATACATCAACTGCAATTGCATACAAAGACTCTTAATATATTGAAAATGACATGAAGGCTTCTTTAGATCCTCAAGAGGAATCCTAAATAACATATCATTTTCCATCAAGCATAACATGACTTTCAACTTTATTAACTTGTTTCTTCTTCTTTAGTTCTTAGATCATGATGAGCAAAACCTGTGTTACCCTGCTGAGCATTATATGTGAGGAGTAGATTATTACGTACATCATTATCTTCAATGACGAGTTCTCCATTATTGATACATTCATTGAATATCTTCTTGAGTGTCCAACACTCTTTGGTGGGATGACCTACGGTCCTATGAAATCTACTGAACTTAGGATCATTCTTCTCTGCTGCATTAAGGAAGTGTTTGACCCTTGGGAGATTGATGCTTTCATCTCTCAACCATTGGTCAAGCACAGCATGAACCTTCCTCATAGGGCAAGGGAACGAGAGCATTGGTGGAGCGCTCATTGGTTTATCGTTCCTTGACTTCTTGTTGTTTCTAGAGTCTTCTCCTTGGAGTGAGCTAACATTTGCAGCTCTCTTTCCATACCTTCTATATTCTCCGTGTTGTCTAGATCCAGAGTTGTTGGTCCTTTACGCATTCTCAATGAGATTAGCAAAGGAACACAGATTGAGATTCTCAAGTTGGATAGCGTATTCAGTGAACATCCCCTGGATGTAGATCTTTACTAGTTCTTTCTCATCGCAAGCATCTTGAATATCCAAAGAGCGTTCTCTAAAACGCTTAATGTAGTCCATAAGGTCTTCCTTCAGCCTTTGCCTTGTTCTTCCCATATCAGTGATGGTGACTTGTTCTTGAGTAAAGAAGAACTTCTCCCGGAACAACTTGTACATTATTCCCCTTGAGTCAATGGACCTTTGGGGAAGATTGACATACCAGGTGTATGTCTTCTCGATAAGAGACTTAGAAAACTCTTTCAACTTTAAATCATCCTCAAACCCATAAACCTCTAATGTCTCAATAAATTTTAGCAAATGTTCCTTAACATTACCCTTCTTGCAATTGAACAACATGAATTTAGGACTAACATAGTCTTTTAGGTAGGGCTTCACAGCAATCCACTAGTGGTATGGAAGTTTTAAGTCCAGTACTCCCACAGAGGACTTAGCTTGAATTTCCTTTAGATAAATATCAAAGTCTTCCTTTGTTATAAAGGATTCCCTTGGTGCAGATGCTGATGGAGCAGCTGGTACAATAGATGGAGTTGATGCAATTGGAAAAACTACTACATGTTCACTATTAGGCAGGAAAGCAGTCTGACTTGGATTGGTACTGTAGTGTACACATGAGGATGATGACCTACTAAGCTGAGATCTAATATTTTCTGCTTTAGAGGTTGGTTGTTGCTCAACTGCAACCTATGGTGATGGGGTATGCACACTCGCTCCTTGAGGCATATTTGTCTGAATGGCAAGAGCAGTGGCAAGCTGGGATAAAGAGGGGAGGCTTTGCTGCTCAACTAAGGTGGGGCCTAACAAAGCTACACCTTGGAGTGCATCAGCATTAGCAACCATCCCTGGTATAAGACGGGTGAGTGCAATCAAGAACTAGTTTAGACCCCGAGCGTTCTCTTGAATGGTTCGCATCGTCTCGACGTTGCTTTCTTGTATAGCACGTATGACTTGTACATTGCCAACAATGATGCCTTGCATATCAGTAGCAAGATTAGCATTGACATTAGGGGTGACATCTTCCAATGTTGGTATGTCTGGATCAATTGTGTTATGGCTAACGTTGCTAACATCATGATTTACATTATCTTCGATGTTACTTGGCTTTCTTCTTGGAGGTTTCATCATGACTCTGTCAAAATCCTTAGTTCCCTAGTGGAGTCGCCAAAATATAGATGCAGGATTCTTACTGATAGTGGTCATGCACACATTGCGTAGACTCGTGCCTGATACATGACTTCGGAGTGCTACTAAGGAAATAACACTTGATAATATGATGGCTTTGAGAGAATGACAAGGAAGGAGAAACAGACAGTCTTGGTGTCTAAAATGCACAAGTGACATATAAGGGAGCTTAAGTAGACCTCGCGCATCAACCTTGCAGTTCTTGAGCAGTTATAGTAGAAATCACTTGAGTTGCCTTTGTTTGATCTTCTTGAATAGAACCTCCTTTATGGACTATTGTTTATTTTCTCTCTTCAAAAGTTAGAAATGAGGAGGAGTGACTGCATATTTATAGGCACTTGGCATGGATGACGATTGTCAGATCATCTCAGTGATTGATGGATGAGATGGAGTAAGCTCAATTCATGTTTATCGTGAATGAGCTCCTCATGGGCCAAGGTCAGTAGTCATCTCTTGTGTGCATGAGCCAATTTGAGAAAGATTGGATGTGGTGGACCAATCCAAAATCCCTGTTCCAAGCCCACTAAGCCAAATCTCCCCAAGCCATCCCAATAATTGAATCAGACTCGTCAGATCCTGTCACCTAGCTCACGAGTCAAGTGCAAATAAATAAATAATATTTATATTCATATTTTTAAAGCCCCATTACACCATAAAATATATATATTTATATTATAAAATTTCACAAACGTATATGAGTAATAATGCACGATGCACGTGTTATAAACATAATATAAATTAATGATATAAAAATATGTGTGTGTTATATTTTTGTTATCATTCCCATCATTTTGTGATAACGGTTGTTTAGACGGTTTCGCAAATGTTAGGATAATTAGATTCGTTCAATTACATAAATAAAATTAAAAACAAAAAAAAAATTTAAGAAATTAATATAAAAGTTTTATTAGAAGGCTGAGGATATAGACTGTTACATCAAATTAATCAAGGTTTAGTTTCACTTTGTGCTATTATATCAAGTATGTTAGATTTGTTAAGATGGGTAAATAAAAGTTATAAGACATAGTATTACAGCTAGAAATTCTATGATCTACCTACAAGCGTGTTAAATATGTCGGGATCATTATCAATTCAGGTTAATGTCAAATCCATGATAACTCGATTAAAAATAAATAAATTAGCTTCCTGTGCCAAAGATTCAAACTAGCTACGACTTTGTTAATGTTAATTTATGCTTTGTACAGTTTTTGGTGAATAAGATATAACTTACGATTTTTTGTATAATTACTAAAACTGAAAAAGAAAATTGATAAATTGAAACAAGACAAAAATTTTCAAGTTTAGGTGCAATATGGTGATCTTTCCCTTATAAACGTCAGTAAATATCATAGACATAGATGTGAAACATGAAATGAATGGTCAAATTTTGTATGATTCCATAGGTGCTTGTAAATATCAATTCACTTTACTTGAAAAACTAAAAAGAAAAGAATAGAACATTCATAAAATCAACAAAAAGTTGTTCCTCTTTTCCATATATGCGATATATATGCCTTAGTAAATAAAAGGTTTTGCCAGTTTTTATATCCATCACTACAAAATAAAGGGATGTTTTCTCAAAATTAGGATTTTATTAGGAGTTTTCAAGGGCATGAAATAAAAGTTAAATCTCTCTACAACTTTTTCAGGAATAAATTTAAAAAGACTAATCACTTATACTTGGCGGTTTTCTCAAATTAAAATAAATCAACACACTAAAATTTTACAAAAAGTCTAAACAAACTATCGAGACCTTATCTAAATATGAGATATGTAGGCACATGTAGGGAGATCACAACAATAAAAGACTTTTAGGTACTTTTCAAAGCAAAAATAAAAGCAAACTCTTTTTTAGGCAACTTTCATAAAATAAAACACACAAAAAAAACTTTTCTTTTAGGAACCCTTCTTGTAAAAATAAAAAATATTTTTTAACCTTTTCATAAAAACAAAAAAAAATTTGAAAAATCTAAAAGGTAAAATTCCTCTCTTCTAGCAATTTTTGGCCTATATGTTCAAAATTTCTAAAGCCTATTAAAACCCTGGATAACCACTTAAGGATTTAAAGTAATAGCCCTAGCCTTACTAATTTCTTATTTTCATGCGGACCAGTAGCCGAACCAGAAATCAAACCACCGTTTTATATCTAGTTCACCCCTCATTTTTTCGCTTCGGTCAATGTTAACTTCAAGAAAAATCATTTTAGAAAACCAGGCTTTTATAAAACCCAATCGATTCCTTATTGAGTGTTTCATATTAAACGAGTTGGGATTGATACGGTTTGAAACCTTAGGAGGATAGAAGCTAAATTAGGACTCGACAAGAACAAATAAACAAATAAAAGAAGACTCATTTTATTACAGTATTGCCAGACCCAGGTTAACCCATCCAGTTAACTTCAATTATACTTAACCTGACCTTGTAATGTCCCGTTTAGTCGTGGTTCAACCCTCAGTTTATCCTGATTTTACTCATTGACCCTTGACCTATGAATGACCCTCTAACATGCATATGTCAAATCCCCAAACGAGTCTAACAACATTGTTTTATATACAAAGGGAAAATAATAGCATTTAATTATTACCTTAATACTGAGAACTCTTTGTAATATATATATTTTAAACTAAATTGGTTATTATTTGATTAGACATTGATATATGTCTGTCTGTAAGCCCCTAGATTTTTCGGTAATATAGTAAACCCTAAGAACCGAAAGTCGAACCAGAACCCTAAAGTTAACATAGTTTTATATTTAGTCTAGTGAATCTAGGTCTGGCAATCCTGTGTTCTTAAACGCTAAACAACGAAATTGAGATAATTATGAATAATAGTTTGTAACAATATAGGAAAGCTTAAAAATATTATATTCGTAATTTTCTAGTGTCTTTCGGATCCAAACGGGATCAGTTTTTGAAAATCGTGCCTCGATACACCGGATAGTGAAAACATTCCGACAATACCATTAGACTTGTAAAAATATAAGGTTTTCAAAAATATCAGTTATAGAATTTTTCAGTAACTAAAAATATCATATATAGGTCGTTTACGCGTATTTTCTTCACTAGTGGTATTTTAATTGTCTAGTATATTATTCATAATACTATTTCTACTATTCATTACTATTTGACTATCTTTACTTTTCCTCATATTTTACTCTTACACACTATCATACTTATACCTTACAATTTACCTTCTGCATATAACTTTAATCACATCACACTTTACACATTACTTTTTTTTATTACAAAACAATAAAATTAATCAATTTTTCTCTCCTCTTCCAAGCTTTGCCATCCACTATCTCTCTCTCTTCACTCTCAATTTATTTTCTTTTTCATTTTATTTAATTTCATCTAATTTTCACTCCAAAACTCTATAAATACCTCCTTCCTCCTTCATTCTTTCATACAACTCATTTCCTACTAAAACTCTACCAAAATTACTCCACAAACACTCTCTCTCAAATTCTCTCCCAAGTCCTCTCTTTTCTTCATAAAATCCTTTCCCACATATTACTACAACCCATTCTCTTCATCTTCAACAAACACATAACCTTAGGTAAAAATTTCTTACACATATTCATCATGTTCATATAACTTAGCATGAGCTTAGTGTATGTTTATTAGATTCATGAGAGTTAAAGAAGCAACAATATGTTCATGTTTTGGTTTTGTTCATGTTCATATTTTCCATTATGTTATTATTGTTATTATGTTGTTGTTGTTATTGTTATTATTATTTGCTCTAATCTAACTTCTATTAAGTATTATGTATATTATATATATATATTTCTGTAGATCATATAAGTTCACTTGTTATTTATTTATTTCTATGCTTTGCAATTTATTTATTTATTTCATGCTATTATTAAGACTAGTCTTTCTAGTCTTAGACTTGTCCTTATCAAGTCAAAACAATTTTCTTTCTTTTCTTTTCTTTTTGGGACTAGTTTATTCTTAGTCTTGGGATACCTTGATAAAGCTAAGGTTCCCAATACTTGACTTTACTAGTATGCTCTTATTACATTTATTTTATCTTATTATGTTATATTTCACATGACTACATATACATGTTCATGCATGTGAATATTGATATTGTCTCAACAAAAATATAAAGAGAATATTTTTATGAACTCTTTTCAAATAAATTTTGGTTACTTAAAGAAATGATTTTCATTAAAAGCTAAAAGTTTTACTTTCACAAATCTTTCCAAAAAATTTAAGTAAACTCATAACAAGTCTTAGCAATAATGGTATATTAGAATTTCATCAAAAAATACATAAAATAGAATTTTCACATACTCTCTTTTCAAACAAATGAAATAAGAAAGTTTCTTTAAACTTAATGTTACTAATTTTTTGTCTAACAAAAGTTTTCTTAAACTCATTTGTAAAGTTTTTATCAACATACTAAGGTTAGATAAGTTTTACAAAATCATCAAAAATAAATCTTTTTAAAGATGATTCTTACTTAGGAAATAAAATTAGAAGAATACTATTATTTTAAAATGGAACTAACTTTAGGAAAAACTAAGAACAAGTGAACTTTAAGAAAGTTTTATCACTGTCAATAAAACATTTAGAAACTACATTTTAACCTCCTAAAAATAAAGTTGCAGAAATAAAATCATTTTAGAAAATACAAATTGTTTTCAAATGATAGATAAAGTTAAAAGGAGGAAAATATTTACTTATAATAAATCCAAGAAATTTTCCAACAAAGCTAAAATAAAAATTTCAGAACATTTCTTTCCAACTTTTAGAAAACCTTGTTTTACAAAAATTATTGTTGGGACAGCTTCACTAAATTCATGCTTATGATATGAGTCAATATATATATATGTTCAAAAGATTTTTCCAACTATATAAATATCTATATTTTTGTACAAAAATTTTTGGATGAAGAAAAACTTGAAAAATTGTGTTTTTAAAAACTGGAATTTCGTAACAGCTCTGTACGTCACTATTCTGAGACCCAAATGGATTCTTTTGATAAAAATAACCTTAGAAATGGATAGATCCTTTCGAGTAGGTAGAAATTGATATACAATATGCGAAATTTCGAGTTAAAATGAGCAAATTATGGCCATTTTAAGTTGGAATTTTCATTTATACGAATTTTGACGAATTCAATAAGATAGAATTATAGAATTTGAGTAAATCTTTGATGAAATACTCATTTCGGGTATTTTTTTTGTTTAGGTGTCGAGGACCAAGATCTTCTCTTCCCTAAGAATTACTTCAACTCATAGAAGATCGCTATGGACAAGTGAGTTTCCTTTACATTTATGTATTCGCACATGTACTTATAGAATAGAGCACTAGATATTAGGAAAAGATAAAATTGATATGCATGTGGGATATCATGGGAATTATGTATGTGAATTTTTATGTAAGATCAATGAACGATAAGTATATCGGAATCCGATCTATGATTGATATAATTGTTTCTATGTATGTATTGCTATGTGTGCAATTATTGCTTGATCGTTTTAAATGAATTAATGTCGGATTGGAAATGCCCTTAAACTAATTAGTGTGGGACCAGAAAGGTAAGCTACTTAGAATATCATTTCGCATTTTTGCTACTACTCATTAGTGTGGGACCGGAAAGGTAAGCTGCTTAGCTACATCTTGAGGATTTAGGACATTCGGCGAATACGGCCTCAAGTTGCAGCCAAACCGGATCGATCGCTTTAGTTAAGGAAAGCCCGAGGACTAGTAGTACGATTCGTTGGAACTCCAAGACGCGTGCAACTTTTAAGATGGTCATTAGGGGCCCAGTTGAAATCATTCCCTAACCATAGATGGAGGGGTAAATCCATCATACATACGAAACTGGATAGTCGTATGTACTGTTTGATCATATGGTTGTTGCATTTTATATGCTTGTTTAATAAACTTGGTTGAATGCCTGTTATGAGTACTTTTACGTAAAGAATATCTCACTAAGCTAGTTATCCTTATACCCCAATAAACTTTTGATATTGCGGGGCCTTTATTTCGTACCTGAGATCATCTTGATCACCCAGGTAGAATTTTATTTTGAAAAGCTTTTGGAGGAACTCTGTTTCGAAGTCTTAGAGTAGATTTCTTCCAAAATCTTCTAGCTTTAGTTATTTATCTTAGTAAAACTATGCTGTTATGAAAATTATCAGGAAAATGCCCCTTAGAAGTTGTAAGACTCTATATTTCGATGAAATATATTAAGTGTTATTTTGAATATTTCGCTGTCAATATCTTAAAATGCATTACTCCACCGGCCTCCCTTTGATGTGAATGTACGTGTCGTACCGATATGAAAGCTTTCGAGTAACTGAGGTAGTCATTCTTAAGTTTTAATATTGCGTACGGCAGGTTGTCACGTTTACGGTCCCATTAGGGCGTGACAATATCACTTGCTTTGCTATTAGTAGGGTCACAATATTTATATTGTTGTGTGTAAGGTGGCACAAAAGTCGAGTTGAGACATTACTGTAATAATCCAAAATAATACAACTCAAATATAAAAATCATTAAGTAAAAAATGTGAAGCTTTTGGAAATGTTTTGAAAGAAATCACAAATATCTCTCCTAATTTTTCGCGTTTTAAAAATATTACAATGCAAACAATTTAATTATTGATTAGGAATTGAATGAATAACAATAAAATTTTAAGATATGAATTTTCCATAGTTTCATGCAATCGATAACTGATAATAATACAATCACATATTGTCATAACCTGATTGCAATTTTAATAAAGTAATAGTAATTTGGATAATTATACAAAGAACAAAAATGAGACATCTTGACTTCAAACTTGTCAAGATGATTACGTTAATAAAAATTATAAAACATAATATCTTTAATGATTAAAAAGAATGTAAACACCACATAGTTTATATCCACACTGTTATATATATTCAAATAAGAATAGAAAAGCGAGTTTACGACCTTCAATTATTGAGTTTGTTATGCCGTGTGAGTTTTTGTCGTGTCGTTACGTGTCTTCTTGGGCCTAGATCAAGTCTAGTCAAATCATCAATCATTTGTTGTTTCTATTGAGTCATAATCTTTTTCAAAAATCGAGTAAGTGAAGGTTGAAATCACTAAACTAATTCTTATTGTTTATATATGCTCTATTGCATAGAAATTCAGTTGTGTAAAGTGAAGAAAATATTTAAATCTCGAAATATTTTGTAAAAAATTAAAATAGCAAGAAATTCAAATAAATGTGATAAAGACCAAAACAACATAATTATACTACCTGTAGTATATAAAATTAATAAATATGAATGTTTAACAAAGGAATCAAAATTTCTTTAAGGAATGAAAAATAATAGCAAAACTTGAAATTAAAACTTAAGTTATAAATTGAACTCTGATAATCTAAATAAGTCAAGTAAAATAATTAATAAGATAAAATTAAATAATTTGTCTTAACCAAATAACAAATAAATTAAGTTGGACTAGAGATTTCACATAACCCCTTCATTTAGCCAATTTGCTCTAACTATCTTTTTCCAACCAATCAAAATCTTTTATCTTTTTATAAATTTAAATTAAATTTTCTTTTCTTTAAATTATAAATCTCTAAATTCCTATAAAAACTCAATTTCAATGTTTAGTAAATTTGTAAACTTCAAACTTTATCTTATTTCATAAATTGATCATCCAATTCTTCAAAATTATCAAATAGGATCCTTTTCTTTTAAACTACAAATCACCATTTTCCAAATTCATTTACCAAAATTTATAAACCATCCTAAATCAGCTATTTTCAACCTACATTCTATGTACTTAAGCCCCATGAATTTTGAGTTCAACTGCTTATTTAAAAATATCAGTTTTGAACCTAAACTCAAACTAAATATCAAGTTTTTACAAAGTTAAATTCCTAAACTAGATTTTCATTTCAAGATATTGATTTATATGTCATAAATTCTAAAATTATCTTCCAATTATTTGTGGAGCTTAAGATAATAATTTGAAAGATTTAAGTCCTAATCCTTTATTAATAAATATCCTTTATCATTATCTTATATTCCCTTTTTCCTCTTGATTTTTTTTTCTGCCTCCTTTTTCTTTCTTTTTCTTCTCTCTCTCTTTCCACGGATTCTTTCTCTTATTCTTCTTCTCTTCGTCTCTTCATTTTTTCTTTTTCTTTCAAATCCTACTCAAAATCTCAAGTCTAAAAGAGATTAAAGAAGAAAATGAAGATGGAAAACATGAAGGAAGATGGAGTTTATGATCACGGAAGTTTCAAAAGCTTAAGGAAGCTAGAAACAAAGAAGAATCAAGAGGTTTATTGTCACGCTCCGAAGGGTACCCTAAACATGGCAGTCCGCCATATACGGTATTAAAACTTAAGAATGACTTTCTAAAATCACGCGAAAGTTTTCAACACCATATGTAAGGCGTCCATCACAATAATAGGAGACACCGATGGGATGTATAGTTTGAGAGAGTAAATACGGCATACCAGAATCTTAATATTCATCAAATTTATCATTAATAGAATATAATCTTTACATCATCTTAAGGGTTTTTCCCTTATAATTCTCCAAACAATTATAATATCATCTTACAACAAAATAATACTAACATCATAAGACATTAAATGATATTTAACCTAAGATCTCCAAAAGATTTCCAGAAGCTTTTCTAATATATCATCCCTCTCGAGTATATGAAATATTCGGGCATAAAAGATATAATCCTATTACAACAAAGATCTATCGGGGTATAAGCATGACTAGCTTAGTGAGAATATTCCTGAATTATCATACTTGTATAAATAATTTCAAACAAGTTACTGACAAGCATATGAATGCATCAAACACGTGATCAAGCAATACATATGATCTACCGGAAATCATATGTTTGAATGGATTTACCCCTCCATTCAGGGTTAGGTGTTCTAGGCTCTTTAAAACCCAACTCAAAATCCAACTTATGTAGTTTATTTCAGGCTCCTATTAGCCATCACAAAATAGTTCTTTCAGGTACCTATCGCCCATCTTGCAGATTTCTGGCTACTGCACACCCGGCTACTAAGCTCTTGTCCCATCGAGATTAGCAGCTCATGCAATGAAATTAACTATGTGATATGCATGAATCAATTAATGTAATTCGTAGTATATGTTTAAAGTAATTTAAAGGTAATCACAGAATTTTGCACACACTCGAGCAGAATAATAGCAAAACATAAGTTAATTAACAACGATTCATGCCTCGGTATGCTTAGCATTCTTTCAACCAATATTATCATACATAATTCATTTCATCTTTTCCTACTTCTAGTGCTTCTAATTACAAGCACAACCAAGTACGAAAAAGGTAGGAAATAAACTCACTTGGCCATGAGGATCTATCTTTCTTACGAATGAGTCGATTGGTAAATCCACTTAATCAAAATAATCCTTCGGGTATGAATACTCCTCCTTGGGTTCACCTAATCAAGAAGAATACCCATAATGAGTATTTCTTGTTGATTCTATGGTACTTATCAAAAACTATGTCATAAGATCGTTAAAATTCACATAGAAGGTAATTCCAACTTAAAATGGCCATAACTTGGTCATTTTAACTGGGAATTGCGCAAATAATATATCGTTTTCTACCTGCTCGAAAAGATCTATCCATTTCTAAGGTTATTTTGTCATAGAAAGCCATTTGGGTTGCAAACTAACACGGTACATAATAGTTACGAATTTATAGTTCTTAAAATATGATTTTTCCAAACTTTTACTTTACTCAAAGTTCCTTAAGAAAAATATATAGATATATATATAGTTGAAAAATCCTTTGGACATATATTTATACTCATATGTATGCATGATCTTTGTAGTGTTGTCTCAAGATTGATATTTCATAAACAATTTGTCTTTAGGGATTTAAAAGACAAGACTTTTGAAAATTTCTCCTTTTTGAATTTTGAAAACAAAAATATATTTGAGTTGTTATGAGTAAATGTTATATTATTATTTCTTTTTCTTATTTTTCAAAAATAATTTCATTTTCAAAAGTTTTGGTTCTTTAAGTTATCTACCAACTCTATTTCTAGTGATTGAAAATAAGCTTTTCAAAATATTCCTTAAGCTTCAAATATTTGAAGTTGTATTAAATATATGTTTTCTTTATATTTTTATAAGTATACCTTTAAACTTTATTTTCTTGACAAATTTTATCTTTCTAAGTTGGTTTCCGAAATAGTGAGTTAATTTTATCTTGGTTTGAAAAACTTATTTTATTCTTAATGTTAGTTAAATAGTAAAATAATTTTCTTAGACAAGTTTATAAGGAAAGCTTTCTTAATAAAGATTTGTTAACTTTAGAACTTAGTAAACCTTCATTTTAATTTTTGAGAAGAGAATAATAATACAAAATTTAAGTTTTGAAGGAACTTTCTTAGCATGTGATTCTCAAAGTCTATAATGAACCTATTTAAGTCTTATAAAAGATAAGGTATTGCTAAAAATTCTTCCTTTATTTAGTTTGGTTTATAAAAGAAAAGAATTCCTTTTATTATTTTGAAGAAATCTATATTATTACTTCTTCTAGAAATTATGATTAGCTTATCATTTGGAAAAACAAAACTTAGATCTTTTGAGAAAATTCCTTTTGTTAAGGATTCTAGTTTACTTTTGAAAGAACTGATTTTTATTTTTGTTTTATTTTTATTTAAGACAACAACATTCTTAATCATGCATGAATATGATTATGTAACAATGTAAAAGTAAAGATAAAACATAGTAAGATAGAAATAAATACTTGTAAGTAAATAAATATAAATAAATAATCAAGCATTGAGAACCTTAGCTTCATCAAGGTATCCCGATCATGTATTGGGAGCCTTAGCTTCATCAAGGCAACCTAAGACTAAGAATGGACTAGTCCCAAAAGAAAGGAAAAGAAAAGAAAAGAGATTTGTTTTGACTTGATATGGACAAGTCTAAGACTATAAAGACTAGTCTTAATAAATTGCATAAAACAAGTAAATAAATAAATTGCAAGATTTGGAAATAAATAAATAACAATAAGCTTATATGCTCTGAATAAATATATATACATAGTATACATAATATTATATAAGTTAGATTGAAAACAACAACATAGTAACATAATGTAAAATAGGAACATGAAAACAAAGCATGAACATATTGTTGCTTCTTTAACTCATATGAGCCTAAGAAACATACATTAAACTCATGCTAAGTTTTATGAACATGATGAAGAAATTTAAGTAGGATTTTACCTAAGGTTTAATGGAAGGTCTGAAAGAGATGAATGGGTTTTGTGTTTGATATTTTTCTTCTTGAAGTTATAGGAATCGGTAGAGAGTATTTTGTGAGAGATTTGGAGGGAGGTTTTAAGAGAGTATTTTGGTAGAGTTTTGTTATGTAAAATGAGTGTGTGAAAGAATGAAGGAGGAAGGGGGTATTTATAGAATTTTTGGAGTGAATTTTTGATGTAATAAAATAAATTGAAATTGAAATAAAATGGATGGAAGAGGGAGGGGATAGGCGCCGATTCTTGTACTTGTAGGGGGGGAAGATGATTTTATTTTTTTGATTTTTGATAAATGAAAGATGTAATGTGTAAAGTAGATGTGAAATAAAGTTGTATTGGAAAAGTAAAAAGTAAAAAAATAGGTATGTCGGTAGTAAGAAATAGATGTAAGAAAAAGTAGAGATAGTGAAATAGTAATGAATAGTAGGAATAGTACTATGAATAGTAGACTAGACATATAAAATACCGGTATAAATAAAAATACGCGTAAACAAGCTATATCTGTTATTTTTAGTTATCGGAAAATTCTAAAACTAATATTTTTGAAATCCTTGTTTAATTACGAGTCTTTTGGTGTTGATGAAATATTTTTAATATTCTGAGCTCCGAGACACGCTTTTCGAGAACTGATCTCATTCGAGTCCGAAGGACACTCGAAATTCGCAAATATGATATTTTTATGTTATCCTATATTATTACGAACTATTTTAAGCCACTAATTTAATTTTGTTTTCTAGGGTTTGAGAACGCGGGATTGCCGGAGTTGAAATTGCTTGATTGTCTTGGTCTTTGTTGACTTTTAAACTCCGGTTTAACTAGGGTTAGGGTTTAATCCATCTTTGCCATTTTAACTCAGGGATCGGATAGGCGGATCTTTTCATGTTCGGATTTTCAAATCGATTGATTATTGAACTTTCTATTTTTGTTTTTGAAAATTCTCTTATGAAATTCCATGATCAAAATTGTTCAAGGCTCGGTTTCAACTTGGCTCAAACTTTAAGGTTTCGATTCGGTATTCCTAAAACCAAAATCGAAAAATTCGGGAGCTTACATTTATGATGTCTAAAAGAGATAAATTTTGCTTTTTCATTTGTTTTTGTTGTTTTTAATGTTTCTATATGTTGGTTTGATGCTTGATAGATGTTGGGTTTGTGAAGAAGATGATGAATAGTAGATATAGGGTTTGGTGAAGTGAGTTTGATAAATTGTTTTGGAGATATTGATGGGGTAAATAGAGTATAGAAGTTGTGAATAGAAGTTTTATGTTGTTTTTATGATGCTTTGTTTGATATTGGATGTGTAAAAATTGATAAAAAGATATACAAGAAGGGAAAGAATTTTAGGCATGAGAAACAGGGGATACACAAGTCGTGTAGGGGGACACATAACTGATCAGAAGCTTGGAATGAAATGTTCCAGTTGTACACTATCCCCTACATGGGTTGTGTATATTCACTCGTGACTCCACAGTAGGCAAAATTCTTTAGCACATGGATATACACTGCTGATGTACATAAGTCATGTATATTCCTTTACAGCAACATTATCTTGTAAATTGACTATAACTTTTTCATACGAAGTCATATTTAGGTTATTCAAGAGGCTACGAAAAGCTTAAAAAGAGATATACAACTTTTATATTTTAAGTTTTTGGAAATTCTAAAAGTATCAAGGATTAAATCTAAGACTCTCATCTTTTATTTCATTTCTTTTATGTTTTTAATTACTATTCTTGTCATGAGTTTATTTTCTTTTGTGTTCATTATCATTCGAGTGCTATAACGATCATAGTTTTTATTTTATGCTCATATACATAAGATGGCCATAGTGATGTTGTTATAATGCTAAAAAGAAAATTCTTGAACCTTATATTGACAATTCTTTATGGTGTAAAAATAAATTTCCTAAAACTTATCGTCAAAGCCTTAAGAATTGTTAATGTGAAAGAAAATTTCCAAAAGTAGACCCCTTATTATTATTTTTTTTTATGAAACTGTGACTCCCATGTAATGCTTGGGAAAAATTTTACAACTTGAAAATTCTTTTCTCAAGTACACATAAAAACCTTTTTCACAAAGAAAGGAATTTTAGAACAAATAATTATATATGTTATTTTAAATATAAAAACTTAAGAAAATTTCAAAGGAAATACAACTTAGAGTTTTTTTTATAAACATGTAAAAATCTATGTTTTGAACATAATTGGCTAAAAGAATTTTATTATAAAAATGAAATATTCATGAACTCAAAATAAATATAAAATTATTATTTTTAGTTAAGTATTCATATTTACAAAATTCAAGGGTTGAAATTTATTTAAACATCAAAAAGTGATTTTTCTAAAAGCCCAACTTTTCTACATTTCATAAAAGTTGTTTTAATGAATTTCCCATTTTAGAGCAACATCACTAGGATCATGCATGTAATGTGAGTTATTATCATTATTATATGATTTCTAAGGATGGAAGTATTTATACTTAATTTATAGAGTCCAAATGAAATAAAAATTTAAAAAATTGAAAACAACAAGGTCTGAAACCTTTGGGAAGTATTTTGTACCGCATGATTCCCAACCATAAATGACCTTAAATGTTAAAAATAACCTTAGAAATAGATAAATCATTTGAAATAGATAGAAAATGACTACTCGCATGTGAAATTTTGACTTAAAATGAGCAAATTATTACCATTTTTATTTAGAACTTCCGTAACTGAGAAAATGAGGCAATTAGAATTAATAGAGTTAGAAATTTGAGGAGAACCAATGTGAAATACTCATCCTGAGTATTTCTTTTATTTAGGTGATGAAGAATTTGACTTACCTTTCCTCAAGGATCATTTAGACTAAGGACGATTAATTTTTCCTTATAATTTCGTTACCTTATTTGTGCTTGTAGTCACAGTAGCACTAATATGCTAAGAAAAGCTAAAATGGATATGTATAGAGAACTCATAAATTATGTTTGTCATTCTATGTTTATGTGAAAAAGATAGTGTTAAGCATGTTGAAATCTTGAATTGTTTATTTAATTGTTTTGATTACTTATATGTATGGTTGTTTGTGAGTGTTAAATTATTTGATTGCCTCTAATGAACCTTAATAAGATTAAGCTTAAGAAAAAGAAACAATTACACATTGCAAAATCGTCGAGTCACATTAAATATTGCTACTCCTACGCAAAGAGCCGGATCTTACTACGGGCGTAGATTTGCTCATTCGTAGGGAAATTACAAGTGTTTAAGGAATGCGTCCCTAGGGAGGAGTCGCGCCAACCGATCGTTGTAAGCAAGTGCCTAAGGATTAGTAACAGAGGATGCAGAACCTCAATTTGAATTCCCTAACCCTTATCTCGGAAGGGTAAATATGTTCTATATATGGTTTTTGGATGACCATACATATTTGTGTGTTTCATATGGTTGTTGCATAGCATACGCTTGATTAATAAACTTGATTGTTTATGATTGTGGATACAAATGATGAGAAATATCTCACTAAGCTAAATGTAGCTTACCCTCTAATAGTTTGTTTCTGCAGGAAAAATCAAAAGTTGGGATTAGGATAGGATTCAAGCATAGAGTGCATTAAGGATCAAATTAAGTTAGTTAAAAGATTAAGAAGTTGATAGATTAAACCTTGATGAGAGAAAAATCTAAACTCTATTATCTCGTTTCTTTTAAACCTTCTCTTTTTCCCTTTTTCTTTCTAATTCTCGTAGCAATAGTTAATTAACAAACTCAAAGTTGACTTATCTTATCTTTTAGCAGGGTATCTGATTCTCTGCAGTCCTTGAGATTTGTGGAAATATCAATATCCAAAACTATTTTTTTTAAATATATATATATATATATGTATGTATAATATATTAAGAGAATAAGTAATTAAAGTCTTGCAATCTTTGACTTACAAGGTGGCCTTCATGTTACAAGTGCACACGTGTTATGGCGACTTTAGACAAACCTATTGGGCTCATACTTAGGGTCATGACATCCAACACATATTTCCTAGCCGAGCAAAAATGAAAGATGCATATAAAATTGATGGAAATATGTTGTAAACCACATCCTTGATTCATCGATTTATATTGATAATCATACTTAAAAAAATATTTAACATTTAAATATATTAAACATTGTATGAAAAATAGTCACCATGTCTCATATAAGAGACTTACATCACATCCACTTGACATAAATAACTATTCATTCCCTCATCATTCTATATAAAGCTGTTAATACGGCATTCACTTAAGGAGAATGACAATTCATAATAAATTGCCATTACGCAAAATAATAAATTGCAATATATGTCCCCACACCCATGAATTACCATTCAATGAACTTTTTTTCAACTTTATCATAAATTCATCTATCTTGAAAATATCATCAATGCAATTATCATCTTCATGCAATAAAAATAATGGGGTATTACAAATATTTTTCCTTTTACTCTAATAATTACCTATTTTATTTTTTACACTAAGTGAACAATGTAATAACCATTAAAACCTTATTATATTCTTATTGAATTGAAATTCCATTTCTCTCTTATTCCATATGGCAAAGTGAACGAGCCATTAGATAAAGACGTAATATCTTAAGGCTAGGTCAATTTTAAAAATGTCTTTTTTTTATTTTAATTATGAAATGTACCAGTTAGATATCTTATATGATCCAAACTTATAAGCCCCGGAAAATTTCAGTAAATAATTTTAAGATGAACTTCGAAAATAAACCCTAAAAATCACTCCAAATTAAAACCGAACTTCGATTAGTCCTAAATCACGAACGAATCTACAAATCTCTTAATCTTAAGGAAAATAAGAATTCTTAAAAACAAAATAAGAACTCATCATACTTCAATTCCAAAACCACTACGTACGATAAATTTCATACGTAACTCCGACTTATAAAATCGGGTAATATAAAGTCCAAAAACAAATTATTAAAAAGTAAATAATGATTAACCTTCGGAAATAAAACTCAATTCAAAGAATTCCAAAAACATCGAGAGATATTAAATAGTTACAAAAAATAAAATTTAAAATAAATTTCTCAAATCAAATATATTGTATAAACATAAAATATCAGTTTCAAAATTGGCAAAGATCTAAACCAGAAAATCACCCGAAAGCCCTAAGTGAAATACAGTAGTTTAAGTCTGGCAATCTCGCATCCTTAACCCTAGAGGCCGAGGTGTAGTTTAAGTGTATAGAATAGCTTGTAGTAAAATAAGTTCGCTTAAAAATATCATATTAGTAAATTTTTGACCTATTTCGAACCCGTTCGGATACAAACTTCGAAAAGTGTGTCCTGGGACTCAAGATATCAAAAATATACTATTAGTGTCGTTAGACTCATAATTTCATAAGATTTCTAAATATATCAGTTATATAATTTTTTTGGTTATAAAAGTTACAGTTATAACCTTTTTATCGTATTTTCATTACTACCGCTAATTAATTAGTCTTTTGGACTATTCAATTCTATTTCATTATACAATTTTATTATTCTTATGAAGCCTTATATTTTTAGACAAATATTTTATATATTATAGAAAATTTTGTTTTTCTAAAATTTAGTTCGTTTCGGGCTTATATGGGATCATATTTTGTTTAAGACCCAACACTAAAAATAAAATAAATTAAATTAATAATTGAAAAACATTTGAAAAATATTTCTATTTTCATAAAATAATTTTTAGAATTTTTCGGGTTATAAAAATATCATTTACAGCCCATATTCGCGTATTTTGATCATACCAGTAACTTATTTGATAATTCACTAAAATAAATAAATTAATTATGTTATTTTTATTATGAAAAATCTACTACAAATATTTGGAATGAATTTCCTATTTTTATTTTATTTTATTTTATTTTATTTTATTAAGAAAGTACTCTTACAACCCATACTTTCAAGTACACCTTTCACATATCACTTCTTTTTCACTTCAATCTTTTTACACTTCATTATATCACTTCATGGCAGATTTTGACTCCTTTATGGCTGCCTTGACTCTTGAAATACTCCAAAAATTAATTAAAATAACCCCCTTTCAACCCTTCTTCAAGAAGCTACATTACACATTAATTACACATTACATTTTCAAAGCTTTTCATGGTTAGTGCATTATGTACATATCCAAAAATTGCATTACCCTAACTTAGCTTCCTATCATAGTCATCAAAAGATACATATATAAGTCATCAAAAGTCTACTAATATCGTCCTGTCATGTCATCATAAACAGATAATACACATCATCATATAATACTAAAATCAGACTCAGGGACTGGGATGAAGACGACCCTTGCCCTTCTCCCGAGGGCCTAATCGAGGGTAATCATCATCTCCCTCAGAGCTACTGTCATCAATCTCAATCATCACACCCTCGTCTCCTGGAGGTGCTAGAGTCAGAGCAGTGTCCATCACCCTAATGCCTCTAGGTGCTGGCCTCATCTCACCCTCAGCTCTAGATGGGATATCACTCTCAATCCATCCTCCATGCGCTGACCCAATCCATCTGCCATAATTAAAATCTGAAACATACTTCTCTGCCTCAATTCTTCTTTTCTTACCTTCTCTCTCATCCAACAGCTCTGTGGTGATACTCCTCATGTGGACAGTAGTCTGAACTGTCTCCTGTACTACTCGATCCTATACAGGGGTAGGACGCTGGAACTCACCTGCTATCTCAGGGATAATAGGCGGTTTCCTCATCAACATGCGTCTAGAGTGACTGAATCTATTGAGTCGTGCAAGCATCAAGTCGTCATCATAGGCCGCATCACCTTTGACCTGGGCATGATCCTGCCTAACATCATGAGCATAGACTGCTCCTCTGCCAATATCTACCCAAACCCTAAAATCTGGGAGCTCTGGTCTCTCTGATCTGGATGAGACTATAAATGCTATGTTGTCAATCTCCAGACCACCTCCTTTTTGGACTATCAGCTCTCAAATCTATAGAGCGTCTCAATAGCTGATCCATTATCTGGAAAAGCCCGCTCCATCAAGAATAACCAGCCTTTAAACAAAGGCAATAATCCTCGCTTCCAGGTGCTGAGGATCTCATCCAAGGTCTTGGTAATACCGCATAAATATAAGTCCTCTACCAGAACTCGTAGTCTACGCCTGTAGTCTGTCAAAGTCTCCTCCTCCTGCATATTAAAGATCTCCCATCTAATGTGACACGTAGTAGGATTAGTCTGCACACACAATAAAATTTGCATGATTAATAATAATCACACTTACTTTATTCCTAGTTGTGCAGTATAATTCTACCCATAACTACCCAACTACTACTAATGAGTGCTAACTAAGTCTAATTTACTACAGTTACCAAATGCAATTCTTTCACATATCATTCTAGCAACCATGCTCTGATACCAACTTAATTCTGTCACGCCCCAAGGGTACCCTAGTAGTAGTAAATAAGTTACACTTGATTACTATCACTAGATTACCTTTAGAGAATGACAGGTTTTCAAAATAACAGGATCTTTTTAGTTGCTTGATAAGAAATAACAAATATATGAAAGAAATAACTTAGTGAATAAACATTACAAAACTATTACAAACCATATAGTTCCTTTGTAGTACACAACTAAATAATCTAATCTAATAGTACATAACCATCAAACTAAAATATATCTGTAGACTTCTAGCTTCAAAGCTTTTATCGGAGCCATATTCCTGGATGTAACTAACCAAGGTCGTAAAGTGAACCTGAAAAGACTGTAGGAGTATGAGCGAAACCACAGCTCAGTGAATAATCAGACATACCATACATCACATAAGTCATTAACAAATCATATGGAATGCAAGCACTAAACTATATGTATAGATACAAGTTTGGATGATCTAGAATCCAAACAGGAAAAAGATTTACGCCCTCTTTTTAATGGGTTGAAGAACCAAATCTTAATGACCCACCTGCCCAGGAGAGACTAAGTACACAGGAGCAACAGCAATTTCTCATTTTAAGTTATCACTCTTAATATAGTTTATTAAACTGACCATCTCCTACAACTTCCTTAGAAACTCCCTAAGTATTAATCATTTCAAAGCGATTCTACGGGCGACGTTCTTCGGTGCCTTTTAGTTCCTCATAGGACCGCCAAACTAAAGAGAACCTTGGAAGAACTATCACATTAGAACAACCAAGCGAAAACAGAGATCCGAGATATTAATACGTAGCAGGCTGTCACAACCATATATGCAATAATGCAATTTGTGCAATGCATGCTCATATTATTTTGTTAATTCAATAAGTCTTAATCAAGTTCAAAGTGACCATACATTACACACAACCATCCTTATATTACTACACAACATCAATCATCGCATTATCGCTTTTATAAAGATATTTTAACAACCATACACTCAAATCAAGTCATACTTTCAGCAAACATTCAATTGATTATCTTGCATTATATATTTGACTATTTACAATCACAACCAGTACAATATGCCTGAATTACTCACCTGCTCATACTGCCTCAATCGTAGTAATCCACTGGTAGATCCTTTAGTGAGTCAAAGTCATCTATTTAAGACAAAGTATTCATTAATACAATCTAGCTAAATTCCTATATGTGCTTTGTGTCCTAAATTCGATATTTTGGTAATTATTAATACTTAGGGTTGTCGTGTTTCTCCTATTTTATCTCGCATAATTGTTTTGTTATTTTTAGAAGTCACACTACTCAAGAAATTAACTTATTTCAATTTCCGTTCTTACTATTTTATCTTGATAAAACAAATATTAGACTAATACTAACTTTAATTAATACTAAATATTTTCTTAATTCTAGGGCTTCAAAAGTTAGTAGATATTAATCTAGTTATTCTAATCATTTGTAATAAATCTTATATTGTTGGACATATATATATATATTATATATATAATATACTAAATAGGCTTAAGATATATATATATATATATATTCTGTTTATTTTTAAAAAATAAGCTTTCGGTAAAGAAGTTTGGGCATACGCTAGCTCAAAGCCGCCGGCCTTCATCCCCAGGTGCCGGTGTAAAACTGATTTTGTAACTTATTTCATTTCGAGTGCACCGACGTTGAAAGCTATCGGCTTTCAACATACGCCGGCCCTACGCCGTCGGCGTAGATCTCCAGGAAGCCGGCTTACGTTCATGTTTTATGTGAAAATTATTTTACGTAGCCTCTGATCAGTGTAAGCCGCCTATAAGCCGCCGGCCTATCCTTGTAAGCTGCCGGTGTCACGCCCCAAAGGGTACCCTAAACGTGGCAGTCCATGGTACACAATATTAAAGCCTAAGAATGACCACCTCAGTCACGCGAAGGCTTCCATACTATGTACAAGGCGTCCAACACATAAAGGAGACACATCGGAATGATATGTTTTATGTTGATACAATTGAGTAACAATGTAAAGGAAATACAATCCACTATACTCCAAATACAAAACCCTATACTTCAAAATACAATTCATCGAACTTCAACTGCATTCATCTCGAGACTTCACTACAAAAACTATTACAAAGCAAATCGTAAAGCTTAGCCAAAAACTTCAAGCATTCATATATCTTGCCGAAATCCCGAAATCATTCTCGGCTTGAACCATCTCGGTCCCCACTTAGCATTCTTGGAATAACCTGCTCATTTAAACAACTAATGGGGTATAAACTACATTAGCCTAGTGAGAATTCCCTTAATTTCGTACCATAACGAACAAGTTATTAATCAATCATATGCTATGCATGAACAAGCACGTGAGCAAGCAATTATGCATGGGTAACCGGAACCCACGAACAAAACGGATTTACGCCCTCCGTATCTTAGGTTAGGGATGGTATTGAAGTCTACATGACCGCTGCTAGTCCCCAAGCCCTCGGCTCTTAGTACTCGCCTCGACTAGGCTCACACATGGAATGCATCCCCAATGTGCCTTAGTTTCCTATGAATGAGCTCTGATCCCGGGTCTCATTACTCAAACGAGTCCTCGGACCATACCGATCGACCTGCGTAGGAGTAGCACGCTTCCAAATGCAATATGTCCGATGCGATGCAGGATCAATTTACTTTTTGCTTAGGTCAAAATATTTATACAATCTTTAGAGTGACCAGGCAATATCATACACATAAATAATATGAACCATACAGTTATCCAATCAAATCGTGGTTTCGATATGCTTTAGTATTCCTTGGCCTACATTCATCACAGTCTCATCATATATCCATCCCCATTCATATCGATTTTTATCTTGTTCCTAAAATTCTAATGCGACTAATTACAAGCACAATCAAGGTAACAAAACAAGGAGAAAACTCACTCGGCCATTGGATCACCGGTTTTCTAGTAATAATAATCCGGTGGTAGGGAATCGTCGAACTCGGGATAACCTAAAAAGGAAGAAATACTCTAATAAGTATTTCAACTCAAACTAATCCAACAACTTCATACGAACTTATCAAATTCGTAATTCGCGTCCTAAGCGGGAATTCCAACTTAAAACGGCCATAACTTGGTCATTTTAACTCGGAATCTCGCAAATGTTATATCGTTTCTATCTACTTCGGAAGAGCTTTCTAAATATGACGTTTAAATTAAGTTTTGAAAATATCTAAGCCTCGGAATTGAGGGGTCAAATCTGTACAGCGGGCACATTGATTCCAAAATGTGGTTTTCATGAATGCACTTGAGATTCCTAAGTACAAAAAAAACTAAATGCAATGGTAATGATTTTCCCTATCATGAATGTCATGATATGAACTTTAATGAGCCTAAGTTCTTATAACTTTTTAGATTCAAAGACTTTAAATAAACTTTTCTTAGAAACCATTTCATACCATTGTTTAACAAGTGAATTTACTACACTTGGTCACACCTACATATTACAAGGATTTTCCTTTTAGAAAACTCCACTTTGTTTAAAGAAATTTTGACCCTTATATTAGTTATATCCTAAGGCCTTTATTTCTTTAATAAAATCCTCATTTATAAACTTTTAAGTGGGTCTTTTACTATGGGGTTTCCAAAAATCCGAATTTAGAAAATTCATTTTCAAGTTGATTCCTTTAGAAAAATGTATTTTATACTTAAAACTTTAAGTATATTTTACCTATACCTAAGGACTTTTTATTTAAGAAAATCCATTTTTGAAGTTGGAAAAATAGTGTTTTCTAACCATATCTCTATTATTACGAATTTGTCTACATGACTTTTAGCTCAAAACTTCTATTGGACTTCATCTCTTGTTTCCAACATTTTCTTTAGTAAAACTCATTTAGACTCATGAAAAATATTACCAAACATTATTATCACCTATAGGCTTCATTTCTCTTGTAAAATATATGTTTAGAAGTTGATAAAAGTGTTTTTGACCTAGGTTTCCAAAGTCATCCGAATTTACACAAGTCCATTTCTTGAAAAGTGTTTTCCTTTTTGACTTTATTAACTTATCTAATCATAGATCTATATACTAGGAAGGTTATTTACTAAAGACAAAAGCATTAAAGACTATTAATGCACATAAGCACAAAATAGTAATGAAACCTTAAATGCCTACATGATCATGAGTAGCAAAATGATAGATCTATTATTTCATATGCTCAAATGAGTTTTGAAAACATAAAAACTATATTTTTATAAAAGATCTTTTGTTTAAAACACTTTTTGTTGGAGAAACATAAAGCTTTTGGCATGAAAGCTCCTTTAAATGTTAGATCTACTTTGTAATGGTTCGGTATTCTTGTTTTGATATTTCATTGTCCCTACCAAAAGATCATGGGGACATTTAGTTGAAATATCCAAGAATCACTTAGCCATAACAAGATCTATGAGTGGAAGGAGTGAAGGCTTACTTACTTGAAGTGAATAGAAGATGTAAAGAGGAAATGGAAGTTGAGTGTGTGTGTGTGTGTATGTGAGGCTTGGAACTTTCGGCCAAGAGAGGAAAATGAGAGGGTTTTTGAGAGCTTTTCACTTTGTAAAAGTTGAGAAATGAAAGAATGAAGAGAGAGAGAGAAAATATAGCTTATATATGAAGTGGATTTAGGTTAAAAGAAGTAAAAGAAAATTCAAATGGAGCATGGAAGGGGGGGCAATGGCGCCGGTTTTGGAAGCTTAAGGGGGAAGGAAAGATTTGATTTTTTTACTTTATTTTGATTGATTTAACTTGATGTGTAATTGTTATGATTTGTAAGAAAGTTAAGGGACAAAAGTTATGGAGAAAAGGAATTGATTTGAGTGATGGTAAGGGTTGAATTTGTAGAGTGTGCTAATAGGTAGACTAGGTGGTACTTGTGAATAGTGAGGAATAGTTGACAAGACAATTTGATTTTCCGGTAGTAAGGAAATACGAATAAAAAGGCTATAACTGTATTTTTCGTAAGTCGGAAAATTATGAAAAAATTTATTTTTGAAATCCTTATTTTATTTCGGTTCAGATGAGTACTCATAAGTGAATTTTTGAAATTCTATTTCCGGGGCACGCTTTTCTATAAAAGGTCTCGGGATGACCCGGAAGTGAAATTTTCTTAAAATCTGATCTTTTCTTGGTTTGAAATATAATCGAGAACTATATTCAAAATTAATTTTGCTTATAAAAGTTTCTTATTTGGAAACCGTGGAAAAGCCAGAATTTGGGTTTCTAAGCCTTTCTCACAAAACTTGAACTAAACCAGTTTAGGGTTTTATTTTCTGGTTTTCGAAGTTTACTTGATTACTAGGAAATCCGGGTATACATTATAAAAATAATAAAATTGTGTAATGAAATAAAATGAATAGTGCAAAAGAATAATCAATTACCGGTAGAAATGAAAATACGGTAAAAAGGTTATAACTGTAACTTTTATAACTCGAAAAATTATATAACTGATATATTTAGAAATCTCGTGGAATTACGAGTCTAACGGTACTAATGGTATATTTTTGATATCTCGAGCCCCGTGATACGTTTTTCGAAGTCTATATCCGAACGGGTTCAAAATAGGCCAAAAATTTACCAATCTGATAATTATAACGAACTTAGTTGTTCTATATATTAAACTACATCTCAGTCCCCTAGGGTTAGGGACACTAGATTGCCGGACTTACTCTATTGTATTCCGGTTAGGGTTTCCGAATGACTTTCCGGTTTAGATATTGCCAAATTGGAAACTGTGATTTTCTGTTTATACAACGTATTTAGTTTGAGAAATTTATTTTAAGTTTTATTTTTATAAGTATTTAATATCTCTAACTGCTTTCGGAAATCTTGAATTGAATTATTATATCCGGAGTTATATCGGTAATGGTTACAAGATATGATTTTCTTGAGTTTGAGTCAAATATCGATTTTTTGAATGATTTTGGGGAAATCTTAATTTTTATAATTTGCTTTGCAAAAAAGATCTTCATAGTGTTTTGTTTTCGAATTTATTTTTGCTTCGATTTAAGGTTTTATGAACAATTGGTTAACTTTAAGGATTATTTAATTTGTTATTTTGTTTCTTGAATTCTTCCTTCTTAAGATTACGAGATTTCAATTTCTAACTCGTTCTATGATTCTTGAGAGTTTGATTTGATCGTTAGGGCTTTATTGTGATTTCCGTCTCTTAGGATTATTAGTCTGGTCGTTTGGGGAATTTCCAAAGTCTATATTTTATTATTGGCAGATAAAGTTTTCTTAATTGTGCCAAAGCCTAGTTATGGAATTGGCCTTTGGTGATTTCCTAATCCTTCAAATTGTCGTGTTACAGATTAACTTGCTTTTTAGCAAATTATCACTGTGTTTTATTTTTATCCCCATTTTTTTTATGAATTATAGATTAGGTAAGCAGTTTATCTTACGTAATGGTTTTTGGACTTAAGGACTTTTGTAGTCATTATTTTATTTTTTGATTTTGTCAAGACTAATGAATTCTTACTTTCGTTTATATTTTAGGACTCGTTCGAAGTTCGGTTTTAATATGGAGTGATTTTTAGGGTTTATTTTCAAAGTTCATCGTAGAATTATTTACTGAAATTTTCCGGGGCTTACAGCCGGCGTTCAGCGTTTACACTGCCGGCCTTGAGGCAGTGTTGCACTGTTCATCATCTTCCTCCTTGGTTCAACTCTTTTTCTTTGATTTTCATACGTTAAAAACATACTTAAACTACTTCTAAGTGTTTATATATCATATATAAGGATATAAAACAACTTTCAACACGTTTAAAAACATAAATATATAGATCTCGATTTTGTGAAAGTAAAACTAGAGTTTTGAAGTTTTACGTTGTTGGAGCTCGTTCGATGTAATCCGAAGCTTGTAATTGTGTTTATTAAGTTCCTAAAATAATTATAAGCCAGTTACAAAGCTTAGATTTGAACGAAAATAACTCGAGTTACCTCAACTTACCTTTGAACTCTTGTTCAAGGGTTTTTCGTTTCGTTTTTCTTTAGATCCGAACTCAGTTGTTTTGATTCGTTTGTTTTCTGTTTTTGGTTGGTTTTGGTTGTTGTTTGAGTGTTGATTCGCTCTGGAAAGTGTGGGAATTTATGGTGTTTGTTTGTTTACTCATAATGAGCTTCTAATGTATATATATAGAAGAAGAAGAGAGGTGAAACTGCGGCTGTTTCTCCTTCGTTTTTCCTCCGAATTGCCTTTGGTTAGCTTATCATTTAGCTGTTATTTTCAAACCAATAAAAGCTTGGAGGACTTGGCATTGTTTGATTGGTGGGGAAGTTGCTTTTGTTGACTAAGGAAGGCATTATTGATCAAGAAAATCCGGCTCCTCTTCCTTCTCCCCTTTCCACCGAAACTCAGCCGAAAAACATATATATATACACATATATATAAGTTTATTATTCTAATTTAGTTTTGAGTTAATTAAACGAGTTGTACAGGTATAGATTAGCTAATATTTGGAAGTTTTTATACAAAAATATGTTTATAAAGTTATACAAAACACTTAGATTTTCAAATAATACAAATTTAGGTTATATATATACGTAATTATTTAATCGTAAAATTTTATCTCCCGCGATTTGGATTTCTTAAGCACGTTAGGTCAATTTTTGTTTCAGGCTCCGATAGCTTAAGAAAACTCGGTTTAGAACAATAACGTGATCCGATTATTTATTTGGAGTTTAGATTTTGAGTTATTTGACAGTTTATATTTTCGTTGTATATTTAAAATCTTAATGGTTCATTTTTGGATCATCGTTTTCTGTTTATAAGCATAAATAGTCGTTTATGTAATATTGGACTTAATACATAAATCAAACTATATATATATATATCTGTAGTTTTGATACTGAACATAAATTATTATTAGTAGCTTTTAATTTTAATTAAGAATCTTGAATTTAGGGCTTAAGCCTAAATATAAACTCAGCACTACTCGTTATTCTAATCTCGAATCATTATCGGGATAAAAAACAATCATTAAATCTCTATATTCACATTTTCTATTTAAATCTATTTGTATATTAGGTTTCGGGTATAAATCTTAGATTATATCTTGAATTAGTTATTCAAGATACAAATCTCGTTCTTGGTATTAACTAGGGTTAGAGGATTTCTTTATTCGGTTACTAAATTCTTCATCTATCCAAAATCTAAATATTAATCTATTATTAAACTTCGATCAGAATCTAAATCTATTATCTAGTTTATACAATCTATTATAAGGTCTTGTACTAATGTGAAAAATTCCCGGGGTTTACAAAACCCATATTTTTCAAACTCAAATTTGAAGTTTTATTAAAGAAATGAAGTCCTTAGTGGCTAAGCATGGTTGAGCCTTAATTTTATAAGTACCAAATGATTTTTACTTAAAGGAATCACCACAAAAACAATTTTTTTTTAAATTCGGATTTTGGAATCAACCCTATTTGAAAACATGTTTACAAAGTGCAAAATGGAAATTTTTATGTAGAAATGAATTTCATAAATAATAGATATAATAAAGACTCGATTTTAGCAAGGATAATTATATTTTCTTAAGAAATAAATCCAAACCAAATAGAAATGAGCAAAGTTAGGAAACTAGTTTTCTTAAAAGTAAATAGCCATGGAGTCTTACAAATAAAATGTTTTAAAAATTCCTTTTAGTAAATATTGTAAAAAGCATGCATGCATCAAGCTCATAACATGTCATTCATGATAGGAAATCATCAATATTGCATATGTAGTTAATCTATATAGTAGGAACATTACAAACATTTACGGAACTATTTTTCAGAATTGGAATTTGCCACTGTTCTGATCTGATCCGATCTTTTCGAAGCTTCAAAGTTTTCAAATCTTAAATATAATATTAGAAATAGGTAGATCTTTCGAAGTAGATAGAAATCGATATATAATTTGCTAAATTCCGAGTTAAAACGACCAAGTTATGGTCGTTTTAAGTTGGAATTCCCGCTTAGGACGAGAATTACGAACTTGATAGTTTGTATGAGATAGTTTGGACTAGTTAAGTGATGAAATACTTATTAGGGTATCTCTTCCTTTTTAGGTGACCCCGATATCGACGATTCCCTACCACTAGATTACTTGTACTAAGAGATTGGTGATCCAATGGACGAGTGAGTATTACTTTCGATTTCATTTATTGTATGTGATTGTAATAATAGTTGCACTAGATATTTGGTAAAGATAAAATGGATATGCATGATGGGGATGAATGAGAACTATGTATGGTTGTTGTTCATATAAGAAATGGAATGTAAGAATATCGAAGTCGAGTGATTAACCATTGCTTGTATAGATGAATTAGAATTGATTGTCTGCGATCATTGATTGATCACTTAAAAGAATTGGTATAATTGATCATTCGGAATTGAAGATGAAATTGAACTCATTTATATCACGATAGGGATGGGGATGGAGCATTAGCATTTGTTGGTTTATCGTTGTCCTTAAACGAATTCATAGTTCATAGTTGTCCGTAAGCTGAAACGGTCTTGATTCGTACCATGGAATTCGTTAATCTACTAACTCGGGATGGAGGGTGCAAGTCCACCCACATATGATTTCCAGCAGGTCATATGTTTGTTGAATTCACGTGTTTGATGCATATCACTTGTCTGACTAATCACTTGCTTGTAAGTTGTATGATGTGTTATAAATATAATCTTGGAGGTTCTTACTTACTAAGCTAACGTAGCTTATACCCCAATAGATGTTTAAATGAGCAGGTTATCTCAAGAGTGCTAAGTGGGGACCAAGATGGTTGGAGCCGAGAATGACTTCAGTATTCTAGCAAGGAATAAGAATGCTTGAAGTTATTAATTAGGTTTTATGATTTGCCTTGTAATAGTTTTATGTAGTGGAATCTTTTTATGACTGTAATTGAAGTATAATGCTTTGTATTTGGAGTATAGTAAAGTGAAATTCCTTTACAATGTTACTTAAGTTATATCAACATAAAATGTATCACTCCGATGAGTTTCCTGCATGTGTTAGACGCCTTGTACATAGTATGGAAGCCTTCGCGTGACTTGGGTGGTCATTCTTGGGCTTTAATATTGTATACGGCAGACTGCCACATTTAGGGTACCCTTTCGGGGCGTGACAAAACTTGACCCTCAAACCTTGTAAGGTTTTAACTAATATCCAAATCCGGTCCTAAGACCCTATAGGTTTTTAGCAGATTAGGTCGAATTGGAAATTGTTTAACGGTCTGCCTAGTTGCATCTTTAATACACAATTTGGAATCTATCCTTTATTATATAAAGCATATAGGTTCTAGTGTAACATGACTTCCCTTGAAATGTGTACTCTACTAAAAATTATATTATAATATAATATAAATAAGAATATATGATAATACTCTATATTTTTATGATTACTTTTATTTGAAATTATTATTTGTGGATTACCTTTCACAAATTTTTACTTATAAAACTTGTGCTATCTTAACATAGAAGTACTTGTAATTTTTATTTTGGAAGAATTTTGTTTGTATAGACATATGCTTCTACGTTATATAGAAGTGTTATTTATCTTTTAAGCTAACTAATACATAAGTGCGTCTAAAGCAACTTCAAAGTTTTTTCTTTCATAATTTTCTAATCGTTTTACAATATTGTTAAAATTATGTATTCAGGTTCTACATGTATTATTATAGATATTAACTTTAACATATAAACAAATTCAACACATTATAAAACACGTGATTTTAAAAAAATATTTTTAAAATATTATTCAATAGGTTATTCATAATGAATTTATAAAAATAAGGTAGTTTTACATATTGCATAAACTATATAAATTATAATAAACTTGAAATTTAAAAAAGAAAGAAAAATATTATAGGTTCCATGGAGTATTACACTGTATAAGGTGGATACAAGATGTTACATAGTCGAATCAGAGTACAAAACTTCATACTGTGTATCGTACCTTATAGCATTTACTACTTGTGATATTGTATTGGTATTTCTGTAATTAATTTTATCTAATTAGTATTTGTGTAAAAAAATTTTAAGCGGCTCTATAAATAGATAATAAACTCTATTTGACACACTTCTTAATGGTAAGGACCCACGATATTTGGGAAGATAAGAAAGAAAAGGGAAAAATTAGAGGCAAAGGAGGAATTATTTTCCAAGACCCCACATATTTTTGTTTTCTTCACTTGGGGGTTGAAGGACCAGCTTAAGTAGTCTATGCCAGGAGTGACTGAGAATTGAGGAAGAAGGAGTTTTCCAAATTTTCTTAGTATTATATAAATACATACTTATATACATATGCAACATAGTCTCAACTTCACTTTAGAACCTTAGAAACTCCCCTAGTATTTGTATGGTGGGGTTACTAGAACTGGCCGATCACGTGTGATAGACGTGGCGGTCAACCCGAGAGAAGTCCTGAACTGATGACACATGTAGGATGTCATAGAAAGAGGCATGGGAGAAGGAACAAGCAAACCTGATTTCTCGAGTTTGTGAGTGTTACAGAAGATCAAATCAAGTAGACTCGATTGTTCTTAACTCGTTCTTGATAGAATAGATGCTTTGATATTTCTTGGAGATGTTTCAACAGAGTATCCACGTTACTCTCAATCTTAGCAATCTGCAGAATGCCCCCAAATGAGAGGAGAAGCATCTTATTTATAGATGTTGGAGGCTAGTAGTAGCCATTGGATGAATCCGGATGGATGGTTGAGATGAAGCATTGCTTGCAACCATTGGATCTCTTTCATGAATCTGATGGCCAGAAACCATCCCTTCTTTTATGTATATGGGCATAGGCATTGGATATGGGCTTGGAATAAAATGAGGGCTTCTATAACAAAAATGGAGCCCATTTTCTCCTTAAAATAACCCATCTTTAATATAAAATAGAAATAGGCTTATTTTATTCCAATAAGCCTTATTTTAGCCAAATAAAACCCAAATTAACCAATGAAAATATTTTTGGAGTCTACTTTTCATGACGAGAAATCTGAATAAGGCCGAGAGCGGAATAATCTGGTCCGACGATCCATGTTCCGAGCATACCGAGTTAAATCTCCCTATGACATTCCTTATTATACTCAGTCTTCTAAGCCCTATCACTAGCCTAGAAGACCAATTCGTGGCATTAAATTGGGTCGAAAGCCCAATTACCGAAATGACCCTCTATAGTATTAACATCTTAAAAGTAAACCCCAACTTGGGCGATGTCCTTTGGTGCTTGCTTAGTTTTCGTAGGGCTGACAACTTTATGATAACCCCACCCAGACTCTCATAGCGTGACAAAGCATTATCATAGAATTGGAATATCAATACGTGACATAAATATCATGCTAATGCAGCATGTTATCATGCAATGCATGTCAATTTTAGATTAAGGGTCGAATAAGACTTAGATCAAGTTATTGGTGATCATACAATGTTCAAACAATCATCAATATTCATGACACATCAACAATCAAAAGTTTGTTATCACTTCTGTTATTAAAAGCTTATCACACATCCAAGCACCATACAATACACATCCAATCCTCATACGTGACCAGTTAATCATATAAATGACATGTGCCACTACATTACAAGCACAACAACATGATGAGATCAATGTCACTCACCTGTGCATCTTGCTTAAAGGTCGTAGTAGCTTACTGGAAACTATGGATCTTTTTTGAAAGTTCCTATATAGCAACAGGCATACATCACTGCACATAACAGAAAAAGAATTCTTATAAGAGCTTATGTGTCCTAGATTCTTATTATAACTTCTTAACTTCTGTTTTTCCTCATCGCTTATCGCTTATGAAGGATCATGGGTCGCTCAGAAAGGGTCGCAAGGTGTGTCGCTGCTCAAACCTAGGGTCGCATCTCAACTGACAAGGCATTAAAAGGTATCTAAAATGCCTACAACCTATGTTACGGGGTATGTCGAGGGCTTGACCTGACCCATGATTGTAGCTATGCTCCAAAGCTCCAGCCCACAACAATCCTCAACTCCCATCAGGGGATAAGTTGAGGGCTCAATTTTTTAAGGTGCGACGGGGTCTATTCATCTTCATATACCCTTTGACCTTTACTTAAAGCTTGCCATTGTTCTAACTCGAGGGCAAAACTAGGTCCCGCCTTCAATAGACTCACAACACAACCACTTAGCTTACACCATATCACAAACAATACTTTCACAACAGGCACTAGCAACATAACGTGCATAAAGATAAATCCACACGATCGGTTCAAGTAACTTACTAACTATTCTAAGACTCGCATCTTCTCATCTCTAAGTATAGATCTTGGAAATGGGTTTTAAGTTTTATTTACTCTGTTCCATTGCATGTTCTATTATATTTTGGTTTAGATGAGTTAAGTTAGTTATGCTTATATACTTTTAGCTGAAGTTTGACAATCTAGGTGTAAACAAGCTCAGAAAACAAGTTCTTACTCATTCTTACAACCTTTTGCATAAAGGCTCATATTTAGTTTATAAACATGTTATATTTGTTAAACTTGACGTTTTTACTGTAGATGATAAAATGTGCTCATGCATACGTGTATTTTAATAATGATACTTTCTGTAACTTTTGAAAATAAGGTAAAATGAAGTTACCTATCGAGCTTTTGAAGATTACTTCACTTTCTTCTTTTCTTTTTAAAACGATGGTCTTGAAGCTTGTAAACACTTTGTTGAGGTTCTTATGGTTCTTCAAGCTAAGAAAATGAACGTTTTTGGAGAAACGATCTTGTGGGGATATAAAAGGTTTTTGAAAAGTAAGTTTATAAAATATTGTTTCCTCTCAAAAACTACGATGTTTGTTGGTATAAATTTTCATATTTCTATTTACTTCCTTTTCACATAAAAGAAAATAAGCATGGTCTAAATGAGAATTGTCTCTTCAACATTTAATAAAAGAAAGTCTATTAAAAGAAAGGATAGCACTCCCATACTTTAAAAGTGACTGTGAACAGCTTGCAAAATAATTTATGATACTAGAAATGATTTAAATATAGGAAATGAATTTTTAAAAATCCTTAATGCATATAAAACAACCAGGACTTAGAATATCTAAGGGACATTAGGTAATATACTACCAAAACATTTATTATTTTAAGATATTGAATCAAAACCAGATTTTAATTCTTTTATTTTTTTTTAACTCAGGCTATAGTAAAAAACTAGGGGATTACAATTGCACTCTTTTAGTTTTTTTTTTTCTATATTTTGGATAGTACTTTTATTAAATCACAAACAAGATAAAGGTGTAAATTTAAGCATTCAAATTAAGCAACACGAAAACTAAGCATATAGAAAACTAACTATACATGTCAAATAAAAATATAAATTGAATATTTTCCTCCACTAGGGAGAGGGAACTTTATGCCATAATACCCATAAAGAAAGGAGTCGAATAAGAGGGGAGCCCTCCACAAGCAAGATACATACCTTAACATTGTCAAGCGAGTCAAGTGATTGAGGAAAAAACTGCACCTATGACTACTTAAGATAACTCTTTTATTGACAATATATTGATGATAAGTACCGTGTAAGAGAATACTTATGTTATTATCTACTTTTCTTAGCATCTTCATGCAATTTCTACTTAATATAGCTACTGCTACTTGGGCATAACCTAGAATAACTTTATGAGTGTTACGTTTGCAAGCTTTTAGATCCACACAAGTAGTCGAAGGCCATCTAGCAAGAATAAATCAACCAAGCCTTTATGAAAGGTAAGGCTACAACAATAAGATGGTAAATCATTATTGCTACTGACTCAAGCTAGTCTAATCCTAAATGTTAAAAATGCAAATAGTTAGCCTGAAGGGTCTTCACCTTTCAAATGTTATTCGTAAACACTTACCATTGGCACAAATCCGCCTTACAACACTACACATATTCTTCAAATAGAAGAAAATATTGCACCCACTATTTCATCTTACATGATAAAAAGGGATCTTAAGAAGTAGGTCTAAGTAATGTCCTTTGCTAGCATCTTGAATCTAAAGCTCTTTGAACCAAAAGGGTAATGGAGCAACCATACCCGGACAAGTATGAAAGTAGTAGAAATGGAATGCGATGGAGCACATTTGATAATTTATTAAGATGCTTGAGATTTATAGCTTTAATGACAATCTTAACTTAAAAATATTTTCAAAATCACTCATAAAATGGGCATAAACATGGCATGTCAATGTACCTCTTGAAATAGTTGTCTTGTAACGGGTGATGTGCCATATGTTCCTAGAAAAGTTCTTTGGACCCAAGAATGAGTGACTATCATTGACATAGGATGCATTAGGCAACATCTGAGAGAAGACTTGATCAACTACACTAAATGTTTCAGGGAAAAATTGTTGAATATTCAAGGCAATCATGACAAAAAGAAGCTCTTGAAAATTTGTATGCAGGGATATTCATCGCATATGTAGTTCACTCGAATAGCATATCATATAGCCTTGCTTAACATTAGTGAAAAACAATCAAGGGACAAACAACTCAGTCTTTAAGCAAATAGGTGACCTCGGAAGGAAGCACATGCCTTGTAAACCCCGGTTTTCCTAGTAACCAAGTAGACTTCAGGAATCGGAAGCCAAAACCCTAAACCGGATTAGTTTAAGATTGAGAGAGAAACCTAAGAACTCTAGATCCAGCTTTCCTTCGATTTTAAATTAAGGAACTTTTGTAAAATAATTTAATCTAGAATATTGTTTTAAAGTATATTTCAAACCATAAAAAGATTTTATTTCGAAAAATTTTCTATTCCGAGCCTTCCTGAAATCCATTATGGAAAAGCGGGCCCCAGGACTTGAAATTCGAAAAATATTCCGGAATACTCTTTAGAACCGAAATTTAATAAGGATTTTAAAATAAAAATTATATAATTTTTTGGTTTATGAAAAATACAGATTAGTCTTTTTTCTCGTATTTTCTTTACTACCGGTAAAGTAATTATCTTGATTACTATTCACAAGTACAACCTACTACACCCACAAGCCACACCCTACTCTTACATCCTTCCAAAATACTCAATTATATTTTCTTTTCTAAGATAATTTGTCTCTTAAGAAATTATTACATTTTAAGACTTATTATTACACAAATTAAATAAAACAAAACAAATTAAAACTCTCCCTCTCTCTTCCCTTGCAAACCGGAATTTTTATCCAATTTAATTAAACCATTAACTCTAATTTACTCCTCTATATATATCCCTTTATACTATCTCTCCTCATTTTTACTCTTTCGCTCTTTTCACTCAAAGTAAAACTCTCTCAAGAACTCCCTCTCTTCCTTGAGTGTGTTGTGACCCTCCCATACACACTCACACTCACACAAAATTATTTTTCTTCTTCATTCTCCTCTTGTTCCAAGCTTTAAGTGATAGATCTTTACCATTTCTACCACTAAACCTTGTAATGGCAAGACCATTCATGAGTATTTTCATCTTTAAGTCCCCATGAGCTCTTGCTAGGGACAAGAAAATACTACTACATGAATATCAAGCCATCACAAGAGTAGATCTTGTATTTGAATGTGTTTTTATATGATGATCTTCATGTTCATGCATTTAGTAGTAGAGTAAAGTAAAGATCTTGCACAAAAATCTATTTTCATGTTTTCAAACTCCATTTCATGCATCCTAAGTAGTAGATCTAGCATTTAAATGCTCATGTTACACTTGACATTCATGATCTCATGGATATTTTGTGTTTCGGTGCATTAATGATCATAAAAATCTTTGTTTTGTGTATATAAATATTGTAGTTTCAAGATCTTTAAGTAGATGAGACAAGAAACTCAAAAAGGAAATTTATTTATTTGAAATGATCAAATGTAAATTCGGATGGTTTCAAAACCATGCCTTAAAAACCCTTTTATCAACTCTAAAACTTGTGTTTTATATGAAAAATGAGGAGTATAGGTAATAGATATCATCAAGTGACGATTTTTATAAATTGATATGGGATTTGCTAAGAAAAATATATAACATGAGAGTAGAAATGAAGTAGGAAATTTTGCGTTGCTTGTCATTTTAAGAAATTCGTAGTTGAGGAGTAATTGTATGAAAACACTTATTTTCCAAACTCAAAATAGAA
The DNA here is from genome assembly GCA_024138025.1 of Combretum micranthum. NCBI lineage: Eukaryota > Viridiplantae > Streptophyta > Magnoliopsida > Myrtales > Combretaceae > Combretum > Combretum micranthum. Next base: position 728,870 of record JAMXBD010000371.1, read on the forward strand.
ATTTTATTTAATAAATGAAGCCTTAGGGTAAAGGAATAGTTGAGCCCTAAATTTCTATATGAAAGCATAGATTTTCTTGAAGAAATCAACCTAAAGATGAACTCTTACCAAATTCGGATTTTGGGATAGTCCCTACTATAAGGCATGTTTATAAAATGAAAGATAGAAATTTGTATAAGAAAATAAAGGTCTTAGGATATAGACTTTATAAAGATTAAATTTTCATAAGAACAAATGGATTTTTCTTAAGGAAAACCCCAAAACAAATAAGGATAAACAAAGTTCAATAATTCAACTAACTAAATAAAGTAACATGAGATGTTTCCCTAGAGTAAAATTTATATAACTTCTTCCTAACAAAAATCATCAAGAATATATGTGTGTGAAGTTCAGAACATGACATTCATGATAGGGAATCATCAACATAGCATGTAGATTTGATCTACACATTAGAAACATCATAAACATTCATGAAATCGGTTTTCAGGATGGAAGTTCCCTACTGATCAGAACTGATCAGCCTCTTTCGAAATGTAAATGTTTTCAAAACTTGGTTAGGATATCAGATTTAGAAAGATCTTTCAAAGTAGATAGAAATCAATATATAATCTGCGAAATTTCGAGTTAAAATGACCAAGTTATGGCCGTTTTAAATCGAGACTTCCGCAAAAAACGAGAATTACGAAAATACTAGTTTTGTTTAATGGTTTAGTTTAGTTAAGTGATGAAATACTTATTAGAGTATTTCTTCCTTTTTAGGTGACCCCAAGATTGACGATTCCCTTCTACCGGACTATTACTACTAGAGGACCAGTGTTCCAATGGCCGAGTGAGTATTTCTTCCCGATTCCATTTATTGTATGTAATTGTAATGATAGTTGCATTAGATTTTAGGCAAAGATAAATGGATATGTATGGTAGGGATAAATGGGAATTATGTATGTTTGCTGATAATATAAGAAATTGAAAATAAGAATATATAGGCCAAGTGATTAACTAATGGTTGTATGGATGAATTAGGATTGATTGTCTGAAATTATTGATTGATCACCTGAGGAATTGACATAATTGACTATTCGGAATTGATATCTAACATGGACTCATTCATATCACAAATGGGGATGTAGCATTAGCATTGGTTGGTTGCCCGTGATCCAAAAACAGAGTAAAAGTTGGTTAATCGTGATCCGTAAACAAAATAATGAGTTGGTTAATCATGATCCACAAACGAAATTATAAGTTGGTTGACCGTGATCCAAAAACGACATATTTTAGTAGTACCACAATATACATTAATCTGCTAACCCGGAACGAAGAGCGAAATTCCATTCACATATGATTTCCGGCTAGTCATATGTCTGTTGATTTCCATATGTTTGATGCATATCACTTACCTGATTAATCACTTGCTTGTATGATGTGTTATAAATGTAATCTTGGAAGTTCTCACTCACTAAGCTAGTGTGACTTACATCTCTATAGTTTCTATTTATTGCAGCATTCGTTCATCTAGCTTAAATAGAGGCACCCTACGGCTCAGGTACACGAGTTAGGCATTTCTTTTAGAAGTTATATTCATTTCTTATTAGACTTTCGTAGGAAACCAAAAGACTCTGGGTGACTATAATAGTCCTCTTAACAATATTCTTTTGCGAATGAATGCCCCTTAGTCCTTGTAACTATTTATATGTATTTTGATTTATATTCTAATGCTATTGAATGTTGATTTAAACTCTTTATCTCCATCGGTTCAAGTATTCTATTGTCGTAAATGGACGCCTTACATCTATACAAGACTCCCGAAGGACTAAGATAATAATTCATGAATCTTATATGGCATGTGGCGGACTGTTACGTTTAGGATACCCTATGGGGCGTAACATGCCTTATATGAGCTTTTGTGTGTAGGGAGATTATAAAGATAGCAAGAGGATGGGAAGTTTACTTATGATAATGTACCATTATTTCCATGCCCAATAGATAAAACTCATCATTCTTGACAAATGGACTAGGAACAATAATATCAAGTTACTAAAGATTAATATGGAATATGCTACAAAAGGAATAAACAATCCTATATTTTGTAGATATCTCATACTTATAAGTGGAACAACCAAAGTTTATTAGAACTTAAAGAGGATATTCGAAAATAGAATTCAAAGTAGCAAACTCATTATAAAAAATAATGGTATTGAATTCTAATATGTGAATACATTGTTAGTAATTAGATTATTATAAATACTATAGCTCATGTGAGAGGCGGAAGACGCTTATTATTTTGTTGACATTAGAATAAAACTAGAAGTGAAGTATGCTTTAATAGCAATGTAACATTTCTTTGCAATATCATTTCATTCCTTCACTACATCACTATCAAGTAACTTGAGTGTGCTAAATAGGAAATGTTTTGATCATCCCCAATACTAGGTAGATTCTCTTTAAGTCATGGTATATTTATTACTAGTGCCATCAGATTACGATACTTATGCATAATTTCCTTTGTTATCTCACATTCTTTGTTGTTAAGAAACCTGTGATTCTTCCACTTTCCTAATTCATTTCAAGCAAAGAACTCTATAAATCAAAGTTTCATAAACTCCGTCTCTCATTATTAGTTTTTTTTTAAGGAGCTCTCAATTTTCACCAGATTCACTCAATTTCTTTCCCTCTCTTTTTTTACTATCTTCTTCTTTAATAGATCCAATCTTATCCACTTCTCTCTCTAACATCTCAATCACCAAATACTCTTTCATAGCCTTCATCATTATTTCCATTATGCCTTTCATATCATACACAATCTAAATCCACCATCTCACTCAAACCCAAAAATTAACGTAATTTATCAACACTTGCCACCTAAACCCATTCCTAACTCACAAAACCATCAATCATTGAATAACATCAATCTCCATAGAAACTTCTATACCATCCACTCAGCCACATCATAGTCACAACGTAAAGCTTGGACTCAGTTGTAATGATGATGAGATTGGTGTTATAGTTTAGGTTTGCTTCAATTTGACTCAACTTAGTCTAACCTCACAAGAGTAAGAGAAAATGTGTTAAAGCAAAACATCAACCAAATCCCAAAGTCCATAAGCCACACCCAATGAACCTCACACCATCACCTGAACCCAAAAAAACCACATTGATCCACCACTACACCCCATATTTCCTTTTTTTTCTCCTTACCCTTCTTATTCCCACTTTTCTTTTTCTTGCTCTCTTAAAAATAATAATAATAAATTGTTTAAATAATAAATTAACTATTTTAAAGTTTGAGTACTAAAATTTAGATATTAAATTAAATTTTTATATAAAATTCAATATAAAATTTGACATTTTTTCTAAAAAATTTAAAACTCTACTTAATATACTACTACGTAAATTAGAACTTCGATTTAAATTGGCTATTGTATGGAACTGGAAAAGGTGACAGATTCACGGCCATAACTATCTTTAACATGGATAATTTTCTTTTATTTATTTATTTGCTTCTTTCATTTTCTCCCACTAACTACTTGAGCGTGTAACCGCAAGCGAAAACCGTGGATCAGGATGGCAAATCTGAAGTAGAAAGGAATAAGGAGGGTCAAGTCTGTCAAACTTTCAAATATGGACCAACAATAACTAACACCAACCAATCAGCATGTGATTCTCATGCATCGCCGCCTTTATATGCATACCACACCTCCCAAGTCAGACAAAAACCTTAACAACACACCATATACTCCCCACTGCTCCTTAAATGAATATCAAAAAACTCTTTTGGAGAGACAGAGGGGCTGAAAAAAATAAAATAAAATAAAATAGAACTATCTCCGGTCTCTTTCTCTCTCGAACTCTCATTCTCCTCCTCGTTCTTCTTCTTCTTTGTTATTGTCGATCACTTGCTCGCTCACTGGGGTGAGTTGACTCCCCATTCAAATGGCGTCGGTCTCGAATCTATGTTCCTCTCCATCTCCATCTCTAAAACCCAAATCCACACCTTCCTCTAAACCTTCTTCCTGTCTCTTCACCAAGCGAATCGACAAGGTCACATTCCCAACAGCTCGTTCCAAACTCACCGACCAGACTCACTCTCTCACCTCGACCCACTCCATCGCACGAGAAATCTCCGCCGATTTATCCAGCAACAACGGCGGCACGAACAATTCCTCGCCTACTGCCAAACCTAAGGACCTAGGACTGGAGAAAGATCCGGTTTCACTCTGGAGAAGGTACGTGGATTGGTTGTACCAGCACAAAGAGCTTGGGCTATTTATCGATGTGAGTCGGGTGGGTTTTGGAGAAGAATTTGTTGCGGAAATGGAAGAGAGTTTTCAAAATGCATTTAAAAAGATGGAGGAGTTGGAGAGAGGTGCGATTGCGAATCCGGATGAAGGTAGGATGGTTGGACATTATTGGTTGAGGAAGCCGGACCTCGCTCCGAAACCTATTTTGAAAACGCAGATCGAAACCACACTCGATGCCGTTTGCAGCTTCGCGGAAGATGTCGTCAGTGGTAGGGTACGTATTTCACAGCCTTCGGTTTCCATTTTCGATTGACTTATGAGTAGACTACCTGAAAAAATAGGTTATTCAGAGTAAGTGAATTCATGGATATGAGAACTAGTTTTGAAGAAATTTTGAGGCAATATGTGATATGATTTTGGGCTATCTATATCAAGGCTGAGGATGTGCAATATTTTATGTCTGGAATTGTGGAGTGATCTCAAGTTATATTTGCAAGGCGGTGCATGCCCATGGAAGTTTCTTTTTTTCTTTGGATGGGTTAATCTCAGTTCATACAGGAGATTCTTTCCCTTTCTTTTGGGAGTAAGTGGATATAGAGGACTTGCTATTAATATGCTATTATATTGCATCAATCTTGCAGATTAAACCCCCCTATCCTCCAGAGGGACGCTTCAAGCATATACTCTCTGTTGGAATTGGAGGCTCAGCTCTTGGACCTCAGTTTGTAGCAGAGGCATTAGCTCCTGATAATCCACCACTCAAGGTATCAATAAATGCTAATGCCAGCAACCCACCCCCCAACACCACACCCACACCCACACCCACCCCCACCCCCTCCCCCTCCCCTCCCCTCCCCTCCCCTCTTCCTCCCCCAACTTTTTTTTTTATTTTTAATTTTTAGAGTTACTAGTCAATATATACATCCCTTCCCTTGTTATATTTTTTGATTTTGTCATGAACAAGCCTGAGGTGTAGTAGATCTATGTCCAACAGTTGGAGAGGTGAATGTCTAGAAAAATGAGGTCAAAGGGGTAGTAAGGCTTTGAAGGGTCATTGCCTTTACTATTGAACTTGATGTGACAGGCTTCCCTATCGCACTGCTTTTTGAACAAGTCAAGTGTTTTTTATGAAATGAAATTGTAACAGAGAAAATTTTGCCTTTCTTGTCCTTTGGTGTTGACTGTGGAAGTCACATGCTCCCTGTCAAAATAAGCAATCCCTCTACACTCATCAGTCCTTGTACATTTGATTAATGCCAACAACCATTATTATTTGGACATAATTATTCTTTTCAATTTCCTTTTTGGCAGATTAGATTCATTGACAATACCGACCCTGCTGGAATAGATCATCAGATAGCACAGCTTGGTCCAGAGTTAGCATCTACTCTTGTTATTGTGATTTCTAAGGTGCTTGCTTGCGAATTCTCCCCTTTTTTGTGATATTTTAATCTGGTTATTAGCTCTAGCTAATTTGTTTCTTCTCATTTCTTGCAGAGTGGAGGTACACCTGAAACCAGAAATGGACTGTTGGAAGTACAGAAGGCCTTCCGTGAGGCTGGTTTGGATTTTTCAAAACAGGTTTTGGTCCTAGGCACCAGCTTCTAGTTTCCGTATAATTTATCACTAGTTTGTTGTGTCAAATGCTGTACAGGATTTGAGTAGTAGCACGGTTACCCTGAATACTTGGCTAAAAACTAATACATAGTTAAAGATTGTTCCTGCATTGAAGCTCTGGCTGTATGTCTTGTAATATGCTTACTTATTAAGCGATTGATGGTTAATAGACTTCCAGTTGTTATCTAATTCAGTTTGTTCAATTTTTTGTCAGGCCTTAATGGAAGTTGACATGGCTCCTTTAAATATTAAAAACTATCAGACAAGACTCTTTTACGAACACAAGGGTAAAATGTAATTGGGGTGGAGATATTATCTTCTTCTTCTTCTTTTTTCCCCCTTCTTTTTAAAAAAAAAAATTAAATGCATTTTTTCCTCTAATTATTATGATATTTTTTTTATTGGTGACAGTTTCTGAATTACTGGTAGAAGCTCTCAGGATCTATGACTGACCATCATGCATGCAAATGCCCAGATAACTAAGGAAAGCTGATGTTTTCAGCTTTCTTTAGTTTGTATTTTGTTGTTACTATGAAACTGATAAAATTCATGAGAGAAATAAGTGTTGTAATTGCACATTAAAAAAATATTGATAATTGCACATTGTATTTTGATGGAGCATGACACATATGAAGAAAGTTATCTACCTAAACTGTTGTTTATTACTTACAACTTTGTTTTCTCAAACATAGGGAGTTGCCATTACACAAGAAAATTCACTTTTGGATAATACTGCTAGAATTGAGGGTTGGTTGGCTAGATTTCCCATGTTTGACTGGGTTGGTGGTAGAACATCTGAAATGTCAGCAGTCGGTCTGCTTCCAGCAGCTCTTCAAGTCAGTATGCCTCCTAATTTATTTGAATTTACCTCCTTACATAAGTTATTTACTTGCTCCATTAAACCTTGTTTCAGGGAATTAACATTAGAGAAATGCTTGCTGGTGCATCTCTGATGGATGAGGCAACCAGGACTACTGTGGTAAGTAGAGTTGCTTTTTAAGCTTCCCATTGGTTCATATTATTGTGCTGTTGATCAGTTAAAGATTAAGCAGCATCATGATATTCTGAGAACAATTTTTTGAAATTGGAAATAGTACCATCCTTGTGCCTGTGTCATGATTTTCTAGGAATACTAAGTACTTTTAATTTGATCTTGAAGCTCGCGGTTATGTCTTATTGCGTTAGGATGGTTTTGGGCTTTTCAAATATGGTCAGATTCTAAACAGAATCAAGGCCCATTTTTGTTTATCATGTATTTAGCTTTGACATCAAAATAGATCTTCAGTTTTGGCTGCCATCTATTTGGCAGTGTATAGATTAAGGATGGATTTGGGCCTTGCAAATACGTTCAAGATACTAAATCAGAGTCGAACCCAATTTTCCGTTGCCGTTAGCTTTGACATGAAAAGTGATCTTTTGTATTGGCTACCATCTATTTGGAGAGGGATAATGTCAAAAATGGTCCAAAAGTTCAGTTAGGTATCTAAAATTTGGTTTTGAACAATTTGATAGCTAAATAAAGTTTTCGTTGATTTTTTTCATACTTGAAATTTGGTTTTAACAATTTTAGTATCTGAACAAAGTTTTTGTAGATTTTTTTTATACCTGGTTAAATTTCAGGTATTAAGAAATTGTTTAAGTACCAAAATTGTCAAAACTAAACTTCAAGTATGAAAAAAGTTCATGAAAACTTTATTCAAGTACTAAATTGTTCAAAATAAAACCTCAAATACCTAATTGAACATTTTGCAAAAATTTAGGTATCATTTTTTTCATTAACCCCGTTTGAAGATGAACATCCAGTGCAACTCTATTTCATGACCTTTTCTGTCATGCAAATAGCAAATATACAGACTGAAGACTTTGTATGTCTTTTTTTATTTGAAGAATTTTGACAAGTTTATGTAGTGTTGACTTGTAGCATTCACGTTTCATCTCCAATTTAGCCACAGTTCTTCTGATAATATTACAGAAATTCGTCTAATTTAACTGCACGGGATGCCTTCCCGACTCCTATCTTTTATTTTAATTTATTTGTTTAATTAATTAATCATTTATTTATTTTGATTAAATGAGTTCTGCTTTTTGGGTTAACTGCTGCAATTGCAAATGTTAAAGTTTAAAAACTTGTTATATATTATTTTTTCAGATAAAGAATAACCCTGCAGCACTCTTAGCCTTGTCTTGGTATTGGGCTTCTGACGGGTTTGGGTCTAAGGTATGTCATTCTTTTCCAAGTTTATGTTCAAGTTCTAGGTTCCTCCATGTTTTGTCCTTAGCCTTGTTTCTGCTTCCTACAGGACATGGTGATCCTTCCATATAAGGACAGCCTCTTATTATTTAGTCGATACTTGCAGCAACTTGTTATGGAATCACTTGGAAAGGAGTTTGACCTTGATGGCAAAAGGGTATGCCATTTACTGCATGGGTAGCATAGTTCAAGTTTTCTGCGATTCCTGAGATTAGGCAGAGCCTTTTTCTTCTCATCATTAGTAACATGCTAATCATTAAGCTAGTGGACCCAATATCGTACTTTGATGGGTTCTCCAAAGTTTTTAAACCAGATTTACTACACTTTGGCCATACCTTGTAGTGGTGTTGTGAACTTTGATTGCACATCTACTGTGCCAGTGCAATCCTCAAATTAAAACAGACATCTACTTTTTTCCAGTCCTTGAGACTATTCTGCTGAGAATGGGATCAAAGAGTCATAATTATCTGTTTAGCTAGGTACTGGAGCCTGGCTGCCACTATAAAAAGTCCTTTCCTGATCACCTGATGTCAAGAATGTTAAAGGTTGGTGATATTGGTCTCATCTTGTCACAGGTCAATCAAGGACTTACTGTCTATGGGAACAAGGGGAGCACAGACCAACATGCGTAAGCCTGTGTTTCTGGTTTTCAGGTTTAGAGTATATCTATTTTCATTTTTGTGCATTCATTCATCTTATATGCAATGCAGCTACATTCAACAACTGAGAGAGGGTGTCCACAATTTCTTTGTGACATTCATAGAAGTCCTTCGTGATAGACCTCCTGGTCATGATTGGGAACTTGAACCAGGTGTCACTTGTGGAGATTATCTGTTTGGAATGCTGCAGGTAGGACCAGAGTGTGGCTGCATTCTAAAAATAGACATTCCTCATAGGGTGAAGCATTATTTATCCTCCATTCATGTTTTATTGTTCCATTTAGCTTTACTGAGCTTCTACAGGGAACAAGGTCAGCACTTTATGCTAATGATCGGGAATCCATCACCGTAACTGTGCAAGAAGTTAATCCCAGATCTGTGGGAGCCCTCATTGCGCTGTATGAGCGGGCAGTTGGGCTGTATGCATCATTAGTAAACATCAATGCTTATCATCAACCGGGTACTTGTGCATTTCCTTACAATTATTTGATCAGTGCTAGCAATTATTTGGTTTTTTGATCATCATAATGCAATTTGATTTTAAGTGCCACTTAAGTTATAGGTATATCTCTTGAATTTATTAACATCTTATCCATATAGTGGACCATGCTCCATTCCTTATTTGTGTGGATGCAACTGAACATTGTTTCAGGTGTGGAAGCTGGGAAGAAAGCTGCAGCGGAAGTTTTAGCTCTTCAGAAGCGAGTTCTGGCTGTTCTCAATGAGGCAAGGTATGATTAAGATATTTGCGATGCTTGTGGTGCATTTCCTTGTCATAATGCATATACAGGCCATAGCTATAAGCATCAGCATTTGATTTTGACATGTAGCTTTATCACAAGGACAATAATGCACGAAGACAGTAATTCAGATTGATGAGGAGTTCTAGCAGTGCTTCATCTTTGTTGTCTTCTTCAAGCATTATCGTCCTTGTGGATATAGCTATACCTATATCTCTGGCATTCATCAAAAAAGGAGCAAGGCTGTGATGACTTATCTTCCTAGGGCATTTAAAGAGAATGGGTCTTCCACTTAGTAAGGCTGCATCTATACTTCAATGTCATATATATCCTCCTTTTTAGCATTAGTCTGAATGGATTTGAACTTGTTGAGCTGTATGCTTTACTCACTGCAAGTCTAAAAGAAAAAATTCGGAAGGTATCAGAGGAGCAAAATCTTGTTGTCTTTTGATGTTATAATTTTCCCATTGGAGTGCATATTACCCTTAGGAAAGAACTGAGGAACAGCTTGTATTGCTCATAGCCCGTTGTTGATGCTTCTTTTCTCAATATAATCTGCTTCCCAGTTGTAAGGAGCCTGTTGAACCACTGACTCTTGAAGAAGTTGCTGACAGATGTCATGCTTCTGAAGATGTAAGTAATGGAAATATTTATTCTGGCAAAGATCTTTTGCTACAATCAACTTGCTTAGCTAATCATATTTATGCATTACCAATGCAGATTGAAATGATTTACAAGATTATTGCTCATATGGCTGCCAACGACAGAGCTCTAATTGCTGAGGGCAGTTGTGGTTCACCTCGAAGCATCAAAGTTTTCCTCGGGGAATGTAATGTTGATGAGTTGTATGCTTAATTTATCGTTGCAGAGGCAATTTCTAAATGCATGTATTTCCATGGAAATTTCCAATAATCATCCAGACCAAGAGTCCATCTTCACTGAGAAAAGGATACTTAAAAGAATAATTTGGAAGTTGATTTTCATTTGGAGAACTTCTGTTGCTTTGATATGTAAAGCGCGAGATCTAGTTGTAACTCTCTTGTATAGAATTCCTGTATTCTCGGTGAACATAGATCATGAGCTGATCCTCTCTGATAATGATAATAACAAGGAGTTAGTCACCTGGAATTTAGATTTTATATTGAGATATGACCGTTGTTTTCCATTCCATTAAGTACTTCTATTTAATTACTTCTCAGCAGCGATGAAAGAGCAAGCTTTTGTCTTTTTCTTATCCTATCAATGGAATTCCCTATTAAATGAAAATTTACCTATGAAAGAGTAAATGTCCAATAGGTTGCTATTTAATGTAATAATAACTCTTCATAAAAAATAAAGTTGTAATTGAATTGTGATTATAATAAAGTGAATAAATAATAATTCCCCTAGCCTCATGGGCAATAATTTGTTATGATGTCCCTTCCTTTGAATTAAATAAGGTCTTTTGAAATTATTCATCTGACATTTTGTTGTAGTTTGTCTAAGAGCATGTATTGTCACAGGATAGGAGTTTTACTGCTTAAATAGTTTTCGTGCGGTGCTTGATCATCTCTTATACCATTGTTTGTTGCCCAAGTCTATCGTGAGCCTTATATTCTCATAAAGAGCATTGTCGTGGTTTTGCCACAATCCTCCATATGTTTAGGAGGTTCATCTATATTAACTGGTTTTGGCATGCATTGGCTTCATTAGGAGAGCAACATCAACTCTAAACTAGTTTGTCCACGGGAGGCTAGATCCGCCTTCAAATATAACTCACACCATGAACAAACTCTCTACCAATGCCACTCATAATGCTATATGCTTAATTAAACACTCTCATAAAACCCTCAACTCTCGGACCGTGATACTCTCCCCCACTTAAATTCATGACGTCCTCGTTAGGAGGTAAATTTACTATTGCCACTATCCACTCCTAAGCTCTCACATTTCTCTAAAACCGTTGTCAACTACCTAAGATCATCTCACCAAGACTTCGGGCTTCCACAGGCTTTCTCTCGCCCCCACCTATTCATTCATCCTCTGAGATCACCTCTTGTTGAGTTGCCCAACGATAAAGTTTAAGCAAAAGATCTTGCTTCAACCCCAACTCGCGACATAGCCACCCTCAAGCAATGATGTCCTCGCTCTGATGGCTGCTCCGTTTGAGCTTCATCCACACGAGCTGAATTGACGACCAGATTAGAGTTAAATCTTTTCTCCACGACTCGCGACACAGCCGCCCTCTAGCAACAATGTCCTCTCTCTGATGGTTGCTCCTCCTAAGCTTTACCCACACGAACCATATCTACAATAAGAATTACTTATTAAAAACTCTGGGTAGCATCTAAGTGATCTGATGGAGCAGGGAACTTTTGCTCTGATACCAATTGTCACATGACACAGAGTTTCACTCCTCAAAGAATTCCCGTGCTGTACTCGTCCATCCCTTATATAATCGTTTGTTACTAATCCGGATGGCGAGCCAGTCTTATCTTCCTTGATTTCCTAGGCCTATCCCAAGCTCCATATAGTCATAAAGAGCGCCCTCTTGGCTTTGCCACAATCCCCCAAATGTTTTAGAGGTTCAACTATATCAACTGGTTTCAACCTGCTTTAGCTTCATCAAGAGAGTGGCATCAACTCCCAATAAGTTTGTTCACGGCAGGCTAGACTCGCCTTCAAATATAACACATACCCCAGATAAACCCTCTGCTGATGCCACTCAATGCTTTATGCCCAAGTTAAACACCCTCATAAAGCTCTCAACTCTCGGACCGTGACACATATTGCATGGCTTTGTTAGTATAATTGTAAGTGGTAAATGGAATACAAATTTGATAGTAATTATACCCTAGGTCAACCATTGGATATTGATATCCTTATATTTTATTAATAAAGAGGCACTTATTATAGTATTGTTCACATTTTAATTTTGTAATAATATCCATGAATAATCATATAATTATTCTAAATGTTGGAAAACTAAGTATTGGACCGATCCAATATAAGATCACTATATAGATTAATGTCATAAGTAATTGTCATATTAACTGTCATTAAATTGTTAGACCTCACATGGATTCGAACATGATGAATATTATGATTTCAGACAATTAAACGTTATCTTTAATTCAATAATTATAAAGGTTGTGATTGAGCATGATATGAATCATGTAGATGGAGATGAGTGATTAAGATGAGATTTGTCTATCTCATTATGAGAGAGATATCTCTAGGTTCCTCGATAAGTGAGACTGAGGAATATATAACTATACTCAAATGACTTGATGGTATGAACGATGTTGTTTTTTTCAATTAATATACTTAGAGATTGAGAAATGATAAGATTGATCAATATAACGGTAACATTATCTATACTTTATGTTCAATCTAAATATCGTGTGATGAAATGATTATAACATAAGTTATGAATAAGGTTGTGTCAAATTGAAGACTTTCCGTTAATTTGGGTAGTCAGAATGTTTTGCTATAGGTCACTCACAACTTGTGGGCTTGAAATAAGATTTAAGTCCAGCATAAATGTTAAATGAACCTATAGGGTCGTACATAAAGAATAAACTAATATGAACGCATGGTTTAATTTGGAAAGTGTCTAAATTAATTATATACTATCTTGAGTAAATTATCCTATTCAAAATAAGAAAATGGTGCTTTATTTTAAATTAAAAGATTCATTTTAAAATTTGATTTTAAAATAAAATGTAACGAATAACATTAAATCTAAATAACCTATTAGGGATAAGGAAAACATGATTTACTCAAGATTTACTACATCATGTTTTCATTCCAATAGATATTCTCTTTTAGGGTTTTTGAATGATTTATACAGATATTTAGATATAACAAAAAAGGAGAGAAGTCTTAAAACCCAAAAATGTACGTTCATTACAAAAAATAAGATATTTTGCTGTGTGAAAAGAAAACGGGAGTTGCAAGATCTAAGGTGCTAGCATACCTGTGTTCGAGTTCCACAAGGGGTCCATTTATGTGGATACCAGTAGAGGGTATCCGCGAGAAGATAGCATAAAATATGAGAGAATCAAAGTAGATAGCATGAAAACTTGCGTGGATTTCTTCGTCTACCTTTTTTTGTTAACAAAAAAGGTTGGTAATTCTAAATTTCCTTTTTATTTTGTTGACTTGCTTAGATCCTAATGGGATTTCCGGAAAAGTTTTTATGCTACTATACTATCTGAAATTGTTTTCGGTCTCTAGAAATCCCAACAAAATCTACTTGTGAACATGTACAGTCCCTAATCACTGATCTAATTTAGAAGCTTTATATGATCAATATTTTAGTGTCTCATTTTCCTAACAAAATAGAATCATGATTAACTGCCTCGTTAGAAATAATATCACGTGCTTCAAAGTTTCTCTTTTTATTAACATCTAATATGAAACAAACCATATCTTTCTCAACCTAGGGCTTAACACAATCTATGCATCTATTATACCAAATAATGGACCGCTCTCAACTTTAGCCTCAATTATTTCATCACTACTATGTGCTTTTAGATCTCTTCTCCTCACTCGTCATCTTTGTTTAGATATATCTTCTTTTAACATCTATGACTAGGGCATAGGATCATCTAATTAAAGACATTCGAATAAGGATCTAATTAGAGTCAAACTTGGAAAAACTTTTCCCTCATTAGCTGGAGTACAAGTGTACTCCATTTAACATCCCTTCTTCACATATTTTATACCAGTTCCATAACTATCAACTTTGGAAATTTTCCATTATATAAAGGTAAGATACCTTCTAAAAATAATATGGTTTAGTTTTCCTTCATTTGAAGGTGAGATACCTTCTAAAAACGATATGGGTTATACGGGTGGATGATCATTACTTGGACTAACCAACATGCTCAACACCATCATGCTATTGATGCATCATGTTTTGTGAGATTCCCTTGGCAAGCGCGTTGTGTATAAATTTGTTTATTCATATAGATCATTTGAGGTCCATGTTTGATGTGCTGAGGGATGAAAAGCCATATGGAAATTTATAGAAATGCTCCTTTAGTTAGTCGAAAATGGTGCTCTTAGGATTTGTGGTATTTGGATGGGGAGTTAAAGTTAATGAGGCAAAAATTAAGGCGACGGTATAGAGACATATTCCATAATTAATGGCAAATGTGTAGAGTTTTCATGAACCGGCTTCTTATTGTAGTTAATTTTTACGAAATTTCAATAACAATGTAGCCCCATTGCCATACTAATTAAGAAGAATGTGGAATTTTAAGTAGAGTGAATGGGCCTGAAGGAGATTTTATAAGGTAAAGGGGAAGCTCACCACAACATGGTGTTAGTCTGTATAAGATTTTGTGAAGGTTTTTAAATTAGAGTGTAACACATCAAATGTTAGGATTAGAAGGGTGTTAATGTAGATCAAGCAACACATTGTTTACTTTAGTGAGAAATTTAATAGAGCAACTTTGAATTATTCGATTTAAGATAAGGAATTATGCTCATTGATTAAGACTTTAACTATATGAAAACATTATTTATTGCTATGGGAGTTTGTCATCTATAGCAATCACTAATCACTATAGCATTCAAAGGAGCAAAACAAACTTTACAAGAAGGGAGTAGCAATGTGGTAGCCGATGCACTTTTGGACATGTACCTTAGTCAATAGATTTAAGCTAATTTGTTAGGTTTCATGTTCATTGTAGATCAATATACACAAGATGAGTATTTTAAACCCATTGTGACTATATGTGATTTTAGTTTACTGTTGATTGATATTATATTGTGGATTGGTACCTATAAAGGACTTATGAGCTATTGAGGATCGTTTTTGTTGTCTTACGATGATGAAAACAAGCTTATGGTGATTGGGAGGTAGTTGATGAACTATAAGGGACTTATGAGCCTACCTTGCATGGATGTACAAATAATTGCATCAAGTAGTGGCTGCTTGTATAGTAGAGATGGGAGGAGCAACTAGATAATTAAATTGGATGCTCATTATAGCTCTGGCTAAGAGATGTAGACCCAAGATGCATACATTCCATATGCCTCATAGAGAGGCGATATAGATCGGAGAATTCACGTATTTTATGGATCTAGTGTTATATAGTAATATGAGGATTTGCAGTGTATTTTAAGGTTTTATGATTTTTAGAAAAGTAAAAATTAAAATAAATAAATATATATATATATATATGAATGATCAATCCTTGGATATGATGCACCAAAAAAGAATCGAACTAGTTATTCCTATCAACTAATATTACGCACGATTAAAAGAAATAATGAAAGAATAATCTTGAGAAGAGAAAACTTAATATTACTCAAGGCAATTGGTCACAGAGGATAATACAATGTTCAAGATGGCCAAAAACTCCCTTAAGAAAGCCCTAATGAACATTATATACTCCCACAAGTCGGGCAAGAGCAAATATAGAATATAAAAAGTCAAATAAATAAAATAGGAAACAAAAAATTAAACTTCAAAAACAAATATGGCATCACGATGTCAATTAATGTCGTGACTTCGGCTGCGATCTCCCCAATCACAAAACAAATCTTATGTGCAGGATGAGGATGGTGATCCTTGTGACTCTTCAATTTTCTCCGTAGACAACTTGATCACAAGTTGGATCAAGGGCATGATGGAAGGGTTTATTGTGATCACCGGCTAGATTATGGACATGGTGGGAGTGGTGATCTCTGTTGTAAATTGATTTTCCTACTCCACTTCAATCACTGCCTTTAGCACGAGTGTGATATGCAATACTGACGAATTTCCCATTAGGTTAAGTCCTTTCTCCACACTTAAACATACTACTTCATGCCAATTACTAAAGTACATCATATATCCGTGAAAAGACTCCATCCCATCTTCATTTAGGTTATCCATAAGTATCTGATGACTTAAGTTCATCAGTTATCCAACTCGAGCTCGAGTTATTAGCCCAAGCAAACCATGATTCCTATCAAGAGGTCAAGCTCATATTATAGAATGTTGCTGTCCAATTTGACATACCAATTGACAACATTCCAATTACAAAGCATATCGGGATAAATTTGCCTCACTTATGTAGGCATCTACTAAGTGTCAAACTAAATGCTACTAATTTACTACGATAAAGAGTTAAGATGTCTTGGCTCAAACATATTTTTATGGCTTTGCTAAAGGATGCCAATGACATCTCAATCCAAGGATACACAAGAGTATATTTACTTCAACTGATGGGTGGCATCCTATTTGTTCATAAGCCTATAGTTTAGTACATATGATGCTTCTTCCATCATTAGACGACTTATAGTCTATACGAGAATACATTTAAGGATCAACTTATCTTGCATGGTTGTACAAATACTTATGCTAAGCAATGAATGTCTCTATAGTAGAGATGAGAGGAGCAGTTGTACAATTAAATAGGATGCTCATTACAACTTTGGTTAAGAGATGGAGACCTAAGACACTCACATTCCATATGCCTCGTAGAGAGATCATGCTCACATTATAGAATGTTGTTGTCCAATTAAGCTTACCGATTGACGACATTCTAGTTATAAGACATACAAGAATAGATTGGTCTCACTTATGTGAGGATGTCACGGCCCAACGAGTACTCTAAACGTGACAGTCCACCATACATGATATTAAAACTTGAGAATGAATATCTTAGTCACTCGAAAGCTTTCATATTGGTACAAGGCGTACGTTCACAACAAAAGCAAACCGATGGAGCTATGCATTTTAAGATAGTGGTAGTAGAACATTCAAGGCAATGCTATTATGATTCACCAAAATAAAAAGTCTTACATCTTCTATGGGGCATTCCCCTTATAAATCTTCATAATAATATAGTCTTACTAAAACAAATAACTAAACTAAAATTTTTTTGAAGAGAATCTAATATAAAGTCTTCAAAATAGAATTCCTCCAAAAGCTTTCCAAAAATGTAGGTTCTACCCGAACGATCAAGGTAGTTTCAGGTGCAAAAACAATGATCCTGCAAGATCAGAAATCTATTGGAAGGTAAGCATAACTAGCTTAGTGAGATATTCCTTATATAAAAGTACTTATAACAAAGCAATCAAACAATTCCATTAAGCAAGCATATGAAATGCAACAACCATATGATCAAACAATACATACGATTATCTAGTTTTGTATGTAGAATGAATTCACCCCTCCATTGAGGGTTAGGGAATGCTTTGAATGAATCACCATCAACCTCCTTGAAATATACACGCGTCTTGGGGTTCTAATCAATCGTACTACTAGCCATCGATCTTTCCTTACCCAAAGCAATCGATTTAGCTTGGCTATACCATGAGGTCGTATTCCTCGAACGTCCTGATTCCTCAATATGTAGCTAGACAGCTTGCCTTTCCGGTCCCACACTGAGAAATAGTAGCAAAATGCAAAGATGATATTCTAAGTGATATGTATGAACAATTTAGTTAAAAGAAATTTCTAATTCAACATTAGTCCATTTAAGACGATCAATCAATATTTGTACACACAACAATATACATAGGGGCAATTTATATTAATCAACCAATTGAGTCTCAATATGCTTATTATTTATTGATCACACATAATAAATCACATACATAGTACCCATAATAACTCACATGCATATCAATTTTTATCTTTCCCTAATATCTAGTGCTCTATTTTACAAGCACATGCACGAATATATAAAACGTAAAAGAAAACTCACTTGTCCATATTACAACTTCTTAGCCATAGTAGTCCTCAAAAAGGGAAAATCTCATATTCTTCATCGCCTAGACAAGAGAAATACCCGAGATGAGATTTCGTGGAAATTCTACTCAAACTTTCTAATTCTATTTCATGATTCTTGTTAAAATCGGATTATGTAAAACTCCAACTTAAAACAGTCATAACTTGCTCATTTTAACTCATAATTTTGCATATTATATATCATGCTTTACTTACTCGAAAAATCTATCTATTTCTAAAGTTTTTTTTTTTCATAAAAAGCTGTTTGGGTTTGGAAACGATAGGGTACAGAATCATGACGAAATTCCAAATCCTCAAAACACAATTTTTCAAACTTTTCTTTATAAAAAAATCCTTAAATAAAAATATAGATATTTCCATGATTGAAAAATCCTTTGAATATATATATATATATATATATATACTCATATTGTATGCATGATTTTAGTGACGTTGCCTCAATATAAAGTTTGTAAATAATTTTGTGAAATATAGAGTTTTGTGAAGGGTCATTCTTTGACTTGTAATTAATTTGTTATTTTGTAAATTTGTGACTTAACCACAAGAAAGTTATAATTCAATATATATTTTTAAAATCCTTAAAGGTTTTATATTGTTCACAAATTCTTCTTCAACAATTTATTTTTGTAAAACATGATTTTACCTATTTGAGACATAAAACCCAAATGTGTTTCCTTTTTAAAAATTTTTCTAAGTTTGACTCTTTAAATAAAATTCTATTTTTTTTATATTTTTTAAGTGTGCAACTTAATTAGAGAAAATCATGATTTCATACTTATTTTGAGCCCATGAATGTTTTATTTTCATGTTAAACTCTTTTAACTAATTATTTTTCAATATATGAACCTTTCTATGGTTACGAGGAAAATCATTCCAAGTTGTACAAAAGATGTTTCAAGTTTTAGCATATGAGAAAAATTTAGTGAGTGACTTATTTTAAACATTCATGCTTACAATATTTCTTTATTAATTCATAAGCTTTCCATATATGGACTTTTATTTGAAAATCTTTAGTTTGTTACAAGCGAAGGTCTAGTCACTATAAATATTATTTGTATTTCCTTAATTCCATAAAAGAAAAAAAAATGGATTTTTCTTCTTAAAACTTAGTTCATTAAGTTGTATACCGATTTTATTTCTAAGTAGATTTTAACTCAGTGAGTAGATCTTAAACTAGACTTAGAAAGATTGTTTGGTTTTTTTTTTAATTATGAAGTTGGTAAAAATCCCATAATTAAGTTTTTATGAAAATATACATAACAAGGATTTTTCACATTAGAGTTTTAATAAATCTTATGTTACTTATTTCGAAAAGAGAATGTTTATTTACTTAGTTACTTCTTGAAGAAATTCTCTTCGTTGATACTTTCAAAAATCTATGATAAGCTTGTCTAAGTTTTTGAAAAGAATTTATTAAAAACAATTTCCAAGTCTTTGATTGAAAAATCTTTATTAAGTGACAAAATTTATTTTAAAGAGGGCTTAGTCTTATTTTTCCTTATTTAAGAAAATCTCTTGTTCATTTTTGTTGAGACAAGAATCAATATAATCAAGCATGAACATGAATATGTACTTAGGAGAAAGAGAAAAATATCACATGATAAGATAGAGAGAAATATAATAAGCTAATAAGCATAATAATAAGGTCAAGTATTGGAAGTCTTAACTTCATCAAGGTTTCCTAATCAAGTATTGGGAGCCTTGGCTTTATCAAGACATCCCGAAACTGAGAATAGTTCTAAAAGAAAAAAAAAAAGCATATTAATAAGAGCAATAGTAAAAGCAATAATAAGATGTTAGGTTAGTGAGCATTTAGACTCTAAGAAATATAGATATAGATATACAGAATAATATATAAAGTTAGATTATGAGCAATAGTAATAATATAAATATAGCAACATAATGACAATATAATAACAATAATAACATAATGGAAGTTTAGGCATGAACAAGAACAAAACATGAATATTTTATTGCTTCTTTACTACCCATGGGTTCAAGAAACACACACTACGGTCATGTTAAGTTGCATGATATGAAGATGAATGTAGGAATCTGTACCTAAAGTTATTTATTGGTTAAAGAAGAAATGAAGTTTTAGTAGGAATATGTGGTTGGTAGTTTTATGAAAGAAGAGAGAGTTTAGAAGAGAATTTTGGGAGCCTAACGGTGTTATTGAAATGTTTTTACCATTTTGTGTATCGGAGCACGGTTTTCGATATCTAATCCCGTTTGGATTCAAAATGAACTAAATTTTGATGAATCTGATATTTTTAAACTTTCCTATATTATTACGAAATTTAAATTCACAATTATCACGACTTTATTAGGGGTTAAGAGCATGGGATTTTCGAATCTAATCTCACTAGGTCTTGTTGTTGGCCTAGTTAACTTTTATGGATCCAATTTTAATTCTGGCTTTAAGATTTATTCGCAAGATTATAATTTTTTAGGATTTATGACTTTTTATATTTTTGGTTCAAAATTTAAGTTTTTAGTTTATTTTTTATGATTTATTTAGTATTTAACAATTCTCGAGATTATTTAATCAAGCCTAGGGTTATGTGATGACTCAATTTGACTTTCAGTATTAATTTAGATTTTTTATTCCAAAATTATCCGAAAGGCTTAACGTTCTGTAATTTTATTGTTGAGTATTATTTGGATATTCCATCTCGATTTATGTGTTAGAGATCGGATGGATGAAGTGTTTTACGTTCGAGTTTTAAGTCGAATAATTATTGAATTTCTATTTTGTTTTTTAAAATTCTCTTTTTCTTAAGGCCATGAAATCTCGTATTTGATATTGTTTAGGGTTTGATTTTAACTTGGGTCGGTCTTTAGGTTGTCGATTCGATATTTTAATTCTAGAATTATTTTCTAAGAGTTACGGAGAAATTCAAGGGTTTACAAAGGGTCTGTTAGGTATCAGACTAGATGCTACAAATTTACCTGAATAAAGAGTTAAAATGTCTTGGCTCGAACATACTTTTACAGCTCTATTGGAGGATGCATATGGCATCTCCATCCAAACATACAGAAGATTATATTTACTTCAGCTAATGGGATTCATCCTATTTGTCAACAAGTCCTTTAGCTTAATACATGTGAGGTTTCTTCCATTGCTAGAGGAAATTTAGGCTACACGAGACTATGGTTGGGGATCAACCTACCTTACATGGTTACACAACTACTTATGTCGAATAGTGGATGCCTTTACAATAAAGATTGGGAGGTTTGGCTGTATTACTTCAGATATAAGCAGGGAATAGATTCCACACATCGCTCCATCCAGATAGCCTAGAATTTTTCCACCATCAAGAGGCCTTTGATTGTTAGAGTGTTGATTATGTACTATGTGCTTGTCACTTGAATTGCCATATACAAGTAATGTACTTGATTCATTGTCACTTACATGCCGAGAGGGAAGGGACCTATGGCTTGCACAAGTACCCTTAATCTACTTTCATATTATGGAGGCACATTATCTAGATAAAGTTTTCCAATAGTTTAGTAATGTCCAATGGATCATATAGTTTCGTTAAATGGACAAATGGCTCCATAGTGTGGACCTCAATAGAAGATTGAAGAGAACTAGAGCACGAAACATTCTCTATACATACAATAATGGTTGGATAAGAGACAGAGCCTTGTTGTTTTAAAATATGATGGCACACCACTAAGTATGGTATCAAAAGAATACTACTTATGGTACTACAGCATGAGGTGGTATATAAGGTATAGTAGAGCGCTTTCAGGTGATTTAGTGAGTGTTCCTTCTTACACGTTATATCCATATCATATGCATATCATTTTTATGCAAACTTATTTTTTATTACCTATAATTTGGCAGTTGGATACTTTTTAATGTCATTAGCTAGCAAACACCTTGTAAGAAGCTCATGTACTAGCAGTTGTAGGTAGGCATACATTACAAGGTTATGGAGAGGTAACATTAGTTCCTTCAGATCAATAAGAGTAACGACTATAGAGACCTCCTACCAAGGTAAGAGGATAAGGACGACAACAGGGACAAGGTTGGGGTAATCAACAAGAGTCACCATTAAATCGATCTCCCAATACGCTAACAGATCCTTCGTAGATCCTCTTGCAGCTCTTGCAATAGATCCTCTTATAGATCCATTAGCCGATTATAGCTTTGATGCTTCATCATTTGCTTTGATGGACTACCTCACACAAAATCCAACTATTTCATCTTCATGTGCTATCACCCCACCTACTCCATGAGATCACTACATTCAAGCCTATTAGATATGGGTGGGCGGGTGGGAAGCTAACATAAATGGAGTCCAGGTAGCCTATATAGAAAGTAGCATATCATAAGAATAATCGCCATGAAGATTTGGAAAAATAACATTTATTAGAAAACAACGAAAGAGCCCTTAGATTTTTCTTTTTTTTTTTCATTTCTTCTTATATATAATCAAAGATACTACATTGTAATGTATTGCAAACAACTACCTTACTTTTATTACTTTTTAAAGATGACCTTATGAATATGGATTTAAAAATGAACTCAAATGACTTCTATCATTTTCTTACTTGTAGGTTTAAGTTGAGAATTATTACAAGCTGGCAATTGTTGTGAATTGTAGATCTAAGTTGATGATTGTTATAAGTTGAGAGTTATTGGTTGAGGATTGTTATGAGCTAAGAATTGTTGTAGGCTAAGGATATTGTGAAGTTCATATGTGGCATAGGTTGAGATATTTGTTGTAAAATTAGATTCTCTGATTTATTTGATGTACAATTGTAATATAGGTTGTAATGGAAAACAATAAATTGAGTTGGAAATGGTGATGGTAAAAATCACAAGTTTTAATGCAATATAGCATTCGACACAACCACATTTTTTTTGTGTGATTGATAATTCATATCTACTCTATTCAAATTAGAGAATTTGTGGTCGTTTTACTTGATTATTTGATGAAATTCTCATAAATTGGACTTTTATTTTTAGTTCCTTTGAGCTTAAAAGAAGGAATAAAGGTGAATTAATCAAGACAAGGAACAAAAACATGGAATCCATACCTGAATTTCGTCTGTTGTCTCTTCTTGTGATTCACAATGAAGAAATCTAACCGCACATGTGATTAAAACTAGGGGGAAACATGAAGATTTTGAACAGAGTCAATTACAGCAACAACTACGTCCACGATTAGCCCTTATGGTTAACACTGTGCCCAAGAGCAAACAAAGATGAAATTTCACACAAAGTTAATCGCCGTGTGAATCGAACCGGCGATTGCACCTATGGTCCAACCCCTATCATGCACACCTTATTTCTAACAAACTTTGTTACGCGAAATTTTTCACGTCAACAAAAAATCTTCATTTATTCTGTGTTCTCTGCTAATAAATAAGGTGTGCAATAATGTATCATAAAGAATGTACAAAGAATAAAATAGGATCTTTTGTAACTAATTAGAAAGAAAATTCTAGCGAGAGAAAAAACTCTACTCTACTTGGGTTTAAGCTTTTTGGGTTAACTCTGGAGCCAATTCCGAGTTCAATTTACAAGGATCTGTCTGCTTATAGATGCTTTCTATCTTCATTTCTCGTTGTTTTTTTTTTTATTTTGTGCTTATATTGATGAATATCATGAAGAAATAATTGTTTTGAGTTTAGATTTTGTAGAACCAAAACCTGATTCATGTGATTTCTATTATACATTTATCAAATATTGTTAAGTGCTTGAAATTAATAGCTTGAGTTGTATTTTCTTCGATTTATGTATGCGTACCATGTGAACTCATATTAGATTTCAACTGAATAGATTGAAAAATCATTACTTTGAATAGATTTTGAGCTATTAATGAGGATTACTCATAACTTCTAAAGATAGAGTGGTGAAATCCTTTTGTCACTTGGTTAAATATTTATAGAACATAGTTTTTTATCAAAAGATTCTTGTTCTTAATGGAAATCTAAGTTGTTAATGACTAGGAAGAGATTTAAGTTGTTTGACTTGGGTTTAGACTTTGATGACACTTAAGAGAGGCATTAATATATTTTCATGAATTCAATACTATAAGCATATTTAACAAAAAACTCATTGAGATTGTTTCCTAAGAAATCACGTGATAATGATTTGGTGAAGCAAGATCTAAGTTTTTCCTTGTATTTTGAACATATATTTTTTCGTATTTATCCTAAAACATGTATACATTAGTTTAGCTCTGTAAATACTTGCTTGTGAATAATATGCATTTGTGAACTTTCTTAGGCTAGATAATAGATAAAAGTGAGTAGGGTAGGAGTTAATGAGCCTTTAGAATACGATCTAATTGTTCCATGTTGCTTCGATAGATGCACTTGCTTATAATGATTGTGACCAAAGTTGAATTAGAACCATTAGCATTTTATAAATTTTTAAAACTTCAAAATAATAAGAAATCAGCGATATAAATTGTCACATGACATTGTAAATCACTTCAACAAGATGTGACATACTCATGGGAATTATAATCACATTAACAAGATATGATAGTTACTATTTTATGAGTTCTATCTAAGAGTTTCATAATGAATTTTTATTAAACCTTACTTAAGTAATTAATTTTACTAGAAATCTTAAAAGAAGCAATCACATATGTGCATATGTACTTTTAAAGGGTGTATATATTTACATTTTATGGATTCAAAATTAGAGTTTTATATAGAATTTGTGTCATAATTTATTAACACCCGTATTAAAATGGCCCCGTTTAATAAAGAATGTTAAGGATAAATGTATCTGGAGCAATAAATATTTCTAGCAAAATCGCAAATTAAAGGTGTACTTTACATAAATGGACGATCGAGCTTCATTTGTCTAGAATAGGTCTAAAAAGAAAGAGGCACATTCCTAGGCAAAACTTAATGGTTAAGGATAATAACAACAAAGACAGAGAGATAGAGATAGAGACAGGGTGGGTCCACGAACCATGTGGGTTCGTGCCTATGATTAAGACACAGAAGATTCTTTCATGTTACTGCAGACAATCCGAGCGTAAAACTAAAACCGTGTACCTGACTATCCCGCTTCCCTCCACGCGCCGCACAAGTACTGTTATTAATTATTATTATGTAATGGAATATTACTGCACGTTTAGTTCCTTATAATAAAATAAAGTTAAAAATAAATTATAATTTTTTATTTTATTATTAGAGATACTTTTAAAATAAATTATATTTTTTTATAAAAAATAATTACTCATTCAGTAAGAAAATAAATAACGATTCTTTATTCATTTCACAGTACATGAAATAAACATTCTTTTAATAAAATTTTTAATAAATTAAATAATGGAATGGATATTCTAGGATAATAATAAAAATAATAGAATACCAATTCTATTATAAGTAACCTAACATGCAATTAGTGTTATTGCATTTATACGATTAATATTACAAATTAATTATATCACAATAGACGTATCATATTATTAATTAATAATTGCTTCCTGTAATTAATATCTGTTATGGCCTAAGATATGATACTTCGATTTTATTTACTCATCAAATGTGTATGGTTCCTAAAACACATGGATTATTATACTATTGTGGTAGATTAAAATAATTTTTGTATTACAAACCTTGGCACGTTACGGGATTTTTTCTCTTTTTTATTTTTTATTTTTATTTTTCTACTATTATGCGTATATTTCAACATTCAAACGTTATAAAAAGTCTCGAGTTAATATTATATATAATATTTCCATTTTCTTATTGTATTGTTGTTATTGTGTGAGAACAGGAACTCCACTTTATAATACAAGGTGTTGGTTTTGCAAAAGTTTACACGACGATATTATCAGATTAGTTATTGTCCGTGTACGTTTTGTTATTTTAATAAATTACTAGATAACTATTGAACTTTTTCTATTAAAAATAAGTGAAGTGACGTGGCAAGGGGCTTCGTTATTTTTTCCTCCTTTCGTAACGCTTGCTTTATTTTCGGTTTAAGACAGCAAATCAGGGGGCAAAAGAAGGGAAAAAAAACTTAAATATTTTGAATGTAAAGTTATTTTCAATTAAAAAGTGGTGAATAATATATGTCTATAGCACTTAAATAAAATTACTAAAATATAAATTAAATGAAAATAATTATTAAAATCTTATACATATATCAACTATAAGACACAATATAATATTTTATACATATATCACATCTTATAAACATAATATAAAGTTTATATATTGTACATATATCGTGATTACAAGATAGGATGTATGTGTATATCTCATTTACAAGACAAGATATGTATTTATATCCCATTTGCAAGACGCTATATGCATATATCATATGTATAACACGATATAAGGCTGAAAATGCACTGGTCACATCTCTTATCTAATACATGCAATTTTAAAGTTGTATTTTAATAATTAATTTTGATTAAATCTTATTTAAATAATTACTTTTAATAAAAGTCTTACATAAGAAATAATTTCATTAAGAAGCCTAGTAATATTATTGAAGACCATTTTCTAGTCCCTCATTAAGGAAAAGAAAAAAAAAGGGAAAGATTGAAAAAAGAAAAAAAATATATATAAACACCTACTATGTCCATAACAAATTGTTGATCTATAAGTAGAAACAAAAGAAAAAGAAAAAAAAAAAAAAAGAAGCATTTGATAAGGATGGGAGTCCTCTCCCTTTGTCTTTTTTTGTTCCCTCTCATATTTCTCAATTCACATATGGATTGTTGAAATTGTCTTGATTTTTTAAATATCTTATGATGTCATTATGATGCCATCCTTTTATAATCTCAACCATTATGACATATGGCAAAAATAAATTGAGAAAAAAGCTAAAATGCCTAGACATTTTATAAGTAGAAACTAACTTCAATTAAAAAGATTTCACTGGCACATACACTAAAAAAATAAAAACAAAAATGATTTTTTTTCTCAATCCATCTCCATTAACCTTTATCACCACCACCAACTCTAACATGGCATTTGGCACCATCACTGTCAACCATAATAGGACAACACCTGGATTTAACGATAAGATTGTCACACTGGCTAGTAGAGAGGGGTTGTTATTGGAATTAAGTCATCGTATATCGATTTGAAATAAGAACTTGTTTATATATAATAAACTTTCCACATTTGGACAAACTTTAGTACATATGACTAATGATGCAATTGGGTCGGCCATTAACGGGTTTCCAACCCGTCCGATTAGATAAAAACCCAATAAAGTTGGACCTTATAGGGTAATAAAGTCAAGTTTGAACATAAGAAAAAAAAAAACCCTATTAGGTAATAGGATTGGGTTCGGATACTATTAAAACCCAATGGATACCCCACCCATATTACCTAACTTGTTAGTTTTAGTAGAAAAAAAAAAAAGAAAAAAAATTGTAATGTAAATGGAAATAGGTAACAAACTAAAATTGAAAAAAAAAAAAAAGTAAACCCTAGACACTATTGACTCACTCAACCGCTGCATCTCCTTCTCCACTCTCCAGTCCTCCTTCTCCACATTCCAATCTTCTTTCTCCTCCTATTTAATGCCCCACAGTCTCTTCTCTCTCATCCCTACTCTATTACTCTCTCTCATCTCGTCACCAAGCGCCATGTCCAGTCTATCCTCTTGCCATTATGTTTAGCTTATCATCGTCGTCCAATCTTCTTCCTCTTCCATGGTCGATCTTAGGCTCTTAATTCACCTCCAGACTTTGTGTCACGCCCCGAAGGATGCCTTAAACATGGCAGTCCGTTGTACATAATATTAAAGCCTAAGAATGACCACCTCAGTCACGCGAAGGCTTCCATACTATGTACAAGACGTCTAACATATAAAGAAGACACATCGGAATGATACATTTTATGTTGATACAATTGAGTAACAATGTAAAGGAAATAAAATCCGCTATACTTTCGATACAAACCACTATACTTCAAAATACAAATCATTCAACTTCAATTACATTCATCCACAGACTTCCCTACATAAACTATTACAAGACAAATCATAAAACGAGTTGATAACTTCAACATTCTCATTTCTTGCCTGAATCCCGAAGCCATTCTCGGCTTCAACCATCTCGGTCCCCACTTTGCATTCTTGAGATAACCTGTTCATTTAAACAACTATTAGGGTATAAGCTACACTAGCTTAGTGAGAATTCCCTTAATTCCGTATCAGAACAAGCAAGCATTAATCAATCATATGTTGTGCATGAACAAACACGTGAACAAGCAATTATGTATGGGTATCCGGAACCCACACACAGAACGGATTTACGCCCTCCGTATCTTGGGTTAGGGATGGTATTGAAGTCTACACGACTGCTGCTAGTCCCCAAGCCCTCGGCTCATAGCACTCGCCTCGGCTAGGCTCACACATGGAATGCATCCCCGATGTGCCTTAGTTTCCTATGAGCTCTGATCCCGGGTCTCATTATCCAAATGAGTCCTCGGACCATACCGATCGACCTGCATAGGAGTAGCACGCTACAAAACGCAATATGTCCGATGCGATGTATAATCAATTTACTTTTTGCTTAGGTCAAAATATTTATACATTCTTTAGAGTGACCAGCCAATATCATACACATAACAGAAACAATATGAACGGTGCAGTTATCCAATCAAATCGTGGTTTCGATATGCTTTAGTATTCTTTGGCATACATTCATCACAGCCTCATCATAAATCCCATCCCCATTCGTATCGATTTTTATCTTGTTCCTATAATCTAATGCAACTAACTACAAACACAATCAAGGTAACAAAACAAGGAGAAAACTCACTCGGCCATTGGATCACCGGTCTTCTAGTAATAATAATTCGGTGGCAGGAAATCGTCGATTTCGAGATCACCTAAAAATGGAAGAAATACTCTAATAAGTATTTCAACTCAAACTAATCTAAACGATCTTATACGAACTATCACATTCGTAATTCTCGTCCTAAGCGGGAATTCCAAATTAAACGGCCATAACTTGGTCATTTTAACTCGAAATCTTGCAAATTATATATCGATTTCTATCTACTTCGAAAGATCTATCTATTTCTGATTTATTTTCAAGTTTTGAAAACTTTGAAGCTTCGAAAAGTTGGGATCAGATTAGGGCAGCAACAATTTCAATTTCTGAAAAATAGTTTTGTAAATGTTTGAAATGTTCCTACTGTATAACTTAACTACACATGCAATATGAGTGATTTCCTAACATGAATGACATGAGATGAGATTAATGTATGCATTATCTTGATGATTTTGGTAAAAGGAAATTTTGTAACTTTTTATTTTGCAAGACCATAATAACAACTTACTTATGAAAAATCTAGTTTTCTAAATTTGATCATTTCCACTTGTTTTGGATTTGTTACTTAAGAAAATATAATTGTTTTTGTCAAAATTAAGTCTTCATTATATATATTACTTATGACCTTCATTTCTACATAAAAATTTCAATTTTACACCTTGTAAACATGTTTTCAAATAGGGTTGATTCCATAATCCGAATTTGGTAAAAATTGGTTTTTTGAGTGATTCCTTTAAGTAAAAATCATTTGATATTTAGAAAATTAGGGCTCAATCATGCATAACCACTAAAGACTTCATTCTTACACAAAAATTTGCATTTTACACTTGGCAAATATGTTTTCCAATATGATTTACTCAAAAATTTGAATTTTAGAAAATCCACTTTTTAAATGATTCATTTGGGAAAAACTTGTTTAATACATTAAAATTTAAGGCTTTCCTATATCCACTACCTAAGGACTTCATTTAACACATAAAACTTTTATTTTGAACTTGGACAATAGGTGTTTTCATGGGCACCATACAAAGTTACGAATTTTACAAATTGACTACTAACTCATAATTTTTCATCTTGATTCTACTTCTTATTTTACACCTTGATATCATCAAAACTCATTTCAACTTATAAAAATCACTACTTAGAGATACTTGTTCCCTATACCCTTCATTTTTCACATAAAACATGAGTTTTGGAGTTGATAAATGGGTTTTAAAAATTGGTCTTGGTTGGGATCCGAATTTACAAAATTCATTTTTTGGTTATATCTTTTGATAAAAGCTATCTAAGCTCATGAAAATCCATTCCTTACTTATCCTATCCTAAGAGCCTTTCATTTCTTAAATAAAAACTTCATTTTTGAGTTGGAAAACATGTTTTTAAAATAGGCCTTGGCCAAAATCCGAAAATAGAATTTTTATTTTAAAAATAACTTTTGAAAATCACTTTTGATTCTTGTAAAAAGAAGTCTTGATGATATACATATATTAAGCCTTCATTTTCTTAAGTAAAAATTACATTTTGACACTTAGAAAGTGGTTTTTAAATATGAGTCTTGCCAAAATACGAATTTCACTACTTTTGTTCAAGTTCAAATCTAAGATCTACACATAATATGATCATAGATCTAAACTTTTCTTACCAAAATCATTCATTTATGTTGTCTATACCCTAAGCCCTTCATTTTAAATGAAAAATACACATGTTGGAGTTGAAAAACAACTTGTATAAATATGGTTCCATTTTTATCCGAATTTTCAAAATTGATTTTTGTTGAAAATAAAGTAGATATTGAGTTTCCTATAATTTTCCTACCATCGTCACGCTATCACAAGTTGCTCATGAAAATAAAAACAAAGATCTAATGCATTTATGAACTCAAAATTCTAGATCTAGTTTTCTAAAGTAGTTTTAAATGCATGAATCACTAAGATGGACATGTGGATGATAGATCTATGCATAACTCGTAAGAAATAACAAATATAACAACTTAAATAATAAGATCTATGGCATAACGAAAATCAAAGCTATAAAAAGTTAGATCTACAATATATATCAACTTTAAACAAGAAAATAATTGTAATACAAGATAATAAAAGTAGAGAAAAGGAGTGTTTCATTTTTGGCATCATCATCCTAAGCTTTTAAGCTTATAGAAGGTCATTTGATGCACGAAACCTCATTACACTTTACCTATATCACCTATAGAGCTTTGGGAAGAAGATTTGCTTAGAAATTTTTAGGAATGAAGTGTGGAAGCCATGGAAGAAGAAGGGGGCAGCTTGTTTTTCATGGAGGAACAAGAGGAAGTGAGAGAAGAAAGAGAGGAAAAATGAGAGAGAAAAGTTAAAGAATGAAAGAGGGAAAGTGAGTAAATGAAGGAGTGAGAAAAAATGAGTGCATTAAATGAATGAAAGAGAGAAAAAATAAAACAAGGCAGCAAATGGGAGGAGGCTGCTATCCACTTGAAAAGAGGGAGGGAGAGAGAGAGATTTTGTTGAATTTTGACTCAAAATTGAATTGTATAATTAATGTGCAATGTAACTTCTTTAAGAAGGAGTGGAAAATAATTATTTTATTCAAATTAGGATTAAATAAAGGACAATGGCAGCAAAGAAGGTTAAAAATTCTGCCAAGGAGTGTGGAATAATGTGTAGAAAGATTAAAGTGAAAAGGAAGTGATATGTGTAAGGTGTACTTGAAGGTATGGGTTGTAAAAGTACTTTATTAATAAAATAAATTAAAATAAAATAAAATTAGAAATTTTATTCCAAATTTGTAGCAGGTTTTCATATTTAAAATTAAATAATTATTTGAATTATTTTAGTAATTTAACAAATATGTTACCGGTATGATCAAAATACGCGAATATGGGCTATAAATGATATTTTTATAACCCGAAAAATTATAAAAAATTATTTAATGAAAATAAAAATATTTTTAAAATATTTTTCAATTATAAAATTAATTTATTTTATTTTTAGTATCGGGTCTTAAACAGAATCTGATCCCGTAAAAGCCCGAACTAACTATATTTTGGAAAAATAAAATTTTTTATAATATATAAAATATTTATCTAAAAATATAAAACTTTATAAAAATAATAAAATTTTGTAATGAAATAAAAATGAATAGTGTAAAAGACTAATCAATTACCGGTAATAATGAAAATACGATAAAAAGGTTATAACCGTAACTTTTATAACTCGAAAAATTATATAACTGATATATTTGGAAATCTTATAAAATTACGAGTCTAATGGTACTATTGGTATATTTTTTATATCTCGAGCCTCAGGACACGCTTTTCGAAGTCTGTATCCGAACGGGTGTTCGAAATAGGTCAAAAATTTACCAATCTGATATTTTTAAACAAACTTATATTACTATAAGCTATTCTACATATTCAAACTACATCTCGACGTCTAGGGCTAGGGGCGCTAGATTGCCAGACTTAAGCTATTGTATTTCGCTTAGGGTTTCCAGGTGTTTTTCCGGTTTAGATCTTTGCCAAATTGGAAACTTATATTTTATGTTTATACAACATATTTAATTTGAGAAATTTATTTTATATATTATTTTTGTAAGTATTTATTATCTTTTAACGTTTTCGGAATTCTTGAATTGAATTATAGTTTCGAAAGTCAATTGTTATTTGCTTTTTAATAATTTGTTTTTGGGCTTTATATTACCTGTTTTTATAAATCGGAGTTAAATATGGAATTTTTTTTTTATACGTCGTGATTTTGAATTTGAAGACTGTTGAGTTCTCATTTTATGTTTAAGGATTTTCATTTCCTCAAGATTAAGAAGTTTCTGAATTTATTCGTGTTTTTGAACTAGTTGAAATTCGGTTTAAATTTGGAGTGATTTTTAGGGTTTATTTTAGAAGTTCATCTTGGAATTATTTACTGAAATTTTCCAGGGCTTACACTTTGCCGTCACGTGCAGCCCGTCGTCGTCATCCAGCAGTCGTTGTCCAACCCATCATCATTGTCCAGCAATTGTCATTGTCTAGCCCATCATTTTCATCTAGCAATCATTGTCGTCTACCTGTCACGCCCCTAAGGATACCTTAAATGTGGCAGTTCATCACATATAATATAAAGACTTAAGAATGACTACCTCAGTCATGTGAAAGTCTCGGTATTACATGTAAGGCGTATAATATGGTAATATGAGACGCTTTTGGAAGTATGGTTTAAGCAAGTAAATTTGAACATACAAAAATCTAGAAATAAAGTCATTTCATAAAAGCAATCAAGAGTCTATTACATAAATCACAGGGGCATTCTCCCACTAAATCTCCAAAGATCTCACAAAGGTTACTAGTCTTTACAAATAACTTAAACATTTCATCAAAAGATTTTAAAGGAATCATATTCTAATTCTTCAAGTAGATTTCCTCCAAAAGCTCCTAAAAGAGAACTTATGCAAATATGGTTATAAAAAGTTTCAAGTTAATATTATATATAATATTTCCATTTTCTTATGGTATTGTTGTTATTGTGTGAGAACTGGAACTCCTGTCACGCCTCAGAGGAGTATCCTAAATGTAACAGTTCGCCACATGCTATATAAGACTCTCGAATTATTATCCAAGCCCTTCAAGAGTCTTGTATAGATATAAGGCGTCCCTTTACGACAATAGAATACTCTATTCAACGGAATTAAGAAGTTTAATGCGGCATTCAATAGCCTTAGATGATAAATCAAAACACATACATAGAGTTACAAAGTCTAAGGGGCATTCCCCCGCAAAAGAATATTAAAGGTCCATTACAGTCATCTAGAGTCTTTTAGTTTCCTGTGGAAGTCTAAACAAAATCGAATAAAATTTCTAAAGGAAATGCCTAGCTCATGTACCTAAGCTGTAGCCTGCCTTGGCCTAAGCCAAATGAACTCGTGCTGCAACAAGTAAAAACTATAGAGGTGTAAGCTAACTAGCTTAGTGAGTGAAAACTTCCATATCACAATTTCAACAAAACATTCAAGCAAGTGATTAATCAATCAAGTGAAATGTATCAAATACGTGAGTTCAACAAACATATGACTAGCGGGAAATCATATGTGGATGGACTTGCGCGCTCCATCCCGGGTTAGCAGATTAACAAATCCTGTGGTACGACGTCGTTTAGGCTCACGGTCAACTAACTCATATATTCGTTTTATGGATCATGATTAACCAATATATTCGTTTTATGGATCACAATTAACCAACATATTCATTTTATGGATCACAATTAACCAACATATTCGTTTTATGGATCACGAAAAACCAATAATTGCTAATGCTCCATCCCTATCGTGATATGAATGAGTTCAAGTTTATCTTTAATATCTAATAATCAATTAAACCAATTCTTTTAAGTGACCAAGCAATACTCGCAGACAATCATTTCTACTTTACTATACAAACAATGATTTATCACCCCGCTTCGATATTCTTTAAATTCAACTCCACAAATCAACAGCAGATAAATACAATTCCCAAATAACCCCATCATGCATATTCATTTTTGTTTTTGCTTCGCAACTAGTGCATCTATCACTACAATCACAAGCAATAATTGAAATTGGAAGTAATACTCATTCGGCCATGATACGCCGGTCTCTTAGTAATAATAATCGAGTGGTGGGGATTTATCGTTCTCGGGATCGCCTACCAAATAAAAATACCCTAATGAGAACTTCATCACTTAGCTAGTCCAAACTATGCATCAAGACTAAACAAAATCGTGATTTTCGTAATTTGCGGAAGTTCCAACTTAAAACGGCCATAACTTGGTCATTTTAACTCGGAATTTTGCAAATTTTATATCGATTTCTATCTAATTCGAAAGATCTATCTATTTCTATTACTATTTCCAAGTTTTGAAAACATTTAGGTCACGGAAAAGAGAGATCAGATCTGGTCTGTAATCTTTTTCATTTCCGAAAAATTGTTTTGCACTTGATCAAAATGTATCTAGTTGATGATTCATGTGTATATAAAATATGAATGAGTTCCTAACATGAATGACATGTGATGAGTCCAAGATATGCATGATCTTGATGATTTTTGACAATGAAAATTTTGAGAACTCCTAAATCTTATAAAACTTTAACAATAACTACTTCTTGAAAATCCAATTTTCCAAATTTGGCATTTCGTTAGTGATTCGGGATTTCATTCGTAGAATTGCCTTGTTATCTAAATAAAAATGAGTCTTCATCTTCTATATTATCCAAGACCCTCATTTCCACATAAAAACTTACATTTTTCACTTTGCAAGTATGTTTTTAAATAGGCTTTTCACAAAAATCCGAATTTTGGAAAAATCCATTTCTTGCATGTTTCCTTTGAGAAAACTTGTATAATGCATCAAAATTTAAAGCTTTACTATATCCATTATGTAAGCCCCGGAAAATTTCTGTAAATAATTTCAAGATGAACTTCGAAAATAAACCCTAAAAATCACTCCAAATTAAAACCGAATTTCGATAAGTCCTAATTCACGAACGAATTCAGAAACTTCTTAATCTTGAGAAAATGAAAATCTTTAAACAATAAAATAAGAACTCAGTGGTCTTCAAATTCAAAACCACGACGTACGAAAAATTCCATATTTAACTCCGACTTATACAAACGGGTAATAGAAAGCTCAAAAACAAATTATTAAAAAGCAAATAACGATTGACTTTCGAAAATATAACTCAATTCAAGAATTCCGAAAACATTAAGAGATATTAAATACTTACAAAAATAAAATTTAAAATAAATTTCTCAAATTAAATATGTTGTATAAACATAAATATCGTTTCCAAATTGGCAAAGGTCTAAACCGGAAAATCACCGGAAACCCTAACCGGAATACAATAGTGTAAGTCCGCAATCTACGCCCCTAACCCTAGAGGCCGAGATGTAGTTTAGATATGTAGAATAGCTCATAGTAATATGAGTTTGTTTAAAAATATCAGATTGGTAAATTTTTGACCTATTTCGAACCCGTTCGGATACAGACTTCGAAAAGCGTGTCCCGGGGCTCGAGATATCAAAAATATACCAATAGTACCGTTAGACTCGTAATTTCATAAGATTTCTAAATATATCAGTTATATAATTTTTCGGGTTATAAAAGTTACAGTTATAACCTTTTTATCGTATTTCCATTATTACCGGTAATTGATTAGTCTTTTGCACTATTCATTTTTATTTTATTACAAAATTTTATTATTCTTATAAAGTCTTATATTTTTAGATAAATATTTTATATGTTATAGAAAATTTTGTTTTTCTAAAATTTAGTTCGTTTCGGGTCTTTACGGGATCAGATTCTGTTTAAGACCGATACTAAAATAAAATAAATTAATTTAATAATTGGAAAATATTTTAAAAATATTTTTATTCCATAAAATATTTTTTAGAATTTTTCGGGTTATAAAAATATATTTATAGCCCATATTCGCGTATTTTGATCATACCGGTAACATATTTGTTAAAATACTAAAATAATTCAAATAATTATTTAATTTTAATTATGAAAAATCTGCTACAATTATTTGGAATAATTTTTCTAATTTTATTTTATTTTTTTTATTTTATTAAAAAGTACTCTTACAACCCATACTTCAAGTACACCTTACACATCACTTCCTTTTCACTTCAATCTTTTTACACTTATTAATCACTTCATGGCAGATTTTTGACCTTTATGGCTGCCATTGTCCTTCATTTACTCCATTTTGACCAAATTAATTATTTTTCCACTCCTTCTTAAGAAAGTTACATTACACATTATTATACAATTAATTTTGAGTCAAATTCAACAAAATCTCTCTCTCTCCTCTTTTCACGTGGACAGCACCCTCCCCCAAGCTGCCTTGTTTTATTTTTTTCTTCTTTCATTCATTTAATACACTCATTTTCTCTCTCCTTTCATTTACTCATTTTCCTTTTTCATTCTTTAGCTTTTCTCTCTCTTTTTCCTCTCTTTTCTTCTTCTTCTTGTTCTTGTTTCTTCCACATGCATCATTTCTTAAAGATTTTCTAAGCAAATCTTCATCTCAAAGCTCCATAGGTGATATAGGTAAAGTGTAATGAAGGTTTCATGCATCAAATGAACTTCCATAAGCTTAAAAGCTTAGGATGATGATGCCAAAAATGAAATCTTTCTCTTCTCCACTTTTATTATCTTGTATATTATTTTCTTGTTTAAAGTTGATATATTTGTAGATCTAACTTTTATAGCTTTGATTTTTGTTTATGCCATAGATCTTGTTATTTAAGTTGTTATTTTTGTTATTCCTTATGATTTATGCATAGATCTAGCATCACATGTCTATCTTAGTGATTCATGCATGTAAAACTAGTTTAGAAAACTAGATCTAAAGTTTTGAGTTCATAGATGCATTAGATCTTTGTTTATGTTCATGAACAACTTGCTATAGCTTGATGATGGTAGGAAAGTTGTAGGAAACCCAAGATCTATTTTGTTTTCAACAAAAATCAATTTTGAAAATTCGGATGAAAATGGAACCTATTTAGAAAAGTGGTTTTTCAACTTCAAAATGTATATTTTTCATTTAAAATGAAGGGCTTAGGGTATAGATACCATAAATGAAAGATTTTGATAAGTGAAGTTTAGATCCATGATGTTTATAGCTTATTACCATGCATTTGTTTTATGTTTATGTTCATATTAAGTATAGATCTTAGTTATGAACTCAAACAAAATTGTGAAATTCGTATTTTGGCAAGACCCATATTTAAAAACTACTTTTCAAGTGTCAAAATGTAATTTTTACATAAGAAAATGAAGGCTTAATATATATATAGCATCAAGACTTCATTTTATATGGTTCAAAGATGATTTTCAAAGATTAATTTTCAAAACAAAGTTCTATTCTCGGATTTTGGCCAAGGCCTAGTGTAAAAACATGTTTTCCAACTCAAAAATAAAGTTTTTATTCAAGAAATGAAGGGCTCTTAAGATATGATATGTAAGGAATGGATTTTCATAAGTTTAGATAGGTTTTATCAAAAGATATGTCCAAAAATGAATTTTGTAAATTCGGATCCCAACCAAGACCAATTTTTAAAACCCATTTATCAACATCAAAACTCATGTTTTATGTGAAAAATGAAGTATATAGGTAATAGGTATCATTAAGTAGTGATTTTTATAAGTTGAAATGAGTTTTGATGAGATTAATGTATAAAACAAGAAATAGAATCAAGATGAGAAAATTTTGAGTTAGTAACCAATTTGTGAAATTCGTAATTTTGAGTGAAGGCCATAAGAACACCTATTATCCAAGTTCAAAATGAAAGTTTTATGTATTAAATGAAGTCCTTAAGTAATAGGTATCATAAGGTCTTAAATTTTAATGCATTAAACAAGTTTTCCCCAAATGAATCATTCAAAAAGTGGATTTTCTAAAATTCGGATTTTTGAGTAAATCATATTGGAAAACATATTTACAAAGTGTAAAATGGGAATTTTTATGTAGAAATGAAGGTCATAAGTAGTATATATAATGAAGACTCAATTTTGACAAAAATAATTATATTTTCTTAAGTAACAAATCCAAAACAAATGGAAATGATAAAAGTTAGAAAACTAGATTTTTCATAAGTAAGTTGTCATTATGGTCTTGCAAAATAAAAAGTTATAAAATTTCCTTTTAGTAAAATCATCAAGATCATGCATGCAATAGGCTCATCTCATGTCATTCATGTTAGGAAATCACTCATATTGCATGTATAGTTAAGTTATATAGTAGGAACATTTCAAACATTTACAAAACTATTTTTCGGAAATTGAAATTGTTGCTGACCTAATCTGATCCGAACTTTTCGAAGCTTCAAAGTTTTCAAAACTTGAAAATAATATTAGAATTAGATAGATCTTTCGAAGTAGATAGAAATCGATATATAATTTGCGAGATTCCGAGTTAAAATGACCAAGTTATGGCCGTTTTAAGTTGGAATTCCCGCTTAGGACGAGAATTACGAATTTGATAGTTCGTATAATTGTTTGGATTAGTTTGAGTTGAAATACTTATTAAAGTATTTCTTCCTTTTTAGGAGATCCCGAATCGACGATTCCCTACCACCGGATTACTATTACTAGAAGACCGGTGATCCAATGGCCGAGTGAGTTTTCTCCTTGTTTTGTTACCTTGATTGTGATTGTAGTTAGTTGCATTAGAATTATAGGAACAAGATAAAAATCGATATGAATGGGGATGGGATATAGATGAGACTGTGATGAATGTATGCCAAAGAATACTAAAGCATATCGAAACCACGATTTGATTGGATAACTGCACCGTTCATATTATTTCTGTTATATGTGTGATATTGGTTGGTCACTCTAAAGAATGTATAAATATTTTTTGACCTAAGCAAAAATTAAATTGGTCATGCATCGCATTGGACATATTGCATTTGGTAGCATGCTACTCCTACGCAGGTCGATCGGTATGGTCCGTGATGACTCGTTTGGATAACGACCCGGTGCCAGAGCTCATTCAGGGGTACTAAGGCGCATGTGGATGCATTCTTGGATGAGCCTAGCCGAGTCGAGTGCTAAGAGCCGAGGGCTTGGGGACTAGATGCGGTCGTGTAGACTCAATACCATTCCTAACCCAAGATACGGAGGGCGTAAATCCGTTCTGTGTGTGGGTTCCGGATACCCACGCATAATTGCTTGCTCACGTGTTTGTTCATGCATAGCATATGATTTAACTTGTTTGTTATGGTACGGAATTAAGGGAATTCTCACTAAGCTAGTGTAGCTTATACCCCAATAGTTGTTTAAATGAACAGGTTATTCAAGAATGCAAAGTGGGGACCGAATTGGTTGGAGCCGGGAATGACTGGGATTTCGGCAAGAATACGAATGTTTGAAGTTATCTGCTAGTTTTATGATTTGTCTTGTAATAGTTTATGTAGGGAAGTTGTGGATGAATGTAATTGGAGTTGAATGATTTGTATTTGAAGTATAGTGATTTGTATCTGAAGTATAGTAAATTTGTATTTCCTTTACATTGTTACTCAAGCTATATCAACGTAAAATGTATTACTCCGATGAGTCTCCTCCATGTGTTAGACGCCTTGTACATAGTATGGAAGCCTTCGCGTGACTGAGGTGGTCATTCTTAGGCTTTAATATTGTGTACGGCGGACTGCCACGTTTAGGGTACCCTTTGGGGCGTGGCACATTACCTAAGGGCTTCAATTAACACATAAAACATTCATTTTGAGCTTAAATACTAGGTGTTTTACATAGGCATCATCCAAAGTTATGAATTTTACAAGTTAAACACTAACTCAAAATTTTCCATCTTAATTCCACTACTTGTTTTACACATTACTCATATCCAAACTCATTTCAACTTATAAAAATCATTACTTAATGATATCTATTACTTATATCCTTCATTTTTTCATATAAAATATGAGTTTCAAAAAGGTTTCAAGGGTTTTTAAAATAGATCTTGAAAATCCTACGAATTTTCTTTTGAATATTTCTAACAAAAACTTTTTCTTTTCAAGTTCCTTGTCTTATCTTTATAAAGATCTACCAACTATCACATATATAAGACTAAGCCTTTATGAATATTAATGCATAAAAACACAAAATATTCATATGAACATGAATGTCAAAAAAAAAAAAAAATATAAGTGTCTACATGCTACATCTACTACTTATAGTGCATGAAAATGAGTTTAAAGACATGAACATATATTTTTCATGCAAGATCTCTACTTTTATATGCATGAACATAACAATACTTCAACAAAAGCTCTTTAAACACAAGATCTACTCTTGTGATGGCTTGATATTCATGTATTAGTGTTTTCTTATCCCTAACATTTGCTCGTGGGGATTTAAAGTGAAAACACACAAGAATATTCTTGCCATTACAAGATTAAGTAGTAATAAGGCTTGAAATCATCACCTAAAAAGAGATTTGGAGAAGAAATGAAGAAGAAATGGAACTTGAGTGTGTGCGTGAGGGAGGGGGAGTGTCACGGCACAAAGAGGAAGAAAAGAGAAAGTTTTTCACTTTGTAAAATTTTTGAAAGAGTAAAAATGAAGAGAGAGAGTGAAAATGAGTTTATATATTAAGTGTATTAGGGTTTGTTTGTATTAAAAAAAGGAAAATAAAACAAATGGAGGGGGAAAGAGAGGGGGGTTGCGCCAGCCACTATAGGGGGGAGAGGGAGAGAGAGTTGATTTTTATTTAATTTGTAATTTAAGTAATAAAATGTAATAAATATAATAATTTAGTAAGGAACAAAATTTTCTTGGAAAAAAAAATATAATGAGTAGTTGTAAGGATGTAGGAATAGGGTATGAGTAGTGTGTAGTGTAGGTTGTACTTGTGAATAGTGGTAAATAGTAGACAAGACATCTACTTTACTGGTAGTAAAGAAAATACGGGAAAATACTATAACTGTAATTTTTATAGCCCGGAAAATTATAAAATTTATATTTTTAAAATCCTTATAAAATTTCGGTTCTAAGGAGTATTCCGGAATATTTTTCTGAGTTTCTAGTCCCGGGGCTCGTTTTTCCGTAATGGAGCTCGGGAAGGCCCGGAATAGAAAATTTTCCGAAATTAAAACTTTCTAAGGTTTGAATTATACTTTAAAACAATAATTCACATTAATTTATTTTATAAAACTTCTTTTGCTATGAAACCGAAGGAAAGTTGGATCCTCTCACTAAGCTTGAACTAAACCGATTTAGGGGTTTTGTTTTTTTGTTTTTTTTTGTTCCCAGAGTTTACTTGACTACAAGGAAAACCGGGGTTTACAACTCCACTTTATAATACAAGGTGTTGGTTTTGCAAAAGTTTACACGACGATATTATCATATTAGTTATTGTTCGTGTACGTTTTGTTATTTTAATAAATTACTAGACAACTATTGAACTTTTTCTATTAAAAATAAGTGAAGTGACGTGGCAAGAGGCTTCGTTACTTTTTCCTCCTTTCGTAACGCTTGCTTTATTTTCGGTTTAAGACAGCAAATCAGGGGGGCAAAAGAAGGGGAAAAAAAAACTTAAATATTTTGAATGTAAAGTTATTTTCATTTAAAAAGTGGTGAATAATATATGTCTATAGCGCTTAAATAAAATTACTAAAATATAAATTAAATGAAAATAATTATTAAAATATTGTACATATATCAACTATAAGACACGATATAATATTTTATACATATATCACATCTTATAGACATAATATAAAGTTTATATATTGTACATATATCATGATTACAAGATAAGATGTATGTTTATATCTCATTTACAAGACAAGATATGCATTTATATCCCATTTCCAAGACGCTATATGCGTATATCATATGTATAACACGCGATATAAGGCTGAAAATGCACTGGTCACATCTCTTATCTAATACATGCAATTTTAAAATTGTATTTTAATAATTGATTTTGATTAAATCTTATTTAAATAATTACTTTTAATAAAAGTCTTACATAAGAAATAATTTCATTAAGAAGCCTAGTAATATTATTGAAGGCCATTTCTAGTCCCTCATTAAGGAAATGAAAAAAAAAAAAGGAAAGATTGAAAAAAGAAAAAAATATATATATATATATAAACACCTACTATGTCCATAACAAATTGTCAAACTATAAGTAGAAACAAAAGAAAAAGAAAAAAAAATAAAGAAGTATTTGATAAGGATAAGAGTTGTTACGAACGGGATACATAATAAGCAAATAAAGACTAGATCTATCAAGGACTTATATGCAAATACTCAAAAATAGCTTGTAATCAGGAAAATATAGTGATTGTAACAGAAATATAACAGCTCAGTAACTATATTACACGGACTGCTGCTTGTATAAAAGGTA
This sequence comes from Combretum micranthum, assembly GCA_024138025.1. Classification (NCBI taxonomy): domain Eukaryota; kingdom Viridiplantae; phylum Streptophyta; class Magnoliopsida; order Myrtales; family Combretaceae; genus Combretum; species Combretum micranthum. The sequence goes on from JAMXBD010000371.1 coordinate 771,768, forward strand.
CATGAAATGCAATAGAAAGATATCACCCGAATCATTTTATCCAGGATCTGGGTTGTTAGGAGTCTTGCATACTCGAAACTGCCTTATTTACATACTTGCATAGCAATAACACAAAAGAAGTTAGTTAGGGTTCAACAAGGGAATCACGAGAGAAACAACAAGAGAGAACTAAGGTTTCTTAGCTTAGGAATTATCGTTCTGAGCAATAGGAGGCGGGCGGGTTTGGGATTTTGGTAAAGTAGTGAGCAAACTATGGGTTGGGCTTTGTAATTGTAGTCCGAGTCTAACAAATTGGTGCTCTCGTTCGATACTCACGGCTCCTAATACCATATCTCAGTTGTCCCTTTCTCAGGCTGCAGACATGGATTTCATCAAGGCCACACTTTTGTCTTTGCAAGAATCAATGGATCAAAAATTTGATTCTTTGGCATCTAGGGTAGAAAAGATTGAATTGAGTATGAATTCGCAAAATCTTCCTGATATCAGCAAGAATGTGCAAGATTCATCATCCTCACAATCGTTGGTGGCTCCAGGTGATTTGTTGAAGGGTATCAAGTTGGAAATCCCTAAATTTGCTGGGGAGGATGTTTTGGGATGGATTTTCCAAGTAGAACAGTTCTTTGAGTTTCATCGCATTGATGGTCCTCAAAGATTGTCTATTTGTTCCTTTGCTATGACAGGTGAAGCATTACAATGGTATAAGTGGATGTTTCTTAATAAAAGACTTTCATCTTGGGAAAAGTTTGTAGAAGACTTAACTGCGCGATTGGACCCTCTGGGTTATGAAGACATCGAAGGTTTGCTTTCCAAATTAACTCAGTCATCTACTGTTGCTCAGTATCAATCAGCATTCGAGGCTTTATCTAATCGAACACAAGGATTGACTGAGTCTTTTCTGATTAGTTGCTTTGTGTCTGGTTTAAAACTTGCATTAAGAAGAGATGTACAAATTAGTCGCCCTAAATCCATGATGGATGTTGTTTGGCTTGCTAGAATGTATGAGGATAAATTGAATGATCGAAACAATAGTTACAAACCAATCTTCTCCTCTCCTTTATTCTGCCAATACTATCCCTTTTTCTAAACCTTACTCTTCTACCAATTTTGCTCCTAATTCTTCTACTCTCAAACCTAATTCATATTATCCCATAAAAAAATTAACTTCTGAGGAAATGCAAGCTAGACGTGATAAGGGATTATGTTATAATTGTGATGAGAAATATAGTAGAAATCATAAGTGCAAATCAAAGTTTCTATTATTGTTGCATGATGAGAATGATAGGATTGAAGAGGATTTTTCTAATGCCATAGGGCAATCAGAACAAGATATGGTTGATGTTTTAGATGCAATTAGTTATCATGCCCTAAGTGGGAATCCAGTACCTCATACACTTAGATTTTTGGGAACTATCAGACAAATGCAATTATCAGCATTGTTAGACATTGGCAGTACTAATAATTTCATTCAGACAAGAGTTGCAAAACATTTGAGATTGATCATATCCCCAGCAGTTTCTTTTCAAGTCATGATTGGCAATGGACAGAAACTACTGTGTACAAGTTTATGCAGGGATGTTTCTGTAGAAATCCAGGGGTTTTCTTTTCTGACCTCTTTCTATGTTTTGCCCATCCAGGGCGCTGATGTGGTTTTAGGTGTACAGTGGCTACAAGAATTAGGGCTTATCACTATTGACTATTCAGAATTAACAATGCAGTTCTCTCATATAGGACATACTATCTGTTTACATGGAGATCAATCTCCTATAAGTAACCAAATCACACATCACCAATTAAAACGTTTGTTTGAGGTTGATGCAGTGGTTACTTGTTTTCAACTTTTGGCTCAGAAGGCAATTTCCACAAAGGATTTCACCAACAACACACCGTTTGACAATGTGTTGGGCAAATATTCTCAGATTTTCGAGCCACCCTCATCCTTGCCACCATTTAGAGAGATTCAACATCGCATTCATTTAGTCAACGGTGCCTCAGCAATTAATGTCAAACCATACCATTATCCCCACTTTCAAAAGGCTGAGATTGAAAAACAGGTTAAGGAAATGTTGGAATAGGGATTCATCCAGCATAGTACTAGCCCATACTCATCACCAGTTTTACTAGTTAAAAAGAAAGATGGCTCTTGGCGATTTTGTGTGGATTATAGAGCATTAAACCAAGCTACTATAAAGGATGAATTCCCAATTCCAACCATTGATGAACTGTTGGATGAATTGCATGGGGCGACTGTTTTCTCTAAATTAGACCTTCGTGCTGGCTATCATCAGATTTGAATGGCCAAGGAGGATGTGGAAAAGACTACTTTTCGCACACACGAAGGCCATTATGAGTTTTTGGTTATGCCATTTGGATTGAGTAATGCACTAGCAACATTTCAATCTATGATAAATAGAATTTTCAAGCCTTACTTATGTAAGTTTGTCATTGTTTTTTTTTTTTTTTTTATGACTACTCATTTGTAGTAAGACTTTGGACTTCATGTTGCACACCTAGATCTGGTATTGAAAATACTTTCTGACAATACCTTTTTTGTCAAAAGTCTAAGTGTGCTTTTGGCTAGGATTCTATAGAGTACTTGGGCCATATCGTTACTGCTCAGGGTGTCCAACCAAATCATAAGGTGGATGTTGTTCGTAATTGGGTCATACCCACTTCTGTTAAGCAACTTCGGGCTTTTTTGAGACTTTCGGGATACTATAGAAGATTTATTCAATCTTATGCTTCTATTGCACATCCTCTTACCGAATTACTGAGGAAGGATGGTTTTCTATGGTCAGAAGCAGCGACACAAGCATTTGTAAAATTGAAGGAAGCTTTAATTTCAGCTCCTATATTAGCACTTCCAGATTTCTCTAAGAAGTTCATACTGGAGACTGATGCTTCAGGGACAGGAATGGGGGCTGTGCTTTTGTAAGACAATAGACCGATTGCATATTTTAATAAAAAATTGCCTCATCATTTTTAAAGGCATTAGCTTATGTGAGAGAATTACATGCATTGGTGGCTGCAGTAAGAAAATGGAGGCAGTATCTTTTGGGATCTCATTTCATTATTAAAACAGACTACTGAAGTTTGAAGGAATTATTGACACAAGTAATACAAACTCCTAAACAACATAAGTATCTCACTAAGCTTATGAGATTTGACTATACTATAGTCTATAAGGCAGAGGCTGAAAATGTGGTGGCAGACTCTTTATCTAGACAATTTGAGGAGATGTACCATTATCTAGCTTTTTCTCTACCAAATTTTGGTTTAGTGGATGAATTCAAACAGGAATATAAAAGAAATTCTCATTTTCAAACACTCATCCACAAGTTATAGCAGGGTGAGTCTCTGAAATGGGACTTGAGTTGGAAGAATGATCTATTGTATTTTGGCACTCATTTATTTTTAGTTCCCACTTCTTCTATGGTGACTAAATTATTGCATGAATCCCATGCCATTCCTTCGGTTGGACATTTTAGGGGTCACAAAGACCTATAAACGTTTGTCTTCCCAATTTTATTGGAGGGTATGAAGAAAGATGAGGAGTTTTTTATTAAAGGATGTCACATTTGTCAGCAGACAAAGAGGTTCACTAGACATCCAGCTGGGTTATTAGCCCCATTACCAATCCTAAAACATATTTGGGAAGATATTTCAATGGACTTCATTACATCATTGCCAAAGTCTCAGGGGTTCACTATTATTTTGGTTGTGGTAGATCGACTTTCTAAGTATTATCATTTTGGGGCACTTGATACCAATTATAATGCATCGAAGGTGGCTCAATTGTTCATGACAATGGTTGTCAAGTTACATGGATTCCCTCAGACGATTGTATAATATAGGGACAGTATATTTCTCAACAAGTTTTGGCAAGAGTTATTTCAATTGAGTGGGACAAGATTGTGTATGAGCTCTGGTTATCACCCTTAGAGCGATGGCCAAACTGAGGTGATTAATCGAGTTTTACAGCAGTACCTTAGATGTTTTTGTATGGACAGACCCCATGATTGGTGTAGGTTTCTATCCTGGACTGAATTTTCATATAATTGCTCATTTCATGAAGGCATACAGACTACACCCTTTCAGGCAGTTTATGGTCGGCACCCTCCTACTATACCTATGCACGTTAGGGGTCAATCCAAATTGGATGCAGTGGACACAGATTTAGCTACTTGAGATGAGTTATTAGCTTCTTTGAAAGCTAATTTGTTAAGGGCACAGCAGAGAATGAAGGTGCAAGCTGATAAACATAAATTGGATTTACAATTTCAGGTAGAAGACTTTGTTTATATTAAGCTTCAGCCTTATAGACAAAGTTCTGTTTCTGGTGGCTTTCATAAGTTGTCCAAACGATTTTATGGACCTTACAAGGTCCTCAGGAGAATCGGGTCTAGCTTATGTGATTGAACTACCTGAAAACTTTAAAATCCACAATGTTTTTCATGTTTCGGCTCTAAAACCAACTCATGGCTCAGTCTTTCCATCTTGGCTTTACCACCTAATTCATATCACAACAACACACTTTTGGAACCCTTGGCAGTTTTGGATTCTAGGGTGATCATGCAGCATGACAAAGAAGTGCCACAAATTTTGGTTCAATGGGCAGAGTACATCCTGAGGACTCAACTTGGGAAGACGTTGTTCATTTTGAGACAATTTATCCTACTTACAACCTTGAGGATAAGGTTGTTTCTCAAGAACGGGAGAAAGTTTTATGAATGGGATACATAACAAGCAAATAAACACTAGATCTATCAAGGACTTATATGTAAATACTCAAAAATAACTTGTAATCAAGAAAATATAGTGATTGTAACAGAAATACAACAGCTCAGTAACTGTATTACACGGACTGATGCTTGTATAAAAGTACATGAAATGCAATAGAAAGATATCACCCGAAATCATTTTATCCCATATCTGGGTTGTTAGGAGTATGGCATACTCGAAACTGCCTCATTTACATACCTGCATAGCAATAACACAAAAGAAATTAGTTAGGGTTCAACAAGGGAAACACGAGAGAAAAAACAAGAGAGAACTAGGGTTTCTTAGCTTAGGAATTATCGTTCTGAGCAATAGGAGGCGAGCGGGTTTGGGATTTTGGTAAAGTAGTGAGTGAATTGTGGGCTAGGCTTTATAATTGAAGTCCGAGTCTAACAGAGTCCTCTCCTATTGCCTTTTTTTTTTCCTCTCAATATTTCTCAATTTGCAAATGGATTGTTGAAATTGTCTTGAATTTTTTAAATATCTTATGATGTCATTATGATGCCATCCTTTTATAATCTCAACCATTATGACATATGGCAAAAAATAAATTGAGGAAAAAGCTAAAATGCCTAGACATTTTAGAAGTAAAAACTAACTTCAGTTAAAAAGATCATCACTAGCATATACACTAAAAAAATAAAAACAAAAATGATTTTTTTTTTCTCAATCCATCTCCATTAACCTTTGTCACCACCACCAACTCTAACATGGTATTTGGCACCATCATTGTCAACGATAATGGGACAACACCTGGATTTAACGACAATATTGTCACACTGACTAGTAGAGAGGGGTTGTTATTGGAATAACTCATCATATATCGATTTTAAATAAGAACTCGTTTATATATAATAAACTTTCCACATTTGGACAAACTTAGTACATATGATTAATGATGCAACTGGGTCGGCTATTAACAGGTTTCAACCCGTCCGATTAGATAAAAACCCAATAAGGTTGGACTTTATAGGGTAATAAGATCGAGTTTGAACATAGGAAAAAAAACCCTATTGTGTAATAGGATTGGGTTCGGATACTATTAAAACCCAATGGATACCCAACTCGTATTATCTAACTTGTTAGTCTTAGTAGAAAAAAAAAAAGAAAAAATTGTAATGTAAATGGAAATAGGTAACAAACTAAAATTAAAAAATAAAAAAGAAAAAAAGTAAACCCTAGACACTATTGGCTCACTCAACCGCTGCATCTCCTTCTCCACTCTCCAGTCTTCCTTCTCCACACTCTAATCTTCTTTCTCCTCCTATCCAATCTCCATGGTCTCTTCTCTCTCATCCCTACTCTATTACTCTCTCTCATCTTGTCGTCGGCGCCATGTCCAATCTATCCTCTTGCCATTATGTCTAGCCCATCATCGTCATCAATCTTCTTCCTCTTCCATGGTCGATCTTAGGCCTTCAGTTCGCCTCCAGATTTTGCCGTCACGTCCAATCGTCGTCATCATAGTTGTTCCAGCCCATCGTCTTCGTCTAGCAATCATTGTCGTCTACCTGTCATGCCCCTAAGGGTACCTTAAATGGCAGTCCGTCACATATAATATCAAGACATTAATAATGACCGCCTTAGTCATGTGAAAGTTTCGGTATTACATGTAAGGCGTATAATATGGTAATATGAGATGCTTTTGGAAGTGCGGTTTAAGCAAGTAAATTTAAACATATAAGAATCTAGAAATAAAGTCATTTATAAAAGCAATTAAGAGTCTATTACATAAATCACAGGGGCATTCTCCCGCTATATCTCCAAGGATCTCATAAAATTTACTAGTCTTTACAAATAACTTAAACATTTCATGAAAAGATTTTAAATGAATCCTATTCTAATTCTTCAAGTAGATTTCCTCCAAAAGCTCCCAAAAGAAAACTTACGCGAATAAGGTGAGACATTGGGTATTAGAACAGATGTTCCTATGTATACAAAAATCTATAGGGGCGTAAGCTTTATGAGCTTAGTGAGAATAAACCCAATGATCATACTTAAAACAAGACAACAATCAAGTTCATTAAACAAGCAAGTAAAATGCAATAAACAAGTGAGCATACAAGACATATAGTTTTCTGAGAACCATATGTTGAATGAATTTACGCCCTTCATTCGGGGTTAGGTATTCCGGCCAATAATGGCCAACATTTCTTTAAAAATATTTTTTGTAGATCTTACCGACTACTATTTGCCATAAAAAACATGTAGTTCTTACTGGCTCCTACTCATTATCAATTTATAGATTTTACTGGTTCCTATTCGCCACATACAGATATTACCAGTTATGTCAACCACTACTATCATACACTTGTCTCACCAATTGTATAATAGCAAATGACATGTGACTCAATGAATGAAGTGCATGTCTCACTTTTTATTTAAAGTCTAGCCATTTGAATTGCAATTTCTTGCAAGTGATCATCCAATTTCAAACATTTCAACATGCTAATGGAACATACAACCATTATAGCAATTCATGGCTCGATATACTCAAAGTTATTTCATCGACATTATAATCACATGGATCTTCAATTTTATCTTTTATTAAGTCTAGCGTAACTATGCTACAAGCACAATCATAAGTATGAAAATAAGGATATAGACTCACTCGACCATGATTCGACGATACTCCCTTAATCGTAATAGTCCTTGGGGTAGTACGTCTTCCCCCTCGTTCCCTAAACAAAGGAAATACCCAAAATGAGTATTCCATGGAATTTCTAGTCAAAATTTATAATTCTATTCTCTAGTTGTGGTAAAATTTGTATAGGTGGAAATTCAACTTAAAATGGCCATAACTTGCTTATTTTAACTCGGAATTTTGCATATTATATGCTTTTTTCTACCTACTTGAAAATATCTATCTATTTCTAATGTTATTTCCATCATAAAAGTCGTTTGTGTTCCGAAGCCATAGGGCACAGATTCATCACAAAAATTCTAGTTTTGAAAACATAAGTTTGCAAACTTTTTTTTATCTAAAAATACTTGTACTAACATGTAGATATTAGTAGAGTTGGAAAATCCTTTGAATATATATATATATATATATATTGACTTATATTATATGCATGAATTTAGTGAAGTTGTCTCAACAATGATTTTTGTAAAACAAGATGTTCTAAAAGTTGAAAAAGCAAAACTTTGAAAATTTTCACTTAGTTTGTTGGAAAAATTCTTTGAATCATTTTAAGTGAGTATCTCCTCCTTTTAGTTTTATTTTTAACCTTTTGGAATTAAGTTTTTCCTAAAATAATTTTTTACTCTTTAAGATTCCTTAACTTAATTTCTAGGGTTTGAAAGGGTATCTTCTAAGCATTACTTGATAGTGATCAACATTGATTAAAGTTTACATATTTTTAATTTTTCCCGAGGTTCATTTCATAGTGATGATTTCCTAACTTGTTTTCAAATTTTTATTTCTAAGAAAATTTCATTTCTAGAAAATAACTTTCTTGACGATTTTACAAACTTGTCTAATCCTTACTACTTTTAGAATGTTAGTGAAATTCTCACAAGAAAGTTTAAGGAAACCTTTGTTAATTAAGAAATTGAAATCTTAAGTTTCTAAAGAAAACTTTTCCATTTTATGGTTTGAAAAGAGTCTGTGTGACATATCTACTTTATGTATCATTTATGAAATTTCTAAAGTCCCCTTGTTACTAAAAACTTATGATGAGCTTATCTAGATCTTAGAAAAGATTTGTTAAGATAGATTCCCAAGTTTGTATAGAAAAATAATTTCTTATGTGACAAAATTTTATTTTGAAAAGAGTTCTCACTTTCTTTTATTTAAAAAAATTCCCCTTTTTATTTTTTGTTGAGACAAAAACAATATGCTTATGCATAAACATGAATATGTAGTCATGAGAAATAAAACAATATATCATAATAAGATAAGATATATATATATATAAATATATAAGAATCAATGATAGCATAATATTAAGATCAAGTATTGGAATTTTAGCTTCATCAAGGTAACTCGGTCAAGTATTGGGAGCCTTAACTTCATCAAGGCAACCTGGGACTAAGAATAGACTAATCTTAAAAGAAAAGAAAAGGCAATAATAATAAGAGCAAGTTAGAGGATGTTAGTGAGCATTTAGGCTCTAAAAATATATAGCTATACATATACTTGATAATATATAAAGAGTTAGATTAGAAGCAAATAACAATAATAATAACATGATATCATCATAATAACAAGAAAATAAAATCGAATTCTTGGCATGTGTAAGAACAAAACATGAACATGTTGTTGCTTCTACAACTCATGCGAGTTTCAAGAAACAACAACATGATCATGCTAAGTTACATGATATAGAAAAATAGTGATAGAAAGTTTTTACCTAACAGTGTTTTTGTTGAATAAAGATGATAGATGAATGTGGTATTACGTGGGTAGTAAGAAATGGTAGATGGTTTATGTGTAATGGAGAATTTTTGGGGAAAAATGAATGGAAGAGAGTTTTGGAGAGGATTTGTGGAGAAGTTTTGAGAGAGTTTTGTTATGTAAAATGAGTGTGTGAAAGAAATGGAGGGAGATGGGGTATTTATAGAGTTTTGTGGAGAGAAATTATATGTAATAAAATAAATTAAAAAAGAAAATAAATGAGTTGAAAGAGAGAGAGGGAGGCACCGACCATGAGAGAGGGAGAGAGGAGAATTGATTTTATTTGTTGTTTTGTAATAAAAAATAATTAAGATGTGAGTATGGTAGACATGAAGTTGTATTGCAAATGTAAAAAGTAGAAAAATAGGTATATAGGTAGTAGAATAGGTTGTAAGATAAAGTAGAGATAGATGGATAGTAATGAATAATTGGATAGGACAATGAATAGTAAACAAGACTAATAATATATCGGTAGTAAGAAAATACGCGTATAAATGTGACATTTGTTATTTTTAGCTATCGAAAAATTACGAAACTGATATTTTTGAAATCCTTATATTATTTCGGACCTAATGGTGTTATCGGAATATTTTTACTATTCCAAGTCCCGAGACATACTTCTCGAGAGCTAATCTCGTTCGGATTCAAGATACACTAAAAATTAGTAAATCTGATATTTTTAGGCTTCTTATATTATTGCAAACTGCTATCAATAATTGTTTCAATTTCGTTATTTGAGGTTTAAGAACACGGGATTGCCGAATCTAAACTCTAGGATTTGTTCTAGTCTTTTGTTGACTTTTAGGGTTTTGATTGACCGTTAATTTAAGATTAAGCATAAACTTGACAAAATTTCAAGGGTTTACACCCACAGTCTCAAAGTCCGTCATCCTCTTCTAGCCAGCAAGTAAAAGTTCTCTCTCTCTCTCTCTCTCTGTCTCTCTCTCTCCTCTCCTCTCTCTCTCTCTCTCTCTCGGGCGCGTGCACACATTTAGTATTTTATCATACTGTAAATGTAAGATTTAGGTAAGAATACATTTAACGCAGCATTTTGAAGGAGCAAAGTACACATATATATAGATCCACACTACAAAGATTTAGATGAAATTCAAGCTTAAAATCTTAGTCAACTTTTAGGATGATTTAATTTGATAAGTGTATAACAATTTAAACTAATTTAGCGTAATTTACATCTTCTTACTTTTAGATTAAACTTGGTCCACTAGTCAAGCCTATTTCAAATTTCCAGTATAAGTTAATATTATGATACATATATTTGTGGCTTCTGCTATTATTTTGTAATTTCATTTAAATTCATCATATTTGCAATATAACTTGCAGCTTAAATATCATTATTTTGGGCATGAAGACATGTTAAAGAGTAATTGTGTGAAGAGATGTTAAAGGGGCAAGGAGAGGAAAGGAAGAAGACATGGAGGAGCTCGGAGATGTTTTTCTTTTATGTTCATTGGACTACTTAAGGATTTTATAGCTTGTCATTAAAATTTGGTTTAAGTTATGTACTCATGCTTACTATTGAAAATTGCTACATTCATCGAGATCAATGTTTCAATTTGTACGTCTCTTGATTTATTATATAATTTGAAAAAAGTTGGTAAAGAGAAGGTAAATGATTATATTATTAGATCATTCTATTGGCTTAAGTTTGCTAAATTTATTGGAAAAAAAAAAGCTAACGGGTCGAGTTGATAATCGGGCGAGTTATCGAGCAAGTAATCGGATTGATAGTTGGGTGGTGTTAGGTTTTAGTGTAAATCTTGTGGGGCGGTTTAGATATAGCAGGAAAATCCAATAGGGTTATAGGGTCGGGTTTGGTATACCTTATAAGAGAGTAGGTAGGATTTCGGGTTCATACGACTCGTTTGAAACCTAACCTAGTTGCATCCTTACATATGATTGAGATACCATATTTAGGTCAACTTCCCATATATATAGACTTCTTCTATCACATATGGATGAAATTCATTATTTTAACTCGTCAAACAATAACTTATCCTAATAATTTCCTTAATGGAGAGCAGTGGTATTATAGGATTGCTTTTGTGGGTGGCTAGTGTTCATGAAAGGTAAATCATTGTTGATCAAGTAGGTAATACAATAGAACAAGAGCATCCATCTTGATTAAAGGCTCAAGGAGTTGGACTTATTTTTTTTCCTAAATTTCCTTCTATTCCTACGTTAGTTTTACTAATGTTGCAATGCTACGCTATTATTTTTGACTAAGCATGCATCCATGTAGGTATAAGGTATAGGTTAAATATATGTTAGAGGAGAAATCTACTTGATTTTAAAAAAGTGAAGAGAACTCTATGGTTGGCATCCTTCTAACTATTAGAATTCCTTTTGGAAAAAGCCAAACCAAGGTTGGCAAAGGTTAATTCTGCTGGTGCTATCACCTTCCATAACAAACCTAGGGCTACATGTGATTATCATAAACAAGGATGGTCATTGGATTAAAGGGTGTTATAGTAAACTGGGTACTTGCATAACCTAGGAATTAGAACTACGGGGTCTCTATTTTGGTCTAGATTTAGCCTAGAAGCTTAGTTTTAAAAGAGTTATAGCAGAAACTGATTCCTTAGAGATTTCCCAACTTTTCAATTAAAGCAGGACTAGTTTATTCCATCCTCAACTTGTATCTCAAATCTCTAATTTACTTAAGAGAGATTCGGAGGTGAAAATTGCTTAGATCAATAGAGATGCTAATCTATGTGCTGATTTTTTTGCTTCTATAAGCCTTCTAAGGGATATGGGATACTATATTATGGAGTAACCCCCTGCTGCTTTACAATCTCTCATTATTGTTGACAATTGTGAGTTAGACTCTTCGATTAGAGAGGATGTGTAATTTGTAACTTTGTTGAGCTACTTTACTGCTTGTTTTCTACCAAAAAAAAAAAAGATAATTTACATAATTTATCATATATGTGTTTGGTGAGTAAGATTTGTTTAGAATAGAATGGAATAAGTGTTAAAATGATAAATTTATTCCTTTATTTGGATACATCATGGAATGGAATTGAATTGATATGGTAGTTGTAAAAAAATCCTTGGTAATAAATGTGAATAATACATGTATTAAAGAATAAAAGGTAGTTATAATAGTAAGGATGGAATAGGATCACAATCTTGGCATGGTTTCACAAGATTTTTCATGCCTATTCTGAATCTTTTTCAAGTAAGTTCATCTCCACTTGCTATAGAAATTGCTCTAAATTTCAAACATGCATTTGTATTGTTACTTTGCATAATAGAAGTCTTTCTTCTTTTTTTATTTTTATTTTTTTTATTTATGCTCTTTTTCAACCTTCGAGTATCTTCTTTTAGTCTTCTTTGTAATGTTGGAATTCGATTGTTCTAGATGTTTGAAGTAAATAGTTCAAGTCCTTACCTAGTTGGACTTCACACACACACACGCACATATTTATATACAAACAACTTAAAGAGTTGCTTGATATATAGGATAGTTAAGAGGGATTCCAATGTGCATTCTATTTTCTAGAATTGCAAAGTTCAATGCAAGATAGTGATTCATGAAACTAGGGCTATTCATTAAACCAAACCGAATTGAACCGTAAAATGTGATTATTTTATATTTCAGTTCGGTTTACGGTTTGGTTCAAGAAGAGCCTAAACGATTACCACACACGTGTTTAGCTGAAATTACAAGACAAGATTACTCTCAGTGGCTTGACTAGCGTGTCTAAGTATATTATTATGTAGGTATGAAACTCACATAATGTAATGATAAAGGATCTCCCAATAGCCATCGTCAAGGAGTTTGGCTACACCATTTGCTTAAAGAGGATTCGAGATGCGAAGTGAAAGCCTATTGAACAAGTTTATGGTACATGGGAGGAATCATATGCAGAACTCGCTTAACTAGTAAGTTCCATATAGGGATGCAATCAAGCGGCTTCTTATAGGGTACTCATTCTTTCTTACTCGATAAATATCCTATAGGGCATGGTTTAGGATGGGTTTTAGAACAACATACAAAACCCTACCAGGTTTTGGGTTGAGTCATGCAACGGAAATAAAACTCGTTGGGAACTCGAACCCATTAAGAAAAATAATAAATTTATTTCAATTAATAAAATTAAAAATCAAATTAGTTTTAAGTTTATGTATTTTAGTTATTTTAAGTATTAGTTTAATTTAATGAATGATATATGCATTATTAAATATGTAGTTTAATTTAATAAATATGTATATGCATTTTTAAAATTATAAAGCATTCATTTTCTATCATATTTCATTTTAATTAATCATGATGACTTATTAAAATGTAAGATAATCGAAAATAAAATTAGAAGGATTTATTTTATACTTAAATATTAATGGAAATTTTTTTTCCACAAGTAGACAATAAGAAAATTACGGGTGTGCATGCTATGAGAAAAATATATATTTTTAGATAACTTTAAACATAAAATAATTAAAAATGAAATATTTATAAGCTTATCGAGTTTGAGTCCGGGTTCCTTGTAGGGTTCATCAGGCAGATTTTGGGTTTATAGAAAAAAATCCTAAAGGGTTTAGGATGAGTTTTATGAAACCTAAAGGATATCGGATTCGGGTTTTGTAAAACCCGTCTCAAACCATTCCAATTACATTTTTAATTCCATACAAGAAGCCAATCCTAGCACAAAGTTTGATTGGATAGGTATAAAATTAAATATTGCAAGTCAATCATTTTCACTTTGTAGGTTTATGCGTGAGAACTTCTATGTTTGTTGGCTTTAAGGCTGTGCAAAAAAATAAAAAATAAAAAAGACGAACCATGAACAAAACCAAATTGAACTAAACCATACCAAAGATTCAGCCTTTTTGAAATGGTTCAATTTGATCCGTAATCCTAAACTGAATCATATGGTTTGAACCAAATCGAGATGCTTTACACATTAAAAAAAAATCAAATATACTCATTTTTCTTTTAATTATTTTATTGCAAATTTTAAATTATTTTTAAAATTTTATTATTTAGATTGTATTATACATTAGAATAAAATTAAATTGGTCATGTAACGTTTTGGTTGTTGAGATGTGTCTATAAATAAGATTATTTTTACATTTTAGCCTCTAGTGTTTCGAACATTATTTTTTCCCTTTGTCTTAGTAATTTACCTAACTTTGTTACTTAGCTACTTATTAGTTTATATAATTAATAATGTATTAATTAAAAGTGTACAATGAATTAAAATTTATATCTTGTACAAAGATAATATATTCTTATTTTATTGAGTCCAATATATTATTATAATTCACGATAACTCAAGAGAATAAGACTAGTAAATGATTAAAGTTTTTATAATGAATGAAATATTATTCCCACTATAAGTTTTATGTATTGATTGAATAATTAATTTCAAATATTATTATTTATATTTGCAATAGTGATAAGAAATATGCAATTGAAGTATTTTGATAAAATATATTTTTATTTTATGAATAAAAAATGATTCGAACCGTATACAAAATTATGCCTAATTGCTAATTATGAATCTATTCATATTCAAAATTCAAGTACTAAATTGATTAGTTTCAAAGTTTAGATATCTATTTGCTCATTTTGCCCAAGTTTATATGTACCATTTGCAACATTAACCCAAATAAAAAGTTATTTACAAACAAAAGTAATTCGCATATAAAAGTGATTTGTTAATAAAATATATTAAAAAATTAATATATAATAAGAGTCATAGCTAGATAAACAAATTTCTTACACTACATAGTTAAAATGATTGAAAAAACATTAAGTCACTAATGAAAAAAATATATATCTCAAACCAAAAAAAAATTTAAATAACAAGTTAATATTAACAAATATTTATTGAATAATAAATATCATAATGAAACTATAAAAATATATCTAACCTTTAATCATTTAACATAAATTATTAGTAAAATATCATTATATTTTTCTATAATGGTTTGATTCAATTTTATAGATTAATTCAGTTTATCCATTTAAACCAATAATAAATTTTATGGATTTTGAATTTTCTAAATTAAATTATTTTAAAAAACAATATTTTCGATTTGATTTAGTTTTATCTATAGATTGATTGGGTTTCACAAAATTTTTTACCCCTAATTTGTATTGTGTCTTCAAAATATAAATTTAATCTTATGTCAAATCTTGAATTGAATTTGTGTCTCAAAATATAATTACAAGGTTAAGTTAAAACTGTTTTGATATAATGCGATATTATATAATGCTACGTTTATAAAGGGTAAAGGCAATTCAAATGTGAAATAGCCAACATTCCTATTATATATATGTTAGAATAAAAATTTAAAGTATAGCATATAAGTTTGTGTAAATATAAATATATGCTAATATTTGTGTTGGTGTAATTTGATATTGATGTTAATATAATGTGGTGGTGTAATAGATATCGGTGTTTATGTGTTTGATAAAAATTGAGTTTCTATAAATAAAACTAAATCAACTTAGCAGATTTTGCCACCTTGATGTCCTACAAACCAAGCCCAGATCTAATTTCCTTCAATAACCCAAACCCAAACACAACCTAAAGCCTAAGCTCATGTTTAAAACACTTTTTCTACAAGCTTCTATGCCCAAAAGTCAAAGTGGCAGCCAAAATATCTTATACAAACCAACGCTCTCTCTCTCTCTCTCTCCCCATCAACTCCCACTCTCTCTTTGTTTCTTTCACTTCCAAGCCTAAAACCAACTCTAAATTTCCTCCATTAAAATTCATTATTAAGCCATAACAAACTATATCCAAGGCTAGGATGTGAGGTATAAGCCCAAGTGGAGTAAGAAGAAAGTCAAAAAAGCTGGAAAAGTAAACTTGATTTCTAGAGATAACTAAACAAGTAAGAGAAGTGATTTCCTTGTTTGCCTTGTTTATCTATGATTTTGGTTAGTGTTAATGCTAGTGTTAGTTAAAGGTAGAACTTTGATGTTTTATGTGGATTGAAGGTATGCTATTATATATGTTGAAGTAGATAAGCAAATAGAAATAGGTACCCTAGGTGTTTAATGAAACAAAAAATGATGTTTGTGGTGATACGATGTATGTGTACAACTTGAAAGATTAGGGTGATAGTAGAGTTTAATAAGCTTAAAGAAGAGATTGTGTTTTTGAGTTAAGTTTTTGTGTGTGTATTTGTGAGAAACAAACTTGTGAGAGCTTGAAGATGTTAATCTTGTGTTAAATACTAGTTTAACATGTTTTGTAAAATATATAAGAGCTTATAAAAGAGTTAGAAGACATAAAACTTAAAGAAAATTTGAAACAAGTACCATAGGTAAATGCCCTATTGATCACGGGCGTCATCGCCAGCCGTCATCCTCTTGGGTGCATGTTCTATCAATCACGACGTTATCCTATTGGATGGATTTTTAAAGATGGATCACGGCCATGTCTGAGGCCGTTATCTCCTTGGAAGAAATTTTTAATCATGATCACGATCATAACAAAGCTACTGATCTTCTATGAGTATTTTTCAAACTTTAAGACGACCTATATCACGATCATAATTGGAAGTGTGATCTATATCACGGCCTCTATCACGGGTGTGACCTACCCTCTAGTACTGTTCAACAAAAAATAAATAAAATAAGTAAATAAATAATTAGTAAGGATGGATGGATGATTAATGAAAAATGATATAAATATCCATGTTTATATGAATAAAGTGTTGTGCAGTAATTAGTAATTATTTGTGGTGATTAATCAAGTAAGAATTAATAATTTTGATATGAATGAATTTATTGCTATAGTTATTAATCCTCGGTTGAGTGCTTCCATTGATCCTCAGTATAGCACAGGTACGTAGTAACTTGGTTGTTTGCTTGCCTATGATAAGTATATATTAACTTAACTATAATTCAAGATAACTTAAGCTTTGTTTGAATTAGTTGTGCTTTACGCTTTAAATCCGATTTGGGGAGTGGCATCTTGTTATGGGATCAATATTGTAGTTTAGGTGCTTAGGCCACCCCGTTATTGAGATATGACTTTCAAAAGTGATACGTGTAAACCCCAAATTTTCATATAAATAGAAATAGATAGAAATATATAAATATAGAAAATAGATGCATATTATTGAACTCAACAAAGACTTTAAAATAAAACCATGAGTAGTAATGAGCCTATATATAGTTATAAACCTTAAAATAAAGATTCCTATATAATATTAAATACTACTAATAAGGTTTCTTAGTGAGGATCGAAAACTCAAGATATAATAATAATTTAGTTAAGATTTTAAATTCGATAAAAAGTAAATAACCAACTAAACTTATAGTTAGAAAACGATAATTTATGGATGAACTGTTAAGATTATGAATGCACAATAAAAATATAAACATAGGTTTAATTAATAATCTAGACCCTAAATAAATATTTGGATCACACTATTATTTTAGTTAGTGAATTCTTAAGCTATTAAAGCTTAAAACAAAAATTGACCTAATAAGCTTAGAAAACCTTAATCGCGGAGATAAAATTCTAAAAATAATTAATCACGTAAACTTTAAACCTAAATATGAACTCAATGACAATTTAGGAAAATTTGTAGAACTCTAAATGAATTTTAAGATAAAACTCTTGAATAATTGTTATAATTATACCCGATTAACTTAATAAACTATCCTAAAATTAAGCTAATTATTAACTAACAAATATAATAATAATTTTTCTCTTCATATCTAGCTAAAATATGGAGCAAGTGTATGTGAATGTGTGGCTTTAATTTTCTAGGATGGTGTAAGCCGAATACCTCTCAAGTTAGTCCAATAATACACTCTTAAGTCAACAAAATGCACACACTCACCAATCAAGAGAGACGAATTGGATAAGCTAATTAATGCTGCAAAAACAACTTGTTAAATACAATTAAAAATTGGAGAAAACTAGAGCAACTTCTCGGGTAGAAACCGCCTCATTCTTCTTTTTTCTTTCTTCTGTAAAAAAGCTCCTTAATGAACATAAAAGCAAGACATTAACTCACAACCAAACAACAATAGGAACTCTCTCAATTTCATGCTCCTAAATAACACATAAACAACACAAAAAACAATACAATCAAAACTCTAGCTTAAGCTCGGAATAAGGAGAAACAAGGTAAGATAAATCCGTTTTAAGTTGTTTTAAGTGTTGAACTTTAATCTAAATGATATTTCCATTAACCTAGGATCAAAACTAACTCGGAACCAATCTCCAAACGTTCATATCAACCCCAATAAAGTAAAACTCTATAAACCCTAAGTTACACCATTTTCAATCCAAAAATTTAAGATCATACACATGTTATTACATTAAAAACTGATATATGTATTTATATATCATATAGAAACACTTAGGAATAATTTGGGAATGATTCTAACGTGGGAAATTGATGAAATATGAATTGATTCATCGAAGAAGATGATGAATAGTACCAGCACCGACCTAACATTAGCTAATTATACCCCAATGCTGGCGGTTTATCAAGATAGGCCGGCGGCGTAAATGACTGCGTAGTTTGAACAAAAGCTATGTAAAGTTTATTTTTTAAATAAAGCATAAAAAATGAATGCTAGCCAACTTGAATTCTATACCGGCAGCGTAGGAGCCGGCGTACGTAGTAAAGCTAGTAGCTTATAATATGTGAAACTTAAGAACGCCAGCATCTGGGTATCAATGCCGGCGTACACACATATTTTTCTTACATGAAGTCTGTATTACACGAACATAATATATATATAAATAAATAACAATAAACATATGCTATATATATATATGTCAAAACAGAAATTACTAAGTAGATAAATAAATACAAATACTTAGAATAATAATACGTTTAATATTTGTCAAATATTTGCTTTATATAGATAAATAGATAAGAATGGAAATCGAAATAAGCTAAATTTATAATATGACTTCTAAAAATGAAAAATAAATATATAAAATAGATCCAGAGAAACACGACGACACTAAACAATAGTAAATAAATACGAGTTACTATAATGGGTCAGATAGAGAATAACATAAAAGAAATAATAATAACTATAAAACATAGCTTATTAAATATTAATTTTTCGAATACCCAATAAATGTATAAAAATATTCAACAAGATCAAGACAAGCAAAATGAAAATAAATGTTAAATAATAATTGTTATTATAAGAGTCACGCCCCAAGGGGTACCCTAAATGTAACAGTCCGCACATACCATATAAACTCACGAATTACTACTTAGTCATTCAAGAGTTTGTATAGATGTAAGGCGTCCCTTTATGACAATAGAATACTTGAACCGATAGAGTTAAAAGTTTAATTTAGCATTCAATAGCATTATAAAATAAATCAAAACACATTATAATTAGTTACAGAATCTAAGGGGCATTCCCTAAAAAGAATATCGTTTAGAGATCTTTTACAGTCATCGGAGTTCTTAGTTTCCTACGGAAGTCTAGACAAAATTGGATACAACTTCTAAAGGAAAACGCCTAGCTCTGTACCTGAGCTGTAGGTTGCCTCGGTCTAAGCCATATGAACTGGTGCTGCAACAAATAAAAACTATAAGGACGTAAGCTATACTAGCTCAGTGAACGAGAACTTCCAAGACCACATTCATAACACATCATACAAGCAAGTGATTAGTTAGACAAGTGATATGTATCAAATATATGATCAACAATATATAGCCGGAAATCATATGTGAATGGACTTTCGCCCTCCATCCCGGTTAGCAGATTAAATACTGCTGTACTACTAAAATATGCCGTTCAGGATCACGATCAACCAACTTATAAATTCGTTTGTGGATCACGATTAACCAACTCATTAATTCGTTTATGGATCACGATTAACTAACTTTTACACCATTTCGGATCACGGGCAACCAACCAATGCCAATGCTCCATCCCTATTTATGATATGAATGAGTCCATATTTATTTTCAATTCCAAATAGTCAATTATACCAATTCCTTAAGTGATCAATCAATAGTTGCAGACAATCAATCCTAATTCATCTATACACGCAATAGTTAATCACCCGGCTTCGATATTCTTATATTCAATTTCTCATATCAACAACAACCATATGTAATTCCTATTCATCCCCATCATGCATATCCATTTTATGTTTACCTAATATATAATGCAACTATCATTACAATCACATGCAGTAAATGGAATCGGAAGTAATACTCACTCGGTCATTGGATCACCGGTCTTTTAGTAAAAGTAATCCGATGGTAGGGAATCATCGATTTTGGGTCACCTAAAAAGGAAGAAATACCTAATAAGTATTTCATCACTTAACTAATCCAATCTATTTAACAAAACTAGTAAATTTAATTCTCGTCATTTGCGGAAGTCCCGACTTAAAACGGCCATAACTTGATCATTTTAACTCGGAATTTCGCAAATTATATATCGATTTCTATCTACTTCGAAAGATCTATTTAATTCTAATATTATTTCAAGTTTTAAAAATTTTTAAGTAATGAAATATTCTGATCAATAGTGAATCTTTATTCGAAAAATGGTTTTGTAAATGTTTGAAATGTTTCTACTATATAGATGAACCATACATGAAATATTGATGATTTCCTATCATGAATGCATGTTATGAGCTTGATGTATGCATGATCTTGATGATGTTTACTAAAAGAAAAATTTTAGAACTCTTTATTTTGTAAGACTCCATGAATATTTACTTTTAAGAAAACTAGTTTCCTAACTTTGATAATTTCCATTTGTTTTGGACTTATTTCTTAAGAAAATCTAATTATCCTTGTTAAAATTGAGTCTACATTATATCTATTGCTTTAGACATTCGTTTCTATATGAAAATTCCCATTTTACACTTTGTAAACATGTTTTCAAATAGGGGTTCAAAATCTGAATTTTGAAAATTAGTTTTTGAATGATTTCTTTGAGAAAAACTTGTTTAATATATTAAAATTTAATGGCTTTATTATACCTATCCTTAAGGACTTCATTTCTTAAATAAAACTTTCATTTTGAGTTTGGAAAATAGGTATTTTCATGACAATACTCCAAAATTACAAATTTCTTAAGTTGACTAGTAACTCAAAATTTCCTATCTTATTTCTACTCTTTGTTTTGCATATTCTTCTTATCAAAGCTCATTTCAACTTATAAAAATCATCACTTAATGATATCTATTACCTATACCCTTCATTTTTCATATAAAACACAAGTTTTAGACTTGATAAAAGGGTTTTAATGCATGGTTTTGAAACCATTCGAATTTTTATTTGAACATTTCAAACAAAATTTTCCTTTTTAAGTTTATTGTCTCATCTACTTAAAGATCTACTAACTACAATATATATATACACAAGACAAAACCTTTATGATCATTAATGCATTAAAACATAAAATATTCATGAGATCATGAATGTCAAGTATAATATTAGCATTTAAATGCTAGATCTACTACTTATGATACATGAAATGGAGTTTGAAAACATGAACATGGATTTTTATGCAAGATCCTCACTTTACTCTACTATTATATGTATGAACATAAAGATAATCCAACAAAAACACATTTAAACACAAGATCTACTCTTGTGATGGCTTGATATTCATGTAATGGTATTTCCTTGTCCTTAATAAGTGCTCATGGAACTTAAATATGAAAACACTCATGAATGGTCTTGCCATTACAAGGTTTATTATAGAAAAGTTAAAGATCCATCACCTAAAGCTTGAAATGAGTGGGGAATGAAGAAGAAATTAAACTTGTGTGAGTGTGTGTGAAAGTCACGGCCAAGAGGGAAAAATAGAGAGAGTTTGTGAGTTTTTGAAAAGTGAAAAATGAATAAAAGAGAGAGAGAAGGCGTAAAAGATATTATATAGTAAGGTAAATTAGGGTTTGTTTAATTATAATAAAGAAGAAAAATAAAACAATTTAGGGCAAAATTGGTTGAGGGGGGGTTGGGTTGGGGGGTGCGCCGGTTTGGGAGGAGGAAGGAGAGAGGGAGAGTTGAAATTGTTTTGTTTTGTAATTTATGTAACAAAAAGTCTTAAATTGTAATAATTCTTAAGAGACAAATATTTCTTGGAAAATAAAATGTAATAGAGTGTTTGTAAGGATGTAAGAGCAAGGAGTGGCTTGTGAATGTAGTAGGTGGTACTTGTGAATAGTAATGAATAGTAAACGAGACAATTGCTTTATCGATAGTAAAGAAAATACGAGAAAAATGCTATATCTGTAATTTTTATAAACCGAAAAATTATAAAATTTATATTTTTGAAATCCTTATTAAATTTCGGTTCTAAAGAGTATTTCGGAATATTTTTCAAATTTCAAGTTCCGGGGCTTGCTTTTCTGTAATGGATCTCGGAAAGGCCAGGAATATAAAATTTTTCGAAATCAGATCTTTTCAGGGTTTAAAATACACTTTAGAACAATATTCCACATTAAATTATTTTACAAAAGTTCTTTTAGTTTGAAATCGAAGGAAAGCTGGATCCAGGCTTCCTAGGTTTCTCTCTCAAGCTTAAGCTAATCCGGTTTAAGGTTTTGGTTTCCTTTTCGAAGTTTACTCGGTTGCTAGGAAAACTGGGGTTTACAATAAGACCATTAAAGGACTAAAATAAGTAATAGAGATAAAGCCAAATATCAATATAGGGCACTTAAACACTCATAGGAGTTTAGTTATATAATTTATGTTTTATTGATGAATATTTTATTCATCTCAATAGGTGACTTTGATATTATGGAAGACCTTCCAGCTGATTACTACAATTAGTCACTATGAGCAGGTGGGTAACTCAATTATATTATATTGTTTGTGCTTGTAATTTGCCGAATATGAATGCAAAGATAATAATATGAATGTTTTGATTTAAATGTGTTGTGATCTGATTGTATGATTGTTAATCTACCATTACAACAGTGATAATACAATGGTATGATGGTGTGAAGTAGTATGATGATTATTGTGTTAATGTATGACCACCATGAAACTGAATAAGAATTATTGACGTACTAAATAACCTTATCATGCATTGCACGTATGCAGTATTGCATATATAAACGGGTGACAACCTGCTACGTATTAATATTTTTGGTTCTCTATCAATGCTTAGTTTTTCTAAAGTGTTAGTTCTTCCAAGGTTTTTTTTGTTCTGTCGGTTCTACGGGAACTAAGTGGCAATGAAGAGCGATGCCTGTAATATCACTTTGAAATGATTAATATTAAGGGAGTTTCTAAGGATGGATACAGGAAATGGTCAGTTAAAACAGTTAATAAGTTGAAAGTGATAACCCTAAGACGACAAATCGTTGATTTTCCTATAAACTTAGTCTCTCCTGAGCATATGGGTCATAAAGTAAATGTTCTTCAACCCTAAAAAGAAGGCGTAAATCTCTTTCCTGTTTGGATTCGAGATCATCCAAGCTTGTATCTAAGCATATATTTGAGTGATTGCATCACATATGATTTGTTAATAACTTGCTTAATGTGTAATATGTTTAGTTATTCACTGAGCCGTGGTTTCGCTCACACTCCCACAGTATTTTCAGGTTTACGCTTCGACCTTGGTTAGTTACTTCTAGAAATATGGCTCCGGTATGGGCTTAAGAACTGGAAGCCTATGGTTTTATTTAGGATTAACAATTTATATTTTCCTATAATAGATTAGCTAGTATTATCTTATCAGTTATGTATGTAGAGAATTACAAAAAGATTACATGGTTGTTAATCTATGATACTCTCTGATTGAGATGACAGTTATTTACTAATTTATATCTTGCATGTATTTATCTTTCTTATCAAAGCAACTAAAAGATCCTATTATTTTGAAAAATATGTCGCTCTTCGAAGGTAATCTAGTGATAGTATTTAAGTGTGACTTATCTACTTCTACTAGGGTACCCTCGGGGCGTGACAATAAGGTAGGTAGTCGATGGGGTTATTAGTATCAGTATAACGTTTGCTTATTCTTAAGATGAAATAATATGATTTAGTTTAATGTTTATGGGAATACTTAAACTAGGTGATATTATGGAGAAAATTAAGTGAAGATGAGAAATGACTGAGAACCGTAGATGATACTATTTCTCTTTTATGAATATATCATCCAGGAGATATAAGTATCCGGACTACTTGTATCAACCCCTTGAGCGTCGAGATCGTTACTTAGGTTCCTCAAATTCCTTGTTGTTCCGGAATTTGAATACTCCTATGTTGTTTAACTAATTAAAGATTATATAATAACTTGATGATTGTTGCATTTACATATATTTTAAGCTTGTGTGTCATTTGTATTGTGTTTTCGTTACTTATGTACTGGGCCTTTGGCAGTTTGGCTCATGATTTATCTATTTCAGGTGTGGATGACGATAATGAGTTCTATAGTAGCGTGGGATATGGCTGTAAACCTCAGGAATTTCCACAGTATGAGATGACTCTAATTTAGAAGTTATGAACTAACTAGTAAACCTATAAGTTACCAAAAACCCTAGATTAGATAGATGACTTAGATTTGGCTAGATTAGGATCCATAAATTAAATAAAGAACTTCTTTGACCTCAATTGATACAAAAAACGAGATTTCGTATCTTGAATTGATAATTCAAGTTGTGATTAAAGGAAACTTCAAATTCAAAACCCGAATCCTTGTTAAATAGACAGACTATATAGGAAAACCTAAACAGAGAAATTAAGTGACCACTTTTGTATTCAACAAAAACCTGAGATTAAAACGAGGAATAGTAATGAACCTATACTTGGATTTGAACCCTAAGATTCGAGATTCCTAGTTAATAATAAACTATATTGATAAGATTTCATAGTAGGTATCAAAATCTAATACATATAACTAATTTAGTCTATATATCAGTAATAATATTAAGTAAACAACCCAATATGTTTATAGTTAGAAAATCGTAATCTTAAGATAAACCATTAGAATTATAAATACCCAATAAAAATATAAACTGATATATAACTCAAGATCTAGATTTCAAACAAAGATTTGAATCATACCAGTATTCAAATTAGGGTTTTCGTAAGCTCTTAGAGCCTAAAACGAAAATTGACCCAACTAGCTTATAAAACCTAAATCGCGGAGGATAAACCTTTCTTAAACAAATAAATATGTATAAATAAAACTTAAATTTGTACTGTTTGCTAAACTAAACATCTTGTAGGATCCATTAAAGATATTTGTGTATATAAACTTACATATATAAGCTAAATTATACCCTAATAGTGTATAAATTACCCGAAAATTCAACTAAATAATATCTAATTAATATTTAAATAATATATGTATATAAACAACTTGCAGGAGACGTTTGATCATTGTTTTGAAGGGCTTGGATCTTCTTAAAATTGGTGAGCTGAAAATTGTCCAATAATGCAAACAAAGTCAATACAAATCCAATCCTAAGCCAATACAAACCGGCCAAATCACCCACACATTTATGGCAATAAAACAAGCTGTTGAATTAACAACAAACAGAAGCAATTCAGATCATTTACGAAGGGGAAACAAGCAGCCAACATCTATTTTCTTCTCTATATATATACATATACTAAGGACTTTAGATAGATAAGCAAACGAACTACAATCCCTCTCAAATTTTCCAGAATCAAACTACACCCTATTAAGAGTCGAGTCAACTTGGAAACTGATTTTTAAATGCATACATCAACCCAGTTCGAAAATTACGAACAAAAAATGGAAAAAAAAACGCTTGAAAACGAGCTTGAGGTAAGTCGATTTCATTCCGTGTGTTTTCTTTCGAATCTAAGGATTGCTATTGACTTATAAACATCTTAAGAACCTAACCAAGTCCATTAGAAGCTTCGAATTTCATCGAGAAGCCACAACGAAGGTAATTTTTGTAAACCCTAACCGAACTTGATGATTCCAAAAAGCTGATAACATGTTGTTGATTTGTTGTTTTCTTTAAATATTTAAGTAGACTGATGTTATAGGAGCTGAATGGAGCAAGAAAACCGACGTTCTAACGTCAAAATCGATTGAAACTCATCGGGGAAGAAGATGAATAGTGTTCCCCGATGAGCACGGGGAGGTACACGGGACGTGTTCCACCCGTGTACCTCTCGACAAAATTAAAAAAAAAAAAAGAAAAACAAAGAAAAACGAAACTAATTAAATTTAATTATCGAATAATTAATAATATAAATAATTTTAGAATTATTATTATTTATGCATTTATTTATTTTTCTGGAAATGTTAATAGTAATATGAGAATTTAGTAGTATAATACTATAATTTTTATTTAAATTTAAAAATAAATTATTTTCTAGTATTATTAAATATGATATTTAAATATTAAACTTAGTAATATTAATCAGAAAAGAATTTTTTTAAATATAAACTACCCTTATTAATTAATTTACGTATAATAAATTTTATAACTATAATTATTAATATTCCTTATATTATTAAAAGAATTTTTGAAAATATTTCTGAAATAATATTAAAAATGAATTTAAGACTCAAATTATTTTAGTAATATTATAAAGAACTTACAATTAGTAATATTATGAATTAAAGTATAAGACAATTATTACAAATACTAATATTATGAAAAGTAATTATTTTATCTTATCTATTTCGGAATTATTATTATTATTATTATTATTATTAGTAGTAGTAGTAGTATTATTGTTGTTACTATTTTTATTATTATTATTGTTAATAATTATTAATATTCTTATTATTTACAGTAAAAAAAAAGATAATTTTCGAAATAGTTGTAATTAAATTTATAAATCTTTTATTAATAAGTTTATTTTCATCAAGAGTATATTTAATTAATTTATAGGAAAAATTTTACGAGCTTAGTGAATACTAAAAATGTATTTAAATAAATAATTATAGATAATTAGATAACAATAGAAATTTAAATAATCCAAAATTGTGAGTATAGGAATATCTAAATTTTACAAGAAAAATTTATTAAGTAAATAAAAAGGAAAACTGACAAGTTTTAAACAATGAAAATAAATTAACTAAATTATTAAACTTCCCGAGTACCCAATCAATAGATTCAAGTATCCAACCAAAATCAATTAAGCAAAATTGTGATTACAGTGGTTTAGAACTTAAGCTATTCCCAAAGAGCTAGTTAAGAATAAAACAGAAACCCAGCAAACCATTAGGACACTTAAATATTCATAGGAGCTAGGTTATATAGTCTTGCATAATTAATGACTATATTACTTGTAATGGTTGTACTAAGGGCTGTTGGTGGAGGCTTATATGTATGTAAAAAGGGTGGAGCTGGTAGCACATGGGGTCCTCAGTGTTACTGCTTTCCCAGGGCTTGGCCGCCTCTAATCTTTAAGGCATTCTCCCCCCAGAACTCACAGCGTGAAGGATATCCCACATAGGCGAGGCTTTACCCTTTTTACATACATATAAGCCTCCACCAACAGCCCTTAGTACAACCATTACATTACTTATCTCAATAGGTGACCCGGGTATTGGAGAGGACCTTCCTGACGATTACTACGATTAAATAGCATGGGCAGGAGAGTACTCAGTTTTATTACAGGTTGTGCTTGTAATATTAGTGAATTTTAAATAAAATAATAAAAATTTGGTTTACTGTTTGGATTGTGAAGACTTTGTATTGTATTACATTGATTGCCAAGTCACTCTATTATAAATGATAACAGAGATGCCTGTATCTTTGTATTGCTATAAAACATGATTGAGTGTCTGTAATGCTTGATCACCTTCAAATTGATTAAAAACTACCGGTACCATAAAGGAAAATTATCATGCATTACATACTGTTCACAAATAGCATTTGAGTAAGCGGTAGCTTACTACGTGTTAGTTTTCCGAATCTCTGGTAATGCTTGAATTATCTAGGCAAAAAGGCTATTAGTTAATTACAAGATTACCTTTGTTTTGTTAATACCATAAGAACTAAATGGTAAATGAAGGACACCGCTTATGGTATTGCATGGAAATAACTAATACTTAGTGGAGTTTCTAAAGTTAAATCAGGAAATAAGTAATGAAACATGATTAACTTAAAAGAGATAATCAATTAGAACAATATTGTTTCCTGTAAGCTTAGTTTCTCCTGGGCAGGTGGATCATAGATTGTGATCCTTCAACTCCGATGAGAGGGCGTAAATCTTCATCTTGTTTGGATTTTGGGTTATCCAAACTTGTAATGTTCATATGTTTGATTAGTGCATTTTCATATGATTGCTAAATAACTTGTATGTAATATGTGGTAAGTTCTAGTTATTCACCGAGCTTGTTTTTAGCTCACACTCCAACAACCCTTTCAGGTTTACTCTACGACCCTGGCTCATTACTAGCAGGAGTATGGTCCCGGTAAAAGATTAGAAGCCAAAAGCTTAAAGACTAGTATAGAATTAGAATATCTATATCGCTATTAGTCCTTTTGATGCAGGTAATGTGCATTAAATCATTACTATGGTTGTAAGGATTATAAGGCATATGATCTGTAATATCTTATTTTGTGTGTGTTTACTAATTTATGTCTTATATATGTTTGTTTATCCTATCCAAGCAACTAAAAGATCCTGTTTATTGAAATCATGTCATTCCTAGAAGGTAAACTAGTAATGGTAATCGAGTGGTTCTTGATTACTATTATTAGGATACCCTCGGGGCATGACAATGGCAAAGATTTCAAGGACTTTTTAGATAGTTTGGAGGATTAGATACTGACATTGGCTTTTGATGGATCTTTTTGTAATAATATAGTATAGAGTTTTTGGGAAATATATGTAATGGTCATTAAAGCTTGTTTTAACTTTTATATCTTTTATAATTGGCTTCTTTATAAGCCTTTATTTGTAATATCTCCTTGTAAATAGGTGTGTAGTTAAGTTTTATAACTTTGATGTAGTTTGAAGTTAATATTATGATTTTCTATGAAGTTCTGAGGGTAAGAAGTTTTAGAATTTGTTCTTATAAGAGATTTAGACAAATAATTACTCAAACATTTGGATAGCTGGGAGGATTAGATACTAACATTGGCTTTTGATGGATCTTTTTGTAATAGTATAGGATAGAGTTTTTGGGAAATATATGTAATGGTCATTAAAGCTTTTGTTTAACTTTTATATCTTTTTATAATTGGCTTCTTTATAAG
This sequence comes from Combretum micranthum, assembly GCA_024138025.1. Taxonomy (NCBI): domain Eukaryota; kingdom Viridiplantae; phylum Streptophyta; class Magnoliopsida; order Myrtales; family Combretaceae; genus Combretum; species Combretum micranthum. The sequence continues at coordinate 801,090 of JAMXBD010000371.1, forward strand.
CCTTTATTTGTAATATCTCCTTGTAAATAGGTGTGTAGTTAAGTTTTGTAACTTTGGTGTAGTTTGAAGTTAATTTATGATTTTCTATGAAGTTCTAAGGATAAGAAGTTTTAGAATTTGTTCTTACAAGAGATTTAGATAAATAATTACTAAACATTTCTTTATAGACAACCTTACATATAATATTGCGGATTATATATGGTTGGGGGACTGGATTCACTTGTTTCAACTATAGTGGTGGGTCCGGGTCCTTACAGAATGCAATTTAAGAAAATTCTTAAAATAAAAGAAAATTAAAAAAGATCCTAAACTATTGTTAAAAAGAAATCATATTATAAACATATGATCTCTTTCGAGTCTTTTTTAGACACTCGATACTTAAAAAGAATTTTTAACTAAAAGAAATTAATTTTTAATTATTATTTTTGAAATTTTTTATAATTCCTATTTTCAAAAAATTATTTTTAATTTATATTTTTTAATTTTATTTACCGTATTTACAATATTTGAAATGAAATGAAATTAGAGTGGCACTTTCGTTTATATATTTATAAAAGTGAGCTTTTTATATATTATATCTTACTCCAAGAATAAAATAAATATAATATATTATATTCAAAAAACCTATTTTAATAAATTTTTAATAATAATAGTGGAACAAAATAGATTCCACACTTTTAAAATGGAACATTTTATAAAACATTTTAAAATATAAAAAGAAAAAGAACAACCCTTGCTGCGTAAGCAAAGTTTGTTCGGAAATAAATCTTGGGTACACTTATATTAGGATTATTTAATACTAGTGGATTGTGCACCTGCCTTACGTGTGTAAATTTAATATACTTGTAAAAAATCTTAAATATATTTAAATGTTATTATTATTCTTATTTTACGTTAAAACATAAATTTTTAAAAGTTAAAAGATAAGAAAAGTAGTTATGATTTCAAAAAAGATTAAAGAAAAGTAGTTTTTATTTTGAAAAAAAGTTATGAATTTAAACTGCAAGAGTCATTTTTGTTAAATCATATATTAAAAATTATATTTATACTAAAATACTAAAAAATGAGCTTCTTAATTTTAATAATATAGATAAATATATATTTTATTTCCTTTTATACATATTATATGTTTTGGCAAAAAAAAAAAAAAACATATTATATGTTCCTAAAATAACGTTTAGAAAAGAAGAAAACAAAAGTAATATTCGTAAGGGAAGTGCGGTTTGGGTCATAGACACTTAGACAGTCCAACGGAAGTCAGCACAAAAAAAAAAAAAAAAAAAAGAAAAAGCTGCTCACTGAACATATACGTACATATAATAAATAAAAAAGCTTTTAGTCTAAGCTTTCTGTGTCTCTCTATTTTCCTTATTCTACCGCGTCTCTCTCTCTTCCTCCATCCTCCTCCTCCCTCCCAAATTCTCGTACCTTTAAGACAAAAACACACTTACATTGTTAATGTTCTCTCTCTAAATTGATTTTTCTCTCTTTATACACAGTAAAAGCTTCTTCAGACTTTACGTGTTATCTGAGTACCCTTTTGGCGAACATCGCAGTGTAGATTTGGGTTTGGTGTAGTAGTAGTAAAAGAAGAAGAAGAAGAAGAAAGGGGAGAAAAAAAAAGAAACAAAAGAAAGAAGAGGGGAGTATGTTCACAGAAGGTCTGGACAAAAGTGCCCTTAAATGGGTTAGAGAGGTCAGTGTTCCATTTACTATGTTAGTGTTTACACATAGACATTGTCTCAGTTTGTCTCTCTCTCTCTTTTTTTTTTTTTTTTTTTTTTGTGTGTGTGTGGAGCTTTTGCAGTGTTTGTGTTACTGGGTCAATGATCTTTGTGAATACCACTCTGAATTTTGTTTGGTGATTTGGATTAATGGTGATAGGTTTCTGATCCAAGATAAGGAAGTCACATTTGTCTATTTATTTGTTTAACCAAAACTGCTAGTCTTTATATATGTATAGTAATGTGCTTCTTTTTTTATTTTTTTTTTGTTTGTGACAATGTATGTGCTTGGACTCCAAGGGAAAGTTCATAACTGGACAGCAGCCTTCAATGTCATTTGATAACCATATTTTTCCATGGCCAATGGTCTGAAACTACATCTTACAAGTTAATCACTTGGTGTAATTTGGTCTGTATGATTCTTTCCATGATGGGACTGAAACTAATGAGTTTTAACTTGGTTTTTGTTCCTAATAGAATGATGGTTTTGGATCATTGCCAAGTTCAAACCTGAGACCAACCAATGATCCTATTATTGGTACACGATATGGGGGACGTGGGTTTGGACTGCCCCCACCAGCGAAATTCCGCGGTGGGCATTTGTCAGCTGGTGGAATCCCTGTGACCCGAATTATGCCTCGTGATGCAGATGTCAATGGATCTGCATCAGAGAATGATATGGGTACTGATTCTGAAGAGGAAGAAGGTGCATACAGGGGCCAATACTCTCTTGATTCGTCTCCACAAGATGAAAGAGTTCTCAAATGCGATGGCACATAGACATGGAAAGCCCGTCCATTTTATGCCAGTGATTACACATATTCAGAGGTCAGTTTATCGAGGGAGAATCTTGTTGCTAGACAGGTCCCAGCAGCAGAGAAGATAGTTCGGGAAAGTGAAAGAACCCCAGTGGGATGGAATGACTACAAAGATGATGAATCATCAGATTCAGCTACTAGCTCAGAGTTCTCCACAACACAGGTGGAAAGTATCAAGGGAGCAGTGCCATGGGATAGAGGAAATAAATCTGTCGGATATGCTTCGAGCACTGCTTCACTGATAAATGGAGGAAGTGGTGCTAGAAAGGTTTTTTTTTTTTTTTTTTCTCCATTCTTTCCTTTTGTTTTATCGAGTTTCAGTTATATAATCAGTGCTGCTGTTTGATGTTTCATATGTAAAGTGGCTAGGCTACATCTTCTTATCCGTAAGCTATGGTTATGTGTGTACCTACATGAACATAATTTGTGTTGGAAGCATACGTTAATAGGGTAAGAATGCCTTCAGCTGAAAATCCCTAGTTTATGAACTGTGTGGAGTGAGCGGTTGAAGAAGATTTAGGCGTTCTCAAATTTTATTTTTCCTCTTAATAAATAATATAGCCAAATGTGGTTTGAATCTTGTTCGTATCATATGTGAGTTGGCGTGGTCTTTTGAGCAGGGCAGCATTGCGACCCAAGGGAGATTAACCTTTCTGACAATGGTATTGCTAGTGCACCTCCACTTTGCAAATCTGAAGAAATTAAGTTGGACTCATGTAATACACGGACTGAAGGCATTTTTATGTCTGAGGCCGGCATTCGAAACAATAAAACAGAGCACTTAGACAGGTTAGACAATGGCTCTCGGTACCTGTAGCAACAAAGTGAATCTGTGTCCATTACGAGCATGGTTTAGGAGTTTTCTTTTTTTTTTAAATTAATATTCACCATTTTTCTCTATTTGTAGAAGTGCTGATGGAGAGAAAACTCTTCGGCTTCCTAGTGCGCCGCGTGTTCCTTTCTTCCATGCACTGTATGTCCTACCTTCTCTCTCTCTCTCTTTCTTTTTTTTTCAATTATACCGGTGGAAAGCCAAGACCTATACTTTCACTGGAATTTTTGCTTTTAACCTTTTTTGTATTTTGGTGTTTAAATCCAGTGCCCTTGGACCATGGCATGCCGTGATTGCATATGAAGCCTGTGTCCGTCTTTGCCTTAATGCTTGGGCAAGGGGATGCATGGAGGCTCCCATGTTTTTAGAAAATGAATGTTCTTTGTTGCGAGATTCATTTGGGTGAGTTTGTATTATCTTTCCTATGCTAGAGGTTCCTGCATTATGGTTGGTATGTCATGCCAGTCTGATGTGACTAGGTATATCATGTGCTATATAACAGCTTGAAAACTTAGTTAATGTTTTCAAATACTGCCATCAAATTACAGTCTGAGATTTTATTGGTTTTACAACTTAGGCTGAAGTCATGATCATATGGCTAAAATTTAGTTGGATGTGTGGGATTGAATGAATAAATGAGGATCATACAGGATTAAAAATTTCTGCTTTTGGCATCACACAAGAAATTATTACTATAGTGCATCAGTGCTGCAGTTTGACATGTTTTCTACATAACATAACAATATGCTTAGTGCCCGGTGTGGTAAACCCTGTATTCTCATGACAATTCCTTGAGGTTTTAGTGCAAATTCTGCCAGGTCATTTCTTGGGTTACACACATTGTGCAAGTTGCATTTTCATGCATGGGCCTCGTACATTTTTTCATGTGCATGGGTTACTAAACTATCTACAGTTTAGGGACAAAGTTCTAATATGCTTTTCTATAGTTGTTTTTAGGTTAAATTAATTTCACCTTTGCAGCATCATGCTCCAAATTTAACTTCTGTTTTTGCTTTATTTTGCACATTGTCAATCAATAGCAGATGCTAAGATACCTTTAACAACAATTGCTTCCAAACACTTGTACACCAAAAAAAGAAAAAGAATAAGAAAAGAAAAAGACAGTAGTTTCCAAACACATTAAATGTGGTATTGCATTAAGCTTTACTCCTCAGTTTTGTCCAGGCTGCTGATGGTTGGATCTGGTCTGGCTCAAAAACTAGTTGCTTCTTTCAGTCTGGATAAATGAAATTCTAATCCAGCATCCTGAATTTAAGAATAATTTTGTTTGGTTTTGTGTGTTTTATTTTTTTATTTATACAAGTTCTTAGCATGGAATAGTTCTTCAGGTTAGAGCGTATATACTTTTGTAAGGTAATGGCATTCTCTGCAGAACAATAGCTTTGAAATTGGCACCACCCTCTCTTGCCTCATTTCCATTTTTGTTTAGTAGGTTTTTAATAATTTCTGATTTTTTCTGCAATGATTGAGTTTTCTTTCAATCTAGTAGATATATATATAGTGTAATTTATAACCAATATTATAAATTCATTGACCCAAATTTGCATACTATCCCTAGTCTTGTCTTGTTCTGATTAATGTGTAGTTGCAACAACATTGGTTCCGGCCCCTTTTTTGCGTTGTTTGTGTTAGGGGATATGGGAGGAATGAAATTCATGGGGTTCACTTCTTATTCTTTCCATAAAGGAGAGAAAAACATGGAAATTAGGCAAAATGATGACTTTATTCCTTTCCCTATTTTGTCATCATCATATTTTGTTCTTTCCCTTTTGCATTTCCCCTCAAAACAAAATCCATTTTAATTTAGTTAGTTGGCACTGTAGTATTCTCTTTTGCTATTTGTTATTGGTTTTCCCTTCATTTTCATTCCATGGTTATACAAATCAAGGAGAGAGGATAATTCCTTATTTTTGCTTTTCATTCTTCATTTCTATCCCTTCCACTTTCATTTCTTAAAACCAAGTTTTAGGATTGCTTTTGATCATATATATTTGATCTTTGCCAAAATGGAAAATTACCCATTTGATATCCTATTGGCATTACTTAAAGCTCAGAGTTATATGTTTAATGGCAATACTTCACAAGTAGGTAACTTTTTTTATGCCCCTATGATAAAATTTATTTGCTGATAAATTTGGATTATCAAACTAATCAACGAGAAAAAGAAATATCAAATTTATTTGCTGATGAATTCGGGCTATCACACTATTTGAAAAATAAAGGAAGAAATATCATTGAATTGCCTTTTCATTTGTTGGGACTGTTACATAGATGCCATTCAATAAGTTTTTATAATGAAAAGGGGAGCCTATAATAAGCTGTTCTTGGTGAGGTTACAGTTTCTGTTTAGGGTTTTTGATTAGGGCATGTATTCATGCAATTTAAAAACTCAGAAAATGATGGATGCTAAATACTTTCTTTCTTATCAGAAGTCACAAGCAATCATAATCAAAACAATTTTTCTCTCACATTGCCATGTTTTGTTACTAGCGGAATTTAACCCCACCTAGTTCTTAATTATCCAAAAAATAAAAAATAGAAACAAAAAAGGAAGTCTTAACTAGTTCTTATTTGACAGTTTGCATCAAGTGCTTTTACAATCAGAGGAGGAGCTCTTGGGCAAGCAATCTTCAGAACCTGCCTATGAGGGAGCTGCCTCAAAACCCAAGAAATTCATTGGCAAAATGAAGGTCCAAGGTATTATCTTAGTGCTTTCCACACGGTTCCATAGTGGTCTTTGGAATTCTTAACCTGCTTGTACATTTCTCGCTCTTGTTCTCTCAAACTTTACTGCTATTGTCAGTCCGTAAAGTGAAATCTGTCTTGGATCCACCTACTGGATGTAACATGTTATCTCTGAGGACTCCATCTCTGCGAACTCCATCGATAAAATTAGAAGCAATCCGTGATGGGCTCTCCAATTTTCAGTCTATACTCTCTTCTAGGTGGCAATCTCTACGGAAAATTCGTTCTATGCCCCGACTCACAAATGTTAATTTCTCCCGTCAAGGCTTGGTCTATGTACATGCTAGCGCTCGTTACTTGAAGCAGGTTCCTGGACTCTTTAAAGTTGGCATAGCAAATTTACGTAACAGTTCATCAGCATATGAGGCTCCTCAAGGTATGTAAAGTTGAAGCATTTCATGATCTAAGACATCTCCTGGTGCCTTTGAACAAAATTTTGACTAATTGCATATTTGTGAATATCAGAGATATTCTTGCCTACTAAGATTAAAGAGTACAAGTGAAGAGGACATGATACGCTTGCAACCTGGATCTGGTGAAGCCCATATCTTGTAAACCACCTCTGCCCTAATGGACTATAGTCTTATCAATCCGCTTTAGAAGTAAAATAACCTCTCTACAGCTTTCCAGATAGCCCTGGAGATGACCTAATACTAGAGTTCAGGATTCAAAAGGGAAGCACTTTGGTCGTGTTGTTGTTCAAGTGGCTACAGTTGCTGAAGATCCAGTAGACAACAGTTTTTTTAGTTGATATTAAGATACACAATTCTTCTTCAAAATGGTATGAATTAAAGCTTGATGCAGGGTGATAAGCTTAGGTGGTGGAATGTCTTTCAAGAGCCTGAGCATGAGCTTGTTGGGAAAGTGCAGCTTTATATATGCTACTCAACAAGTTGTGATGATAATGGTCATCTCAAGGTGAGTTCATGCATGTGCCCCAAATATGATGTGCATGATATTGTATCTTGTTTGTGATTTTGCAAAATTCATGAGTAAATGCTCTCCACAATAATGTGATTCACAACAAACCCTGGATAGAAGGTTTTTAGTGGCTATATTTTGACAGTATCAATGACTATTTTGAAGATGATAAGCCTCTGCACTGAAAGATCTTGTCTTTGCATTCTTGTATATTAAGTTTATGACAAATAAATTACAAAAAAGAAAGGTTCATATCAAAATCATCATCCACCCTTCATTATCTTGAAAACTGTTTAAACAGAGTACATAACAAATGTTTCTATATAAAAATGATGAATGAAAAATTCACTTTTTAAATGCATGTATTATGTATTTATACTGATACACCTTGGGATGCTTATATACCTGCATGTTTTGCTCTAAATACATGTCTGTTATAAAGAGGAAATTAAGCAAGTGCTGCATTTTTATAGTACTGGTAAGGTTTCAGTGAGTACCTGTGAGTCTTCAGGCGCTCTTCTCCAGAAATGTTCTTTCTCAATGTTGCAGATACAACTGAGGATAATATCTAGCTAACTATTTTGATAAGCAAAAGGAAGTTGGTGAAGTTTTAGTTAAACGGTTGAAAAATTGTCGTCTTCAGAGTTGCGCATATAATTGACAATTTTGTCATAAGCATCTCTCTCTCTTTTTAATTTATTTTACTGGAACAAATATTTCTTCAGTTTATATTTTGTGTTTGTGAAGAAATTAATGTCATTAATTTTTTTATTTGTTCTAGTATGGTACAGTTGCAGAAACAGTTGCTTATGACTTGGTTCTAGAAGTTGCTATGAAGGCGCAACAATTTCAACAGAGAAACTTGCTTCTGCATGGTCCATGGAAATGGCTCTTAGAAGAATTTGCATCCTATTATGGAGTTTCTGATGTATACTCCAAGCTGAGGTATTTGAATTGTTTGGTTTATTTGTTATGTTCACTCTATAGGTTCAGTCTATGGACGATTTATTGTGTAATGTATTCCAATTTGTCAAAGTTAGGGTTTGTTTGGCTATCATTTCCTGGCAGATGGCAAACATTTTTTTAAAACTTTTTCTAGCAAATTATTTATCAAGAAATGTATACAGATAAAGATAGTTCTTATGAAAAGATCAAATAAATCAAATATAAATAAAATATAGATGCAAATTAAACACATTTACATATATCATTTTGATATATATACAAATACAAATAAAAAACTGATCATCCAAACAAATCCTTAATTATGTTGGAACATGTGTTAATCGATGTTTCATGTGCTCATTAGGAGAACACTTCTTATGTGATAACTTTCCATTCATTTTACAATAAAGACTTACTTATATTAGATTACATTCCTAATTATCCTAAGGATATGAATGGATATAAAAATAACTAGATATTTGTTTCATGATATAAAGATACTTCAACATTGTTTGTCTTTCTGATCTCCTTAGAACATATTTAGGATAATCAAACTGCTTGTTTATTGCTATGGGTACAAGATTATCATCCCTAATTTTCTCAGTAAATATGCGTAAATATTGCAATAAAAAGATATTACTCTCCCAATTTAGAGATACTCCTGACATTCTTTTTAAACCATTCCATATATACATATCTTTGGGTTCTATGTGTATCTTTTTGTTTTGGATTTGCTCTACATAGAATTCAAGAACCTGAGATGTGATTTTGGATACAGGTATCTTTCCTATGTAATGGATGTGGCCACCCCCACAGCTGACTGCCTCATATTGGTGCATGACTTGCTGATGCCTGTGCTTATGAAGAGCAGCAATAAATTTACATTGAGCCGTCAAGAGGTATTTTGTTGGTTGTTACAAATGTACTTTTTCCAATAATGATGCCTCCTTTGACCATGCAAGTTGCTGACTGTTTATCAGAATCGTATTCTGGGAGAAACCAAGGATCAGATTGAACAGATCCTTGGTTTGCTTTTTGAGAACTACAAGTCTCTGGATGAATCATCATTCTCAGGGATCACGGATACTTTTAGGCCTGCTACGGGGATTGCAGCACCTGCACTGGAACCTGCAATCAAATTGTACACCCTTCTTCAGGATATACTGCTTCCTGAGGTGCAGAATAAATTGTGTCACCATTTTCAGGTTTGAGGAAACTGAAATATTTCATGTATCGCTTTTCTTTTGCTTGTTGACATTGCTGTTCCACTAAAGGTCTGTTACACCCAGGTTGCCACTAAAAAGAGAGCAAGAAGGCACTTGGTGGAGACTGATGAATATGTTACTGGTAGTTCTGAGGGCACATTACTGGATCCACTTGCAATGTCAGCTGCTTATCAGAAGATGACTTCCCTATGTACTAACTTCAAGAATGAAATTTCTACTGATATCGAGATTCACAATCTGTCCATACTTCCCAGGTAGATTCTTGTAGAAGTTTTTGTTGACATTCATCTCAAACTGATATTCTTATGAATTGTCTATTTTTTTTTTCTGTCTCTAATGAGCGTAACTCATAATTGTGTGTGCCTGGGTGCTGGCACGGGATGATTCATGGATACAATTCAATTACTTCCTTGACTCTGGTCTTTATGAGTTTTGTTGTTTACTTGGGGGCATGATCTATTATTGTTGCTATTACATTTAGTTAGTCATTTGTTTTGCATGTTGTATTTGTTAATGTGCAATTTTATAAATTCTGATTTCACATTCTTCAGTTCTGTAGACCTTCCAAATTTATCTGCAGCTATATATGGCTCAGAGCTGTGTAATAGATTGCGTGCATTCCTCACTGCCTGCCCACCACCCGGTCCCGCACAGCATGTAGCAGAGCTTGTGATAGCAACTGCTGATTTTCAGAAACACCTTGCTGACTGGAAAATTAGGTAATCTAAGATAGTCATTGGCTATTTGGTCACTTATTTTGAAATGTTCAACTCATTTGTGTTTTTCAGCCATGTGAAGGGTGGAGTGGAAGCTCGAGAGTTGTTCCACTCGTACATTCTAGTGTGGATTCAAGATATGCGGAACTCCTTGCTTGAATCATGTAAAATGGATAAGGTTGGTTTTTGCATCAGCGTGATCCATAATTTGTCATTATCTTCTAGCATGTCAATTTGAAATGGTTCACATTTGAACCTCATAGGAGACTCATTAATTACCAAAGAAGAGTTTTATACAATGTTTGGTCACTGAGATAGAGGGTTGTTCCTAGTGAAGTCTCTACCTCTATGATGACTTCCTTGAAGAGTATATAAGGATTATGACTAGTTTACTGAAGAAATAGTATCGCCAGCTGAGCAGGAGACTGCATATAAAGGGGCTTATTCTATATATAATTGTTTGTGAGCTATACCTATCTCCAGTTTTTGTCATATGAGAATTTACATAAAAGATACATGGCAGACCATTGCTTTTACTGGCTATATGTCATGTGCATATGCTTGTTTACCCAACTGGTTAAGAAGCTGCTTTCTTTCCTTTTCCTTGTGCTGTAAATTATTTCAGAAGTCCTTGATCTGGTTTGCAGGTGAAATGGTCAGGCGTTAAGACCAAACATTCCACAACTCCTTTCATCGATGAGATGTATGATCGACTCAGATGCACTTTGAAAGATTATGAAGTCATCATTTGCCGATGGCCACAATACATTTTTGTCTTAGAGAATGTAAGTTCAGACAGTAATAGTTACTTTTGTGCAAACAAATAAAAGTTGGTATGGGGTTGTACTTTCTGTAACACGCTATCTTTCCTTATTGCAAAAAAGGCTGTCGCTGATGTTGAAAAGGCTATTGTGGAAGCTTTAGACAAGCAATATGCAGATGTCCTGTCCCCTCTAAGGAAAATTTATCCCCTAAGAAGTTTGGTCTCAAATATGTCCAGAAACTTGCAAAACGATCAGTATGCTCTACACAGTTCCAGATGAGGTGAAGTCATGTTTGACAAAGTTCTTTATTATTATTATTTTTTTTTTGTAGGTTCCTTTAAAGAAACTATTGCTTGATCCTTCTTATTTGCTTTGTAGTTGGGGTTGCTGTTGAATTCCTTGAAGAGGATGCTAGACATCCTGAGGCCAAAGATAGAAACGCAATTTAAGTCCTGGGGTTCTTGCATGCTTAACATGGGTAACACAGCACCTGGGGAGTGTCTCAGTGAGATAACAGTAATGCTGCGCAGCAAGTTCAGGAATTATCTGCAAGCTGTAGTGGAAAAACTTGCAGAAAATGTCGGTATTCCTAGTATAGTGGAATTTGTTTGAATTGTTATATCTCCATTATATTTGTGATTTCTATGGTAACTTAGCGAACTGGAAAAAATTGGGCATGGTCAAAACACCCATTCGACCATCAAATGGAAGAACTCAAGTAAAGTGAAAAATTAAAGGGAAATTGTTTGATGAGCTACATATGATTTTACAAAAATACACATACAATATGCCACTACAATAGTCTGTACATATCCTGCACATGATTTGTAGACGTTGTTACTGATTTACCTGTGCATCTGAAGACAGTTTGCTTCCAATCCCCTGTCCTTCTCATATATTTTTCTTTTGGTAGTTTAAGCATAATCCTTGAGTTCTGAAATATGCATTTCCTATCTTCCAGTCCAAGTTACAGCCTACCACAAAAATGAAAAAGATTCTCCAAGATTCAAAAGGAATTGTGGTGGAAGCAGATGTGAAAGCAGAATGCAGCCACTTAGAGAGCAGCTGATAGCTACCATGAACCACCTTCACTCAATCTTCGAGACCCATGTTTTTCTTGCACTTTGTCGAGGTTACTGGGACAGGATGGGGCAGGTAATTGTGTTTAATATTTGAAGCAATGGATTGACATTGAACTTCCCATACTTTTTTGTTTCGTCTTTTTTAGCATTAAGCTGTTAGCCATGGTCCAGGATGTTCTGAGTTTTCTGGAGAACAGAAAGGAGAATAGATCATGGTATAAAGGTTCACAAATTGCTGTGTCCGTAAGTGTTTTCCTTCTTATGTTCATGAATTTTTTTTTTTTTTGTCCTGTGAAGCAATCTTCAATCCCTAAATACATAAAATCAAGAGCACATTACGATAAAAAATTTCCCCTGTTATGCTGAAATGTGTTGTGATCTTGAATAATGCCAGATTCTTGATGACACCTTCGCCTCTCAAATCCAGGAGCTGCGAGGTAATGCACTCCAAGAGAAAGATCTGGAACCTCCTAGATCTATCATGGAAGTGCGGTCAATCCTTTGTAAGGATGGTCCTGAACACAAGGACAATATATTCTATTATTGAAGCGGACGCAACTAAATGGTTTGGTGAAGTGATGCCAGAAGAGCAACAGGGACATTGGAAGAGGATGTAAATTGGAAAGGAGCTTGTGAAACCTGTGCCCGAGACATTAACTGGACATCTCGGAGTTCGATTACTTGTACATAGTCTTGAAGCACGCACCTGTCCTGCCATTGTTTTGTAGATGAGCTAGCGGGGATGCTGCTGCTGCTCTGCTCCGAAGTGCACGCCGCTCGGAGCAAAGAGGTCTTTACTCGATTTCATTATGAAGCATTATGTATGTATAGGGCAGAAAAAGAGCCAACCAAGAAGTTTTGTAACCAGGACGTAGATTACATGAAATGTATTTTTTTTTTTTTTTTTTTTGAAAAACCTGAGCATAAAGTTGATATTTAAGTAATTATTTGTGTGGGAAATGATAGCGTGTACTCCCTTCATGGGCACTCGTTAAAATGGCTATAGATCAACTTTTTGATTCGTCATGGAATATGTAATCAACTTTGATACGGGTATAAAGTTCGTCTTTTTGAGCTGGGATCTATTTTAATTTGCAATGGTATGGTATTGATGAAAAATTACTGGCTAGCGTGATATTTCTGTGATTTTAATGCTTAAGGTGTGCTCTATGCGTAATCAAGCCCAAGCCAAGCCCGAGCCCGAGATTAGTTAAGTATTGGATAAAACTTCCTGTCGAGGGTGCTCAAGTAATCACGATTTGCTATATATAAAAAATGATTTTTTTTTTATTTTTAATTTCTTTCTGGTATTATATGATTGGTGGAGATTGGAATTGGAGTGGAATCTAATTTTAAAAGAACAGCTTTTGATTATCCAAGACAAAAAATCTTTTCGTAATAAGAGGAATATAAGAAAGTGCCCATATCGGTTTTAAGCTAAGGATTGGAGGGATGCCGTTGCGTTTGCGTGTCGTCTGGTTTGCGAGAAAGGCTTCAGCTTCAGTGGCGTGTAGAAAGATTGTATACTGGGTGTAACATATATATATGTATATATATGGGGACACATTTCTTCTTCACGTTTCGAAATATGATTAATAATTGCATATCACGTGTGCACAGTTACACGGTATGTATTATCTATGAAATACTTTTCCCTGACTTGCAATTTGCAATGCACAAACTGGGTCCTGGAGGCTATTTATTTAATGCCTTTTATGACCTGCTACTTTACGTGAAAAACTTTTCTGTTGGATTCCAGACATTCCCTTCCCGCCCCGCAACGTTCATTTTTTGTCTTAATAAATTCTTCGAGTCTCAAACTTTTGCGGAGGGGAAGATCGGCGTCTGGAGAGATACGGTACCTTAATTTTATCCAAAATTTTCCTTTCGATCCTGTCATTTCTACTCACTAGATTAACGGCGTTAAAAGTACATAACCTAGCCATCTTTATTAACTTATGAACTACAGCATTACAAAAAATAAAAAAAAGGGATAAAACGGAACGCCAACACAGTTGAATTTAACATTTTCTGCAATGATATCTGCAAATGTCTATACTTTTAGCTCCTAAACTTATTTAAAATTTTATTACATTTAATTTAGTTTCTAAAGTTTTATTTTGGTTCGCCATGTAATGTCTCTATATTAAATAAATTGGACCAATTAACTCAATCTGCAAACACCAAATTACATTTAGACAATAAAATACCAGGGGGTGAAAAAAAGTACAAGCACTTAAATAATACATTTATGCAGGTAAATATTTGGTTTTTGGATTTGTTTGCTCCCGAACCTGAACCCAACCAAACGGAACCAAATATCCAACCTCGTTCATGTGAAATAAAAGCTTAATATTGCCTTTTCGCATCCATCCATGATTCTCTCACTCTGCCAAGAACGCCCAGCAGAAGCTACATAAGTAAGAGAAATTCATATCCCGACAAATTTCTCTCTGCTTTGGTGCATTTGTTTGTTTCGTAATTCTATTATCATTTGGGTATCGTTTTTAGAGTGATATTTATATAAAAACTGATAGCGATGAAAATCTAACAATTTTACTAAGAAATTAACCAAATTAAAACCGATACTAAACCAATATCAATATGATACAAATAAGTTATAAATAGTAATCCAATATAGATATGATACGGGTAAAAATCTAACAATCCAAATACATCATATATATCAATGGCAAAAACTCGTTTATAGAAGCACAATATGTAGTCTTGCCCTTCACACTCTCAGGTTTTATTATTATTATTATTGAAAAAGCCAAGTGGATCCTTCCTACCTATTATGATCCAGGATCGCATTGCATCTTCGGATGGCACTCGGATTCTACACATTTTGAAGACCTATTCAACGGCATTTACCCCCAAAGAAAGATACAGCAAACCATTACCGATTAAAAATTGGAGGAACCGAGGAAAAACACATTATAATCCTTGCTAATAAATTTAAATTGCACTCTGGAGGCAAAAAAAGGAAAAATAAAAACTGATATTTACATTATCAAATCAGGTTGCACAAATGAATTGATCAACACACCGAAAGAATGGCATAGATGCTGCAAAGCCAGAGAACAAACTGGCATCCCCCCACCACATTGACAGCAACTTAGTCTTCTAAGTCTGCAATTGCATATAGCTTAAAGGAGCTTTGATATAACATGGCAAGATGTCCAGAAGGCTTTAGAGGCTGCCTGAAGAATCACAGGATTCTGATATATCCTGGGGGGAGAAAAAATGACATTATAGATGACAGACTACAAGAGTGATTTTTTTCCAGGACCCAGAACCAAAAGTTAAAAAAATAATAATAATAAATAAGACGAGAACATCAAAGTTTAGTGAATTTACCCAATGGCAGTTGCACCCCAGGATGCAACATTATAGATTACTTTGCTTCCATCCCATGCCTTTCTAAGCTTACCCTTTTTCTTCTTTATTGAGAATGTCTTGCTGAGTGCTGAGAAGATATTCGGACTTCAGTAAATATTCAAAATTATATTATCCTAATAAGACAAAGCTGCAAAATGCAAAAAACAAAGGGAAAGAGAAGGCCAACCAGATAATACCAACCTTCCTGAAGTTGATTGGGTGTCAATTCCTGTAAAAGAAAAATCACAACCAAATTGTTAGTCCAACAAAAAATGTGGGTTGGGCTAAAAATTTTAGTCCGTTTAATGTGCGGGCACCCTCAGGTTGAAGCGGGCCAATCCGCTACGGGTCGGGTTGGCCCCGCGAACCCGCACTTAAAAAAATATGTAAAAAAGAAAGAAATATAAATCTTATTTAAAAAAAAAAAAAAACCAAATACATTACCATCTTTATTTCCTCTGCACTTCATTTTTCTATTATTTAATTGTTGAAAGTTGATTATGTAATTTTTATGAGAATGATGTTTTAAACTTTCAACTTTTATGTTTATTATATCCATAGTCCTTTTATCAATACCTTTTCTTTTATATTTACTAAATATTCAGATGCTTCTATTTAAAATAAGCAACACAATATCAATTGATAATTTTCATGATGTATTTTTCATTGCCATGCCAAAGAAAAAAATTGGAATGAATTCAAATTTCTATTGATTAAAATAAATCCTTTTAGGTTGAAATAAAAAATTTCAAAATAGAAGTCCATAATTTTTCCTTACACGACTATCATCTAGGATTAATATGTAGTTAATTGGTGAGATAAAAAGAAATATATTATATATTAAAATTATTAAAAATTTAGATTTAAATTTCAATTATTATAATTTTTTTTATAAAAAATATATGTTAACGGGTTCGTGGGCTAGTCCGCATAACCCACCTACCTGCGCGGGGTGGGTTGGGCTTCTATGCAGGCCAAAGCGAGATAGCCCGCATATAACCAGCGGGTTGACGCAGGGCAGGGTGGGTTGCCCCGCATAACCCGTTTGCACAGCTTTAGGTGCAACGACACAGACACAGATGACTTAAACAAACATATAAAACTTGATTGAACTTTGACGGTGGCTGAAAGAAAACAATCATCACTCAACAGAATTTGCTTGAATACTGAAGTTCTCTGCTCTGTCTCATGTTCCAACATTGTCATATTGCGCTTCTTCATTGAGAATGGATCTGACATCATCTAAACTTTAGATGCTCTATGGGAAAAATTTCTGGCAGAATCCTTGTTCAAACACTTCATTCAGATCTCACAATTCGGATTCAAACTATGTGCTTAACTTCACTACCTGGAATTAGATCACCAAGTCCGTTCTTTTTTGGTGGTCTGTGCATTGAAAATAATCCAAGTCTACACCCCTATGAAAAATATCTAATACCATTAGCTAGCTGGCATGGATGGATTTATTGCCACAGTCAGAGGTTTTACTTGATATGGGTAGTAGTGGACCGACTAACCAAGTCTGCAAAGTTTAGTACGTGTCGGATATAGATACACCTATACCTTGTTGAATTCAGCGAGGCTATGATTAAATAATCATTTTTGGGTAAGATATTTTCAAAATTATTTTGGGTTAGATACAATAAACAATCTTACTTTTGATCTATTCAAAAAAGACATCGATTGTGCACTGACATTTATGATAGACTAGTGATCAGCCAGTCCAATGATTCCATCAGCAACAAGACTATTGTTCTCCCACCATAAAAGAACATAAAACTGTCCTCTCCAAGAAATGAGCCACTTAAAAAGGAACCATTGGAACACTGACTATGAACAGAGCAATCAGGAGCTAGATACCCAAACCACTTGATGAAAAGAACGTTCTTAAGAACCACAAGAAGAGGCAAAAGGACACCATCAAGATTGATCAATAAATAAAAAATAAGTGTTCCAATCTTCAACGCTCCATTAGCAAAATGAGAAGAGGTTAAAAAATCACTGCATACACAATTCTGATAGCAAGGGGGGAAAAAAGGAAAAGAAAAAATTTCCTCCTTGGAAGCTGCAATTATGTATCAATGTTTCAAGCAACCAACCATATTTGCTACAAGAAGACATGAGGATAACCTCTATATTATTACATGCAACAAAATGACTAAAGACAGAGAGATTCTGATTGCAAAACCTTACCTTAGTCTGCTTAACAGATAAGAGATATGCTGCCATGAAGCATGCTATTCCATCTACTATATCTTCCTGTTGCACAACTACATAATCCTCCTCCCCAAAATCCATCTTGTCACCTTCCCATAGATCGTCTTCACCTACTACATCCCAGGAACTACCTTCTTCTGCTTCAAGAAGAAACAACGATGAACGTCCAAAAATAACTATAATAAAGTCTAAACAAAGAAAAACAAGTCAATTAATTATCAAAAGTTATACTCCAAGACAAGCTCAATTGGATGCTACTTAATGAACAAGATAATTTCAAGTGTCCGGGAAAATTTTTCTCTCCCTATAACCAAAATTTACAGTTTCTACTTGCTATGAAACTATATGCACCCCAGATCAACATGTATATTAGTGATAAAACTGCAATTGAAAAAATAGATAGCCAATTAAAACTAGGATAATGTCAAAAACGGTACTTGAAGTTTCACAAAAAATTCAATCAGGTAGCCAAGTTTGGGTTTGAGCAATGAAAAAAGTCCGTGAGAACTTTGTTCAAGTACCAAAATTATTAAAACCAAACTTTAGGCATGAAAAAAGTTTACAAAATTTTTTTTCAAGTGCCAAATTATTCAAAACCAAACTTCAGTTACCTAATTAAACTTTTTGCGAAACTTCAAGTATTATTTCTGTTATTATCCCTTAAAACTACAAGCAAAAATAATTCAGAGAATACGATGCTCATGTGGAATAGTCTTTGGACACCTACCCGTCATATTTTGAGGAACAGACACTTGAGCACACTGAAGCTTGTCAAGAAAATCAGGGCAGTCCACTCTAGATTTGAGAAGATCACACAACTGCATCATCATGTAAAAGACAGGCAGATGGTGGTTAATTCCCATGTACAGCATCACATGTAGCTATACTACCAATTAAAGGACAAGCAATTTGATTATAATCCTATATATCGCAGTAGAAATTACGATAAGATGATCAGAAGGGAGCTCTTGCAAGAACTAGATAGAGAGTTCTTCCTTGTTCTATTAACATATGCTAGCTTATCTAAATGAATGAAACGTAACCAACACCATGGACAAAAGAGACCACTAGACATGAAGATTATTCTTTTGTAGCCTAATGGTGACTAGTTACCAGAATCAAAAACCAAACAAAACTAACCAAACTTTCAAGTTCTTTCATTTATAATTTCAATTTTCCAGCAATTCCTCAATAAAGGATGGACCTGAAGTGAGATAGCACTGCAGGAAGGATAAATTGGACGAGACCAAATGCAACAATTCTTAACAATTCCGAATTCAGGGGCTTATGGTCAATTGTAACAAAAGTCTCTCTCGACTGTTTTCAAAATGCTAAAAATTATATGTCAAACGTACAAATGAATACAAGCCTATATATTGTACTTTGTCATGCTAAATCTATCCAAAGCTGATGACAGTCTTAAATGGAATAACATATGTGAAATTCAAGAAAAGACATCAACAAATTTACATTCTATTCAAAAGATGAAGTTTTATGTTCGGGGCCCATCAAGCTACAAGACCTGCTCTCGCTGACTTGAAGATAGTTCCAAAACAAGCCCAAAATACTATCATGATAAAACAGGGAATCGTCCTTCATGCAAAGCTGGAATAACTACCAAACTATGAAATTATCATACACGAATTCAATTGTGCAGTGACAATAAAAGCATCATCCGATCGGGAACGACCAAGCAATAACTTGACTAACACAAATCATGTAATATAAAGCCTTGTTAAGTTTACTTTTAGTAAAATATATCAGCATTCAATTCTCGAATTTTCAGAACTTCCTCCAAAACCACTACTTTCAATCATGTTTAACACGGTACAACTCCGATTAAATTGATAAATTCAGCATCCAAAGCTCAAAACCCTAACTAAATTCCCTTCTCTCCCCTCAATCTCTACACAATCAAAACCATCACTAAGCCCAAACGAAACAGTTCCACCTCAAAATTATTAATTTAGTAGAGCAATCAAAACCCTAAAACCTTCCATAACATACCTCTTCAGCTTCCCGATCACCGAGCCTCGCCGGCGCCGATGATCCTGTACTCTCGCCTGTCTCCGCCGCCACTTCACCCGGGCCTTCATTCCTATCGTCTTCATCCGCATCACAGCCGTTATTGAGGAGTTCCAAAGCTCTCTGACACTGCTCGAGAACGGCCTGCAACGTCTTCCGCTTGACCCGGACGGATTGCTGGTCGACCCGTGATACAGCTTTGGAATCCGAAGTCTCACCTTCCATGTGGGTGAATCGGTCGACGTAAAACGTGAATTAGACTACGACTCAGTTCAATCCAGCTCGATTGGGTTGGTTGATGTGAGAATTCAGGCTGATAGAAGCATGGATGACGTGTGGGGATTTTGCTCCTTGGTATGACCTATGAAGCGTGTGTTGAAGAAAGTAGAGGATGGTGAGGTTATGGATTTGTATTGTTATATGAACCTTCTCTCTCTCTCTCTTTTCCTTTTTAAGAGAAGCAGAGTTTACTCCTTCCTCGTCTTCTACCTGGATCGGGATTGGGGCAGGAAGTGTTTTTAATTAATTGAATCATACCTCGGATTAATCAGCTTCTTTAAATTAATACGTATGTAAAGTTTCATTTGATTATGATTACCTATGTGATATCATCAATTATAGTACTAATACTATTACAGATGAATTTTAATTTTAATATTTGATACCTTTAGTTATGGTTGATCGCTCCTTTTCTTTCTTGTTTATTTGGGATTTGGATAACCTAGGGAGTCCGGTACAGCTATGGACCCGATTCAGAATGATTTTGGATTTTGGCCTCGCCGAGCTCCTTTGGACCTTTTTCTTCAAACATTAGTTTTATGGTCGCTGAAATGAAGTAAAGCAAATTGTTTTAGTTAAAGAAAGTATTTTATATTTTCACCTATTTATAATATGATTTTTTATAGACTAAATAAAAGAATAGGTAAGGCAATAAAAGTAGATTTACAATGAAATCCAACATCGGGTCATGACAATATTGAAAATGATGATAAACAAAAGGAAAGTGATTATGAAACTAAATTAATTTCTTATTTAGGACACTAATTGAAATTAATTCCTTAAATAAGGTCAAAATAAAAATAATTATCAATTTACCACACTAAAATCGCGTTTTTATCACAAGATATACGAGTTAACAATAAATGCATGTATATCGTGTTTTTAAAACGCGATATACAAGTGCATATCTTGTTTTTAAAACGCGATATATAAGTGCATATCGCACTATAAAACGCGATACATGTTTGATGTACGGAGCAATATCTCGATTATTAATCGCAATATTCTTTCAAAATACTTATGTCGCAATTAATAATCGCAATATTGCAAACATAGTCAAACATTAAATCACGATTCTTTCACTCGATTTTTATGTAAAATTGCATATCTTGTTTTTTAAACGCGATTTTATAACTGGAAATTGATAATTAATTTCAGCCAAACGGTATATTAGTAATAATTTTGTATAGGGACCTTAGACATGTATTGGACTCTCATAAAACTACTAGCAGATGTTTGTTACGAATACTTAAAACTTGATAAACAATTAAATAAATAAATTGCACGTGAGACTATATATATATATATATATAGTTTTTATTTTATATATGTTATTAGCTCAAATCTAGTTGGGTCTTTAAAATAGTTGGACTTGGTAATTAGCTTAAAGAGAAAGGTTTACAAAACAACATACGACTAAAGGGCAATAAGAGATTGTTCGGTGCTATCACTCTGATGCTTAAGTTAATATGTTGTCTAAGGTGAAGGATAGAAAGAGTAAAGTAAAGGAATTATCAATTTGACATAGTAACAATTATTGGAGCATATATCTCTTGTCTCCAGGTGGTATTTATAAGCAGACTCAGTGTAGTTGCTGGTGTTATGAAGATCATGGAGTAGTGACAAATCGAGGATGGTTACTATAGCAGTGGACATTAAGTCGTGGATCTATTGTAATTATCCTAATTTTACATAACTCGATCATAATAATTATTAAAAATGAAATATGAAATCATGAAGAACTGTAATAAAAAATCACAGAAATCACTCTTAATTTTTCCCAAATTAAAATTATTAAATTATGAACAAATAAGGATCAATGATAAACAAATCGTTAAGATCAATACTTAGAAAAATAAGATTCTAATAAGGATACGAAGATTTTTCAACTATCTTTAATATTTTAAAACTATAGAATAACAATAGAAAATTTACTATTATTAAATTAGGATAAATTACTCTTATACAGTAAAAGATAATATTTTGTAATAAGAATCAATAATTCAACAAATAATCATAGTTGACCTTAAATTTCAAAATACAATAAAAGACGATTAAATTAGAACCTATTAGTTATAAAAAAATAGTTTAAAGATAAATCATTAGAATTATAAAGTATGCAAAGACAACAAAAACTTATCAATACTTAAGAATCTAAACCTTAATTGAATATTTGAATTTCACTAGAATTTTAGCTAGAAGATCCGGAGTCTACAGAGACTAAAATCCTGATTTAATCATTGCAACAAAAGAATTTTTATAACTAATAAAATTAACAGAGTAGTAAATATAAAATAGATATTAAACATATGATCAAATAAAAACTATAGAATAAACCTATGGGTAATAATAAACTCATTCATAACTTAAAAACCCTTATTAGAAAATTTTTTAACCCTAATAAATACCAAAGACAATATTCCATATCTTAAGTAAATAACTCAATATATAATTAAAAGTAGTTTTACATTTTAAAACAATAAAAGACAACTCCTTTATAAAACCTATTGATTATAAAATAATAACTAAAAGATGAACCACTAGTATTATAAATACGCGATAAAAACAAAAACAGAACCATAACTAATAATCTAGACTGAAAAACATTTGAATTGCATCATTATTCCAGTTAGGAAATTTTGAGCCTATGGGAACTAAAAACCTAATTTAACTTATCAAGCCTATAAAATCTTAGTAGCGTAAACTTTTAACTTGAAATTGAACTTAATGATAATCTAGAAAATTATAGAAACTTTAAATAAAATTTATGGCGATTAAACTCTTAAATAACTGACATTCTTGTAACCATTTAACTTAATAAACTACCCTAAAACTAAGATAATTACTTAACTAAACAAATCAAATTAATCTTCCTTCATTTTCGGTGCAACTTGCAAGTAATTCACGGTTGAGATTTTATTGATTCGTGCCAACCAAATTCTTTAAGGAAAAGAGGGCCAAATTGCACCAAAATTCAACAAAAGTAATGACCCAAACCAATCACATAAACAACTCAGCAAGTACATTTAATACATGAGAAAGCATGCAAATTGAAGGAAGAAAACTCCTCCTTCTCGGCCAAGTAGCTGTTACTTCCTTGTTCTTCTTCTATATATATCTATATATAAGGCTTCATAATGAACAAAAAGCAATTAAACACACCCCCTTAGCAGTCAATAAACTACATCAAACAACAACCAACCACCAACACAGCTCCAAAACAACAACATAAACTTCCCATATTAGTTCAGACAGCAGCAACAAAAAACACAACACAAGTTTAAGGATACAAGGCACAAAGGTAATTGAAAATTCGTTTTAAATTAGTTTAAGTTTTGAACAATATTTTAAACAATGTTTCTATCAATTTAAGTTCATTTCAAGCCTTAGGGAAGGGCTTAACACCTTCATACCAGCTCATACTCAACCCTAAACCCTACTTATGTGTTATGATATATGTAGAAGCTAAGAATCATAAGTTATGATGGTTATAAAATGATATATGTGTTAATATATGCAACGAATAATAGTTATAGATTATAGAAGAACACGTGGAAGTATTTCAAGCATAATTATGATGAATATATAATGTGAGAAAATAGAGTTTGAATCAAGAAGAAGGAAGAAGACAATGAACGGTACCTACCCGGCCTTACGTCAGCAGTGCACATGCCCAACACCAGCAGCATACATAGATAGGCTGGTGGCCTTCGGGTAGGGGCACATTGGAACACGTTACATAAAACTTTGTTTTATGTAAAAATGAACATATGCGGTGGCATATAATATTTATACCAGTAGCATACAGGCTTACACAAGTGGCCTTCGAGGCCGGCTTGCCCTGGAATAATAACGTGTAAAATTTACACCTACGCCAGCAAACTAGAGTTCAATGCTGGCAGTGTTGTTGTCGGCGTACATGCAAATTTCTTACAAAATCTTTTTCATCCATATTACATATATATATATATATATACATATATGAAGGAATAGAATAAAAGATTTTATAAATTAATAAATATAAATATTTTAAGATTAAATATTTGTTAAGTGCTAAACTTTAATAATCATTTATAACTAAAAGACACTTTAGCTAAATTAAACAAAATTATTAGATTATGATAATTGTAAAATAACTATATAAGAAAATATATGAGAATAGAAAAATAGAATAAGTTAACATTACAAATAATGTGATTTCTATAATTAACAAGATAATAATATGAAATAAAATCAAGAGAAACATGATGAGAATAAAGGATAGAAAATAAATATTAGTTACCATAAGGAAGTCAACTAAAAGAATAGTCTAAAAATAAAATTTAAGTAAACACTCAAAATATATATAATAGTAATTAAAAGATGAAAATAACCTTAAACATAATAATAGAAATAATAACTTAAAAAGACAGATAATGTCGATAACCAAAGAGATAATAAAAACTATAAAGCTAAATTAAAGGACAAGGAAAACACCATAGTTAAAAATATAAATATCAAATAACATCAAGACAAGCAAAATGAAACTAATAATAAATACCAACTACCTTAAGATGGACATGCTAAAAGATGGCACAAACAACAATAGTTTAATTATAAAATTATTTGAAATATTCTATGACAATTATTGGTATTCATAGAATAAATAAAATTTATAGATTAATAAAAATTAAATCCACTATCATACAAGCTTTTCAAGCACTTATTCATACCCTAAATCGGAATTAAAATGAATCTAACAAACCTAGTCTAAGGCTATATAATTAAAATCGATACCTACAATTTTAGGAAGACTTTTCTTACATAAAATGTGCTTATACATATTTTATAACCTTAATAAAGAAGACTAACCCTTATAAAACTTGAAACTTCTGCCTAGGGAAATATAGTAAATTAAAAAAAAATGAATCTTAAATTTAAACCATAAAATGTATAACAAAAAATCATTATAAATAATAGTGTAATAAGAAATATTTGTTCTCTCGTTTCATAGGAAAAATAGGTCAAATCTTGGATTTCAAGTAGCATATTGCAACAGATTAGCGAGGATAATAGGTGAGTAAATTTGACTTTATCACATTGTTTATGCTTGTAGGATAGCTTGTCATGCCCCGAACTGGGTTCAAGGTATGTCAGCCGCTACGTGTAACACTTATGTATTATACGTTAAGGCTAATCTAATCTATTGTTAATCATTATCGTTGCTAAATAAATTTTGGATTCTGAAATTGTTGAATTAGATTTTCAAAACGACCAGAATTGCAGTGGAAAATAAATACATTTCTTCAAAACGATTTCCGAATATGCTACTTTCATGAGTAAACCATTACATATAGTAAATTTCTCAAAATGAATTTCAAACATGCTATTTCTGTGAGTAGACAAACATTTATAAATAAGTATCATACCCCTAGGTACCTCAAAGTACATAGTGTTTAGTATCTCAAAATACAACAATGAGCTAATAGATATGCCTTCATCAAATCATAATTTAGAAAAGATGATCAATAACTTTTGCTAATAGCATAAACAATTCAACGTTCCTAGACACCCAACTCGTTAACAAGCTCCTTTAGAGTTGTCCTATACTCAATAATTACAACCATCCAGATCATCACCTGAAAAAGAAAGAAATGAATTGAAGCCCAGTACGACAGCAACACAAACACACATGAGATAGGCGTGCACACACATGTTCTAAATACAATGTAATGCAATAATCAAAACAACAGTGGAACACTCATACTTCGGCAACACGCTGAGAGCTTGGAGTTCCTGAGTAGCAACAACTACTCAGGGGGTTGGTATAGGCAGGCCGAATACCTATATCTCCTACCTCTACGTGTAATAGCCCCGTATAGGGGTCACAACCATTACGCAACTCCACCTTTCATAGTTTATAATACAGTGCAGCTCAATCGACGCACATAGTTGTGAATCACACTATACTACTTCTCTCCGATCTAGGTAGACGTTATTCCGCTATTGCTCCCCCTATCAGCTACCTACTGAGCCACCCACGATGGCCTAAGCGCCTAACTACCATGCTGGCACCACCTAGCAAGGTTGCCGCCCCTCGAGCTAGGTCTCAAAATCAACCACGCAAAAGCAACAAGTAATTATTAAGGTCGTCTTTAAGGATTAGTTCATTTAGAATGCCTACCCTAGCATGTAACACACAAGTCACCGCGTACCTAATACACAAACTGTATTTTATACAGACAAATGATAGACCATAAGTTAATGCAGAGGATAGACTCCTTATGAATATTTGCTCAAAGATTGCTTCATATAAGTATTTAAATCGATTATTGATTTATTTTAAACTCATATAAAATACTCCTGTTTCTAGTGATATTCGTTTGAAACAACATGTTCATCTTATTATTCATAGGCTATCCTAAACCAATTACAAATTGTTATAGTCTTATATGAGTTTACTAATTGACTAATAGTTAAGTGTAAATTGTTGGCTTTTAAGGAATTTACTAAGCCAATATTAGTTAATAAGTCTACATGTCTGGTCAAGTTGGATAGAATCAATCAGTCAAGTCTACTGAACTTATTTTATGGTAATTAAGTCACTAAAGAGTCTTTTAAATAACATATCCTATGTTAGATGCAATAAACTTTTATCAAGATAACTTGTTTAAAATACAATTATTTTATTTATATCGTTTATAATATATTTTTACATCTAAATATGTTATAGGATTTAAATTAATTTACTATTATGTTTATATTATGTTAAAATGTCATATTTATTCCTATTTTATTAAATAAATTCCTAAAATCAAAATAATTAATTATTTATCTTAGAATCCATATATTAATATGAAAATACGTTATTTACATTTATTTTATTACAATCAATTTTCCTAAAATTTCAATATTTTCATTTCCTACAAGGAACTAGTGTGCACCAATATTTTAATAATTTGGTTCACTATCTTAAGCATGGGTTCTTAAGCTTAAATTTTTATGTAGACTACCTAACACAAATTTTAACACGATGATAAGTTTACTTGGCCTAAACTAATTAGTTAATTAGGGTTTTAATTTCAATTTTATCTAATCTGGTCAGAAATAGGAGACAGCACTAGCAACCGATTGGTTCGATCAATTTTGACCATTAACTCGGCTGGTTCTTATCCGGTTCTTTACACCATATTAAAGCAGACATCTCAAGATTTCAAACCGTTGTAATTTCAACCAAAAAGAGGAAGAAAAAGTCACCAGTTCAGCCATAAACATTCATGTCATCTCTGCTGGTTGAACACTGTTTTGCCCTGTTTTGCTATTTTGTAATTTAATTTCTAAAAATAGTAAAGGTATTTCAAAAATCATGAAAATTTAAAATTTTTATATAGACATGTTAAAATATTACTTTTATAAATTTCATCCAAAAATAAATTCATTTAATATTTTAATTAAATTTCACAATAGTAGGGATACTAATCAATTTCAGCAACATATATTATCATAAATCAATTCATCAGCATGTTCAACTTATCAAAAGCACATTCAATAAGATAATATATCATATTTACATGCTTATATACATATATTGATCATAATTTCATTAGTTTAACTACATGACATGCATTTTATATATAATATTCAACTTATATGTTCATTTGATACATTTTCCAATATTATAACTTATTGAAAACTAAACCAAATACACACATATAATCAACATATTAGATCAAATATATACCATACATTAGACACATCATACTTATATATTTATATATATGATAATTTCATCAAAACAATATTTATACATATATTTATGGCATTCGGTTTATAGGAAACATATATCTATATTACCAAAACCTTATTATTATTAAATCTATGTTAATATCACCATCTAAAAATAATTTCAACAATAAAAATACAACCATCATACAAATTTACTAATTAAACTAACATTACTTACTTGAATTGTAAAATAATTAGCTAAAGCTTCACTACGGTACTCGTTAAGTTGATGTAGCTCCTTCAAGTAAATTTTCCTAACGTTAACATTTCTTTTAGCCTTCAAAAGCACCTAGGAATTAATTAAAGTAGAGATTAGATTCATGGAAGAAATTAAGTGATTAAATGATGGAGAAATCATGAATTTCTTTACCTATTGGATGCTAGATTTTAAAGAGGGGTTGTTGATGAATTTGTAAGGATTTTTGTGTTTTTGAGAGGGTTTTGGGGAGGAAGGGGCTACTGAAAATGGTTGGGATTCTATGGTTTTCTATACATCATATTTATAGTATTTTATGTCTTGTAAATTCCATTAGGCTTAAGGGCATTTTGGTCCTTTTAATTGGATAGTTTAGGGATATTTTAGTCATTCCACAAGTGTAGAAATCTCTAGACCTAGAAGATATTTTTATGTGTTCATACTATAGATATTTAAGGGGCATTTTGGTCTTTTCCTAGATATAGAAACTTCAAGAATTGGCTAAGGTTATTTTGGTCTTTTCACTTGTTAGAATTTTTCTAGACATTAGGATTTTATAAGGTGTATGATGGTGCATAATAGCTAAATGTGGTCTTACAGGCTTTGATGGGTTAATGGGCTTTGATTTCTTAAACTTTATGGATTTTGGTTTATGGGCTTGAATTTAATGTTAATGGGCTTGCATTTTATGTTACCGGGCTTAGGGTTTTAGATGATAAATCAGGCTCTTAGGTTATGGGCTTTAGGTATTTAGAATTAGAAATTAAGAAATAAAAAAGAGAATTAGCTAATTCACATTACAAATTGATTTTAGGAAGTCTAATAAAAGGAAAACTAATATCTTACTTGAATTTAGGGTTTTAAGGGCTTAGGAATTGGTATTTGAAAACAAATATTTAGATTTAAATTTCTAGGACTTAAGGAGTTAGAATTTAGGCTAAATTGTCTAAATTGGATATTTAAGGTTTTAGGTGATTAAACTTGATGGATAAAGTTCATTTGATAATTGGAAAGTTTTGATTAATTTGAATTTGTTGAAATAGCCAATTAATGTTGCTTAATAGGTTAAATTAGGTATTTGTGACATTATAACCTCTATTTTCCATTAAACTTTATAATTTCTAATTATGTTAAATTATCAAAATTTTCACTTACGATTAAGGTTTCTAGTCTTGATAGGTTAAGTTAGGGTATTATACCCAAAAGAGGAAGAAAATCCTAAATTTCACGATTACATATTTATAATTTTTATGCGAGCCCTGGTTTGATAGATATTAATCAGTTTCTATTTCTATTGCGTATATTTCAATCTTAGCAATTCATCTTTAAACTATCGTTTACTATCTAACAGGTCCTAAAAATCAATCGAGTCATCCTACATTTGATATTTATAGTCATAGGTGTACGATTAATGAGTTATTGACTCGTGTTTAGTAATCTTGTCTTTGGTATTTTTCAGTAGCCAGAGAAGTATTTAACCGAGTCTTATACCATAAATGAGTTCAACCTTATTATGTGATTTTTAATTTCTAGATGTTCAATTTTGAGAAGTTGGGTTCAAGTTGTTAATTGGAAGGGATTGAGTATATTGGAGATAGGAAATTGAAGCTATTTGATAAGTTGAAATGGGTATTTGTGGTATTAGAATTCTAATTTCAATTAAGTCTATTTACTAATTAGATCATCTAATTATATTCTATAGTTTATGAAATCAATTAATTAAACTATCTAAATTCAATTACTAAGTTAAATTTAAAATAAGATTTAAAACTACCCATATTTGTATAGTATCTAATTATCACGTTTCTAATTTAGGTTGGTAAAATTCAGGTTATTTCATAACTGCATTTGAATTAATATATTAAATTGATATGCATGTGGGATTGGATATAATGCATGATGTTTGGTGTATGCTTGAATATCAAATTATCATAATATAGCAATAATTGTATTGTATGATAATTATTATATGAAGCATGTTGATGTTTGTGCATGAATTGTATGATTATCTTAAATTTGACTAAAAACTATTGGTAACATAAATGAAAATGGACATGCATCGCATCATAACATATTTTGCATTTTTACGAAGTGGCGACCCCGCTCGTATTAACATTTTGGTTCTCTGGTGATGCGATTGGTTTTTCTAGATGACATTCTCTTAGTTCTTCAAAGAGCACCTTGTTCTGTTCGATTCCACGGGAACTAGCTATCATTGAAGGAATGCTGCTTATGGTATCGACATGAAAGGGCTAATATTTAATGGTGTTTCTTTGTTCTAAGAATAAGAGTGAAATGTTTTAAATTAATTTGTGAGAGTTTATAGTACCCATTCTTCCTTGGTTCTCTGATTCTCCTAGGCACGGTATATCGCTTGTAATGGCTTCCTTCCAACCCCGATGAGAGGGTGTAAATCCACATCTTGTTTGGATTATGGATATCTAAGCTTGTACATGTACATATGATTGATTATTGTATTGCATACGCTTACTAATTAAACTTGTTTGTTATTGCTTGATGTGTGGTTTGTGCAAGTTATCTCACTGAGCCTGTGGTTCACTCACCCCTCCATCAAACTTTATTGAAGTTAGAGATATAGGATATATTGAACTTAGAATAAAAAATAGATAAAGTGTATAAACAATTGAAACTTTATATATTGCAAGATAGAAACCTTATTCTTTTCACTATTTGGTAGGGGATATCGATTCTCTGCGATCTTGGTAGAATGCGAAAAATCGAATTCCATAGTTGAACATCTGTAATATTATATGTATATGTAACATTTAAGTAAGATATATTAATAAATAAGTAGAAACTTGTAAACTATGCCTTGTAAGGCGGTTCTTATATTACGGGTGCACACGTGGTATAATAATTTTATATTAATCCTACTAGGCCCTCCTTTGGAAGCGTGACATCTATGTCTCAATTGCTTCAACAATGAGACAGTAGAGATTATGAAAGTGTATGCCGAGTGACTTGAGTCAGCTATCTTAAGTGTCCAACTTAGAGGATTGGCTTGTCGAGTTACAGGGTTACTCCCAGTCTCCTATTTATGTGGAAAGTTAGATAAGATCGAACTTAGGTTTTGTCCAACAGGGCTTGAAGAGCCCATATGCTAAAATTGACCATTTGTCTATGAGCCGATAAGGGGAGCAAACTTTGCTTAGGTAAGTCTTAGTTGCTTATAAGAGCTTCCAGTATCAGTATTTTGATTGATGCTATCTGACTTTAAATCCATCGATTAGTTTTCTTGTTGTAATTTGGACAATTGTGACGTAGTCAATATAATATAAGTAGCTGAGCTGGTTGAGCTTTTACCTTTCCTTGAGTCAAGTTGGTTCTAGAGTTTTTTAGTCAACAAATAAGGGAAATATTAGGATGGAAGCATATTGGGCTAAGTCTCATGTAGCCAAGTAAGAATTGTTGAAGCCAATTGATTGGAACAACTCTTAATGATGTCTTGAGGGGTATAAAATAACATTCGAGTGATTCATAGTATTTTCTGCCCAAAGCTTCTTGGAGAAGTCACGCATTTCAAATTTGGTGCAAAAATAAGCACCTTGAAACATGTTAATGTGTTATGTATGTAAGCCCCGGAAAATTTCAGTAAGTAACTCCAAAATAAACATCGAAAATAAACTCTAAAAATGACTCCAAATTAAAACCGAACTTCAACTAGTCCTAAATCACGAACGAATCCATAAATTTCTTAATATTGAGGAAATGAGATTCCTTAAAAAAATAAAATAAGAACTCAACAGTCTTCAAATTCAAAACCACTACGTATGACAAATTCTATACTAACTCTGACTTATAAAATCAGGTAATATAGAACCCAAAAATAAATTATTAAAAAGTAAATAACGATTAACCTTCGGAAATAAAACCCAATTCAATAATTCCGAAAAACGTTAAGAGACATTAAATACTTACAAAAAATAAAATTTAAAATAAAATTTCTCAAACTAAATATGTTATATAAACATAAATCCTCAGTTTCCAAATTGTCAAATATCTAAACCGGAAAATCATCCGGGAACCTAAAGTGGAATATAATAGTTTTACTCCAGCAATCTGCGTTCTTAGTCCTAGAGGCCGAGGAATAGTTTAAGTGTGTAGAGTAGCTCGTAGTAATATAAAGTCACTTAAAAATATTAGATTGGTAAATTTTTGACCTATTTCGAACCCGTTCGGATACAGATTTTGAAAAGAGTGTCTTGGGGCTCCAGATATAAAAAATATACCATTAATACCATTAGACTCGTATTCTCATAAGAATTTCAAAAATATCAGTTTTATAATTTTTCGATAATTAGAAATATATGATTTTGTGATTATATTCGTATTTCTTTACTACTAGTCTTTTTCACTATTCACTACTATTTATTACCCGATTTTATTATTCTCGTAAACCATAATATTTTTAGATAAATATTTTATATAACATAGAAAATTTTGTTTTTCTAAAATTTAGTTCGTTTCGGGTTTTTTAGGGATCAATTTCGGTTTAAGACTCGATACAAAAAATAAAACAAATTAATTTAATAATTGGAAAATATTTGAAAAATATTTTTATTTTCAAAAAATAATTTTTTAGAATTTTCGAGTTATAAAAATATCAATTATAGCTCATATTCGCGTATTTTGATTATATCGGTAACTTATTTGATAATTTACTAAAATAAATAAATTAATTATCTTATTTTGATTATGAAAATTCTGCTGCAAAAATTTGGAATTATTTTTCTATTTTTTATTTTTATTTTTATTTTATTTATGAAGAAAATACTCTTACAACCTATACCTTTAAGTACATCTTTCACACATCACTTCTTTTTCACTTCAATATTTCTACACTTCACTCATCACTTCATGGCACTTTTTTTTTTTTTTTTTACTTCTTTTGGCTGCCTTTGTCCTTTGAAATACTCCAAAATTAATTAAAATAACCCTCTTTCAATCCTTCTTCAAGAAGTTATACATACCATTAATTACACATTACAATTTCAAGTTAAAAACCAACTAAATTCCCTCTCTTTCTCTTCTATTGAATCACGCCAGGAAATCTTGCTGCCGTTTATTTTTTTCTCTTCATTTAATGTGTCTTTAACTCCTTCTATCTTTCTCTCTCATTCAAACATTAACCCTTTATCATTCTTGCAAATTTTCCTCTCTATTTTTCCTTTTTTTCTCTCTTCATTTGTTCTTGTTCTTATAAAAACACTTGCTGCCCCTATTCAATAAATGAGCTCCCACACATATTTCTTCAAGATCATTTGATAAAACTCTTGTCCAAAGCTTTTATAGTTGGTGTAAGTAAAGTATAGTGAGAGTTTCATGCATCAAATGACCTTCCATAAGCTTAAAAGCTAAGGATGATGATGTCAAAATGAAACACTCATCTTATCCATGATTATTCTCTTGTAATATTATTATTTTCTTGCTAAAAGTAGTTATATTTTGTAGATCTAACTTTATATAATTTTGATTATGTTTATGTTTAGATCTATGAGTTTATAGTTTACTACCATGGATTTCTTTTATATTTATGCTCATAAAAAGTGTAGATCTTGGTTTTGAACTCAAACAAAAATGGTGAAATTCGTATCTAGGCAAGACCCATTTTTAAAAACCATTTTCCAAGTGTCAAAATGGAGATTTTACTTAAAATAATGAAGACTTAATGGGTATATATGATCAAGACTTCATTTTATATGGTTCAAAGGTGATTTTCAAATATTATTTTTCAAAACAAAATTCTATTTTCGGATCTAGACAAAGGCCTAACTTAAAAACATGTTTTCCAACTCAAAAATGAAGTTTTTATTCAAGAAATGGAAGGCTCTTAAGATATGATACGTAAGAAATGGATTTTCATAAGTTTAGATGGATTTTATCAAAAGATATGTCCAAAAACAAATTTTGTAAATTCGGATCTCAACGAAGACCAATTTTGAAAACTCATTTTTCAACACCAAAATGAAGGATTTATTTAAAAAATGAAAGGTCTATAGAATAGGTATCAATAGGAGATGTTTTTGATAAGTGTGTGGGTATGAATCCGGATGCAACGATCACGTGCGTGTCGCGTGACTATCGCGCTACGCGTGACCTAGGGAAAGAACACGTGATAGGATGATCAAGAGAGAATCGCGTAGGGAGGAGGAGTAGGCAATCTCAATAGGCTCTAACACACGTGTGACAGGTAAGGGAGCTAAATAGCATAACCACACTGAGTACTATGGATTCGTGTATGTTCTTGAGTAAATTAAGTGTTTGATTCACCAAGACGGAAATCTGGCAGCACGACGGCGTTCGTCCAAGATTTCACCTTGTCCAAATGAGATAAGGACTAAGGTATTTATAGAGAATCTAGCTGTCGATGTCGTCCGTCAGATGAGACAGACGACCGACGGCTAGGATGAGTCCCTCTCATTATGGATATGGATGTGGGCTTCCTTATGGACCCAGGCCCATAAGGCCTTCATTGTAATGTGTGTGAGCCAATTTGAGAAAGGTTGGAATTGGGCAGGCCAATTCCAACGGACCCTACTCTAAGCCTTCCATGCCAAAACTCCCATGATCATCCCAATTGGATTGGGCCTAACTCTTTAAGCCTTGTCACATTAGCCCAAAGAATTAAATCTAAATAATAATTAGGCTCAAGGCCTTTGTAATCAGATTTGTACATCTACATTTTGCCCCCTGACCAAAGCACTTCGAACCATATCGGAGAGATTTGGGCATTAGTTAAGACCTTTCAAATGGCAAATGCTCCACCTGGTGCATGAATTAGTTGTACTATCGCTTGACACGTGAATATGTTCCACTAAACAACAATGAATGGCCGCATGATCGAAAGCAAAATAACTCCACGTGTAGGCCTTAAGAGATAATAGCCCATATTAGATATGCATCTGCTGTTAAGCAACGCTCTGTAAAGGAGATGGACGTAGTTCTTCATAATCATATTGTTTGTCTCAATCTCTTTTCATTTCCATTTTATCCAGCAACTTAAAGCATCGTCCAACTAATCCATTGTTAAGTAAACCATCAACTAATCCACTTCATCAAGATTATATCCACAACAAAGTAAAGTAGACAAATAATTCGCTAGCCATCTCATTGTAGCCCTCTTTGCATAGAAGCTATTTGGTGACATCAATTTCTTGTAACGTAAAAATTCCATATGATATTTAAAAACAATTGAGATATCATGATCTTCACATTCTTGGTGTTAATCATATGTCATTCACTGGTGAAATCTTTAGGAATTGAAAAACAAGCTCATACTTAGACTTTATGCTTAGTCCAAGCTGTATCCTCAGCCTTTGACAGCTGCACACAAGTCGTTATGCACTGTTGCTATATTGATTCGTACCATTTAGGACAGCCTTTGACAGCTGCGCACAAGACGATCGTGCTTCATGAGTGTCTCCATCATCGCTTCTCCTCCTTCTTGTACAGCTCCATGATAACCCAGGCTCTTGATATCTTTTAATCACCACATGACACGTGGAACATTCCCACTCTCGATGAACTCCTCTTCTCCGATTTACTTCCCTCCCAATCGCGGCTCCTTTCCAATATCGCAACAAAAATGGGTTCTTATAGAGAGGCACTCAAATCCTAAGTATGTCCAGTCCCATGCGCCCCTCAATCACACACCTTCGCTCGCCTCCTCCACTTTCCATGATTAAGTTTTCGATTTTGATCAATCTCTCTTTGAATCTCTGAAATGCCATTTTTGGTTCATCATCTGAGGTCCAGTCATCAGGATCATCCCTCTGACCAAGATAGACCTCATCGGTTGAATGCCTTGATAGAAGTTCTATGATAGATAATCCCAGGAGTGTGGTGAAGAGCAGTAATTGTTTTCAGGAAGGCAGTATCGGGTTCATTCTGAAGTTCTATGTACTCAGGAGTCCCTGGTTCTGGCATGAAACGCCTGCTTATAGTCGGGCGGTTTGGCATGAAACCAGCATAAGGGTACTGTCCAAAATTCACAGCTGCATGTAGCGCAGAAGCCACCCATATGATGATGGTGCATGTTTGAATAAGATCTTCCTGGGTTTGCATCTCTGTCCACCATGACTCATCTTTCTTGTCTCCATGACCAACATTTCGAATTTCAGTCCACCAGGATCGAAGCTCTGAATCATCTTGTATGAAGTCGTCTGTTACATAGTAAAATGAACAGTATTCCCTCACCCATGTTTCAATTGCAGACCATATTTCGAGTCCATCGACCGCATAAGGATAGTCCTCAATAAAAAGTCTAAGGCCATGGGGGCAACTGGAGTCAGGAACAGCCATTCCTCTCTTAATCAAATCAGTGGGAAGTGCTTGATCGGCCAACATCCAATTCTTATATACAATGGAGGACAATTCCATAGCAAATTCTCAGGAAAGACTGTCATCTCAAGTATTCCACCAGCATTAATCAATATGTGCCGCGCCAAGGTATTAATGCTCATTGTGTCACGGAAGTGAGGATGTAGCAGTTTGTAAACTGGGTGCCCCACACTTAATTGCCTGTTAGTTGCAATAACGAATGGTTCAATCACAGCATGAGTGTTCGACCAATGGCTAATGAGCTGATGGTAGCCAGCATCATTAACTGCAACATAAGCTTTTGCTAGCTGCCAAACCGAACCTTCAATGCCCATTTCAGCTGGCGTCAAAACTTTACTAATAGCACCATGATGGTCCCCTTGTGGATGTGGTAGGCTTAATTCAATTGCTAGTGGCTTCAAAGTCCCATCACCTTGTAGCAGGAGAAGCGTCCTCGTTGCATAAGTCTTTGTATCAGTTGAGTTTATACAAGTCAGGTATGGCATAAATGCATCATGATGGTCTAATATAAACATCTTCTTGCTCTTTATAGCTTGATCGATTGAGAGTCCATTCAAGTTCTCTCAATATGTTCGGCTCTTATTGAACTGTTCTGATTTCCATATATTTTGGGGTCAAGAGTGCTCTTAGGGGGGAACTCTTGGAGGCAAGTGATGACAACTGGGTTCAACCCAGCAAGCATTTCTCGTGCAAACTCTTCATCTGTCCTCCACGCATATAATATGCTTTTTTTTTACCAAAAAAGGAAACCTATCTAAATAATACCTAGAGCGAAAATAAATGAGCGGACGAGATTAATGCCACATATTGCATATAAAAAAGATTATCCTATGAAAAGATATGACATGAAGAAAAGTTACTAAAAATAGTAAAAACGCGGTTTTGAAGGGCTAAACGAAGGAATTTGACCAAAAACCAGCTTGGGTCATGGGCAAAGCTATGAGTATTGCTCGTTGGACCGTTTCCCTTCAGAATATGGTCTCGCTCGGTAAAAATCCAAAACTCCCCAAAATTACGAAACTGCCATCGACACTAGTATAGCTTAGTACAACATGGTACAATGCAACATTCCTAAAATGGTAGCACATGCACAAAACACATTTTAAAGGCTTTTGCACTATTTTTTTTTTTTTTTTTTCGTTTCATCAGATTCCTCTTCTTCTTCTGCCAGCACATGCAACATGGTCCCTTGCTGCCAGCAAGCATATCTGCAAGGCTGCTACAATATTGTACTACTTGGGATAGGTGTCATAATTTAATAGTTGTAGTACATCATGGTACAATATAATGCTCTATTTATTCCAACACATGGGACGTCTTTTGTTTCCATTTTGCAGCCCTTACCTTATTTGTCAACACTTTCTATTTCCCTCTTCATCCATTTTTTTTTAAATACTGTATCAAGCAGGGACAGCTTGTCTTTCATTATTTCTACAAAGTCCTGATTTTCGGTTAGTGCAACATTGGTTGGAGCTGTGATGAAGTGCAGCCAACGATGGTTAGGGATCATCACTCATCTTGCTCATACAGGATGATCTACAAAGTCCTGAGGTTCTTCTTTCTCTCTTATTTCTGTTTGCGTATTTATAATCATAGTATCCTGATTTTGTATGCAGCGGCTATTCTTCGCATTTCAATAACAATGCATTGTTGATATTGTAGGTGATTTTAATAGTTCAGCCATCTTCCAATTGAGCATTGTATATTGCGGGTGTATATTGCGGGTGGCAGTGATGATATAAAAGTAACAGCCCTGACAAGCAAGAAACTAGATAAGATTTTGTGACAGCTATTGAAGCTTTATAGACGATCCTTATGGGAAGGCCATTCCTTTGCTCAGCTTGAAATTTGGTCTGATAGAGGTATATTGACTTCAATCATTAACAGTTCATTGCTAGTGCATTATGCTGTCAAAACATTTTCAAATACCCTTGTGGTTGATAAGGTAGCACTTGAAGCATGTTGAAGCACCCTGACAGCTTGCAATAGACATGTTGCTGCAATTTTCATCTCCTCTGTAACCTTAGTTTCTATATTCTTCCTCATTCGGACAGCTCTTGTTTTTTTCTATCAACATGCTCTTCTCGCGAAAAAGTCCTCAAAGTTTCCATATTTGCACCTCTTTTTCCCTAAGAAACATCATCAGAATCCCGGGGAACCTTTGCTCTATTTTCAATCCCATTATTAGCCTTTAAACCCCAATTCTGAAGAGCCCTTATTTGGGATCCTTTTGGTATCTCATTCTCATATTCATACTTCAATCGAATAGTCAATCCTTTATGTACTGTCTTCATGATAAGCCTGCATGAAAGAAAATAAATAAATAAACGATTGGGAGCTCCATATGTGCTGCACATTAGCACCACTCTTCAACTATTGGCCTATCCTTATTGATGTTTGGTTTTACTGCTACGATCATATGTCCCTTGGCTACTGGTCTGGTGCATTTCTTGTCTGTCCTCTCTTCGTTTCATCTCTTTTTCTTTTTTTTTTTATATATCTCCTGCTGCGACTTTGTTCAGTTTGTTTTTCTGATCGAGATGCCAATAAGTCATTTTCCTCCTCATCCGGCACTCGAATTATTTTCACTGCAACAGGTTCATCTTTGTAGATCCCATGGTACAGCCGGCTATGTGCCCCACCGGCAAATCTGAGTCCAAGAAAAAGTTTAGACATATCAACCTCCCACTCATCAGCTGCTTCGAGAGCCATAACCTTTCCGCCTCCATGATCGCAGTACTTTGACCATGCTGATTCCTTCTTGTTTCTCTGTTTTTCATGCATCTTCATTGAAGCAAATGTTCTAAGAATGCCAAACATGCATTATTTATCCTCTGCTTTGTTGAGGAATTAGTCGTGCTGTTGAACACTAAGAAGTCCAGGCATAGTATTTTACAATAACCATTTTTTTTTTAATCCATGAACGTTTCCAGTAACATTTCCAAGTACACTTTGATTTGTTATGTCACTTCTGTAACTAAAATAATCATCAATCTTTCTTTTCTTAATAGGGCTATCTACTTTGAGAGAATCATCCTCCATCCATGGTGCTACAGATTCTTGCCCATCTGATATTTACCATCAGCTCCAAGATACTTGTTTCGATTAGGATGCAACAGAAGAGCTAGCTTTCAGTACTATTTCTTGATTGTTTCATCACTATCCCAAGGTTTTACACTTAAAATGCTATACCAATCCACCTCTCCACAAGCTTTGTTTTCAGTAGAGTTGTATACATCAAGTATAGTTAGCATATGAGAAAGTCTCTCAAGTCCCAAAAATAGACTTTAGGCCTTGACCTCCATTATATGTTGTGCTTATATGTTGTGTCTCCTTTAAATTGTGTAGGCTTGGCTTGCTTGTACTTTGATATGTAATATGTGAAACAATTGTGGCTAGTATGCTATCACGTAACAATTTCCACTGTGTTGAATCTGGCTTATGCATACCAAAATAACATGAAAGACTATTCCTAGGCATTTGGCTATTGTATTGGGAAATTGTATATGTGCTTCATGCCTTTCTGTCCATTTAATGACTTGTCTTGTAGAACCAACATAAGTGGGTTTAGCACTTATCAAAGAATGTGTGTACTTTTTTATTATATATGTCTTCATAACAATAAAATTTTGCATGAGCCAAACCTTTCTTGTTTGTTGAACCAACTCATCTCATTTTCTTGCATGCAGGGCTCTAGATTGAAGTGTTGGATCTTTACCACGTATCTTTTTGACTTCGTTTTTGCAAGTATGATTTTCTTGTTTTACGAACTCATATTAATGTCATCAACTATTAATGATTCTTGAACATGTGCCAATAAAATACTCAACTTCAAACACTCCTGTCTATCATGTATTCTATTCATTCACCAAATGGCTATGGTGTCTCATGATTTTTAAGACAAAGCTCTTTGTTGTCCGTGTTTAGACCGCATAAATAGCAATCTTGAGACCATGCACTGTATGATGACACTCTTAGCCGTCCGTGTCCCAAACTTTACGTGACAACCTTGGAACCGCACATTACGTCTGTGTTCCATTCTTCACGTGATGATCTTGGCACCGCACCGTTATGAGAGAGGGTCTCATCAGTTGTCTGTCTCAATTGCCCATGCGATGATCTTGGAACCGCACTACTGTAACAGGGGACTCTTTCTCATCTTATGCGCCTAGTCGTTTGGTGAATGAATGCAATACTTTGGTAGCTAATACACTTGTTGTGTATGTCTCATGTCACATATTTGAGTTCACAATATTAGCATCTCTTTTGATCTTGTATATGCATATAACTCCTTTATCATGTAGGTGTGCATAAAATAAACATCTTGAGGATGGTGAAGGAAAATAGAAAGGGTCGATCTCGCAGTGGCAACCATATAGACAAAAGTAATGAAATATTGGCGAATTCAGGTCATGTGCCAAAAGTTCCCTTGCCACGTAGTAAATGGCTTGATGCTACAATTCGAAATGATTTTTTCTGGAAAGATATCAAAAAGAGGGATTTGTGTGCTCATCCTCCTAAAGATGGTGAATTTCATTTCATCCAACCAAAGCCCCGAGTAAGTGATAGGAAGAACATAGATGAGAATTCCATTTTACGTTTCAGAAATGAAAGAAAGGAGCTTCCCCTTTCAGAGACAGTGTTTAGTTACCCAAAACAGATATTGCAAGGGTGGCAGTCATGGGTATATTACATTGTAAAGAATTCTCATTATAGGTTTCGTTTAGAAAGTGCAGGGATCAATTTTGCTATATGGATTTCTTCTAAAATGGTTATCCGTTCTCAAAGTGTTGAAGCATGGCGAGCTGTATTGGCACGTTGGAGTACATGTACACATACTTTTGTGACATCATGGGGTGAGATTACTCCAACCTTAGAAGGGGTGTGCACACTGCTAAGTTTCCCTAGTTCTGGGTCAACTGATATTGTCACAGCTGAGATTTCAAAAGAGGATGAAAAATTGGTGGAAGTACTAGAAGCTGATAGACAAGAAGCGAGAGACAGTCGTAGACAAGCATCATTTTGCGCATGGATAAGACATTTTTTTTAGCACAAGAGGACTCGATCTGAAGGCCCTCGGTATGGATGCGAGTAAGTATGCATTCCCTACTTTGTTTATTTATGCTTGAACGTCATCACTTCAATCTGACTTTATTTATAACCCACAATTCATTTCAGGCATGAGTTAGAAGCTTTCATCGCTTGTTGGTTATCCATGTACGTGTTTCCCGGCGGGCCAGGAAAAGGTGTCAGTCCGCGATTTTTTAACTTGGCAATTCGTCTTGCTCGTGGAGAACGAGTTGCCTTGGCGTTTTATTTAGGGTCTTTATATCGGCGCTTGGACCTTTACAGTGAGACTTCAGTTCGATCAAAGGGGCGATATATCATTGTATCAAAGTAGATTTGGGATTTCTACACTTGTTTTTCAGCGAACATTACAAAAGATATCCAGGTGTACCTGTTGCAAAACCTGATCCTCCTGAACCTCGAGCTTGGGCTTGGGTTGATAGAAAGCCTTTGGGTTCATTACTTGATATTATAGATGATGCTCATGAGGTCGACTTTCGCCCTTATACAAAGGAATTGGAGGGATATGAGTGGTGCACAACATATTACCCTTCGGGTTCCAAGACCTTAGTGAATCTGATGGAATGTGAGCAGCTTTCTGATGCTGAAGTAGTATATGTTCTTGGTGTACACCTCGAGGTTTGCCTGCGCTTCACGATTGGTGTGATTCTTCTACTGAATTCTTGGAGCATAGAGTAATGTTGTACTCACCTCATCGGGTTGCACGTCAGTTTGGGTTTGATCAAGGTGTGCCTTCTATTGTGGCTATCGACACAGATTTTAATAGATGCTGTGAGGCAATTAGTCTTGAGAAACGCCATGAGCTCTATTGTGCTGTCAGACAGATGTTTTTTCCATCTATCAATCGCTCCGGTGTTGCATCAAGTGGATGGTTAACGTATTGGACAGGGTGTCTTGAGGCATTCAAGAAATATACTCTTTCAGCTATAGATGACAGTTTGCCAGAGTCGGTCATTTATAAGCATGAGTTCCACTTTCAACTTCCAAAGATGACAAGAATAACACTTCAGGAAAAGCGGTGATTGGGCGGACCATGCCTCCTGCATCAATCATCAGTCAAATCAAGCGTCCTCGCCTTTGTGAGGTATTAAATCTTGTTACTTAAGCTGTCTATACATGCACATACACACACATATGTATATCACAAGGTCAACTATAACTTTTGTTCATCATTGTTTATTTGCAGGACACAACTTTGAAAGGTGCATCTTCAGCTTCAGCGGGACAGTCGTCTAAGAGTAAACAGTAGCAGTCATGATATTATTACTCAGACCGTTGATAATTCGACAGTAGGGTCTACTCTTCCAATTACACGACCTTTCCCTTGTCGATATGGTCAAGGAAAGGTGTTACAAACCAAGGATCACATAGTGACTACTACTGATACAACCGAAGAGGAAGATGATAGTGAGGAGGTTGACTATGAATTGTCTCTTGTTAATGATGCCAGCATTGAGGGTAATCCTTCAGTAGATGATTTAGAGATTTGCGAAGGCCCTTTTGCGAACGAGGAAGACCTTCGTCTTGATGGATAATTGTTCAAGATGATCAAGAGCCTAGAAACATGGAAGATGATTATCCTCAGGCTCATGATGGCTCATTAGACCCTTCATTTTGCAATATCATAGTTGATGGCATTGCTCCCATTACTACTTCAGTTTCCAATGTATGCCTCCCTCCATTAGTGGTGAATCACAGCAACGAAGAGCAGACAAGTCTATTGGAGTTGCAACTCATTTAGATGATACAACTTCATTTCACGGTTACATCGTGCCATCTCACTTAATGGAGCCTTTACAGAGTCTTGCTACCATAGATAAGGAATTTTGGGTTGGTTCTTCTCTGCCAGGAACAGACTTGGCTAATGCAATGATGAAAATGCTCGGTGAAGCCATGCTGTTGATTGAGCGATCTTGGAATTCTTTGTCTAAGACTGAATTAGAGCAACTTGTCCAATGTGCTGAGGGGGCCCGTTTGTTACGATTCAAAGTTGATAGCTTATGGCCAATTGCTGACAAGGCTAAGAGGTGTCTAAATTATCATGAAGCGAAGATTCGCCATGAAAAATTAATGATGAAGATGCAAGAACTTCGCCAAGAGGCTGAGGCAGCAAAGGCTGAGATGGAGGCTATGCTTGAAGGTGAAGACCTAGAGTCCAGAGTTCGCTCAGACATCAGGCATAGTTTAGATTAGCTGATATTTTCTCTTCAATTTCAAGAACAATTTGTTGTAACCCTTTTCGGGTAAAAACATTGTTGGCTTGATTTTGTCATTATTGTTGCTTGATATTGCTTGATTTTGTTTATTAGTGAATAGTAAGTATCACTTGGTAACATGCTCATGCACCTAAGTAGCAATGCTTTTACTTAATAGTATGAATCATGAAGCAACAAATATTGTTACGATTATTGTGTTGCGCATCAGAGAATACTCTCACTTGCCAGCAACGGTTTGATTCAAAGCTCTATCATGTTGTAATTTATGCTCTTTAAAGAACATAAAATTCTTGTAGTACGTTACAGTATAACTTTGCGCGTTAAGATTATATTTTTTTTTTTTCGCGAGCAAAGGCATTTTAATTTCACAAAGATTGTTAAGGGGGTATTACCCACTACTTAACCATTCCATCAAATACGATGTTAATATAACATACTTAGACAAAAGTCTGTATGCATGTATAGTGCCACGCGCTTAGTAAATTTGAACAATTAC
This sequence comes from Combretum micranthum, assembly GCA_024138025.1. NCBI lineage: Eukaryota > Viridiplantae > Streptophyta > Magnoliopsida > Myrtales > Combretaceae > Combretum > Combretum micranthum. Next base: position 844,907 of record JAMXBD010000371.1, read on the forward strand.
AAGCGCATGAATGAATAAACGAATGTCGCGCGCATAGGAGACAAGTCTCTTACCAAGCAGCAGCAACATATAAATATAATGTATAATGAAATTGATTGGTGAAAGAATCATGTGAAAGCAAGCCCATATTATTCAAGTCATCATCATCACTGATCATGCTATTACATGTGAAACTTCTTTACATATTGAAAATTTATAGGAGCTGTAATAGCATCAGTCTTTGGATTGAGGAGCTTGCAATACCCGCTATCATGGACTTCATGTATAATGAAGGGACCTTCCCATTTTGGCGTGAACTTTGGCGCAGGTATACTTCGGCGCACATGCTCGGCTGCACGAAGTACAACATCACCCACTTGAAATGACCTTTTCTTCACCAACCGATCGTAGGCCATACCAAGCTTGTGTTGGTAGTTGATCAAGTTGTTTTTGGCCATATCTCGTCTTTCATCTAAGGCTTCCAAGTCTATTATGCGTAAAGCATCTGGCTCAAGCTCAGCATTGATCGCTAATCGTGCTGAAGGGATCAGAACCTCTATAGGCACGACTGCTTCGGCACCATATACTAACGAAAAAGGTGTTGCTTGTGTTGGTCGCCGCTTTGAAGTCCTGTAAGCCCAAAGTGCTAGGGATAGTTTATCGTGCCATTCTTTATGGTTATCGTGTACCATACGACTCAGAACTTTTAAAAGAGTCTTGTTCGTAGCTTCCGCTTGGCCGTTGCCCTTAGGGTAATAAGGGGTTGACTTTACATGATCAATACCATATGATTCCAACAGTTGTCGAACATGTGAATTGATGAAAGGAGTGCCATTATCTGAAAGGATACGCTTTGGAATCCCGAATCGGCATATAATGTTCTCCTTAATGAAGCTTGCAACTATTGGTCCTGTCGCCTTTTTTAAAGGAATGGCTTCTACCCACTTAGTAAAACATTCAGTTCCAGCTAGGATCCAAATACAACCTCTAGATGGCGGGTGAATAGGACCGATTAGATCAAACGCCCAAGTGTGGAAAGGCCATGGTGTTGTTAAGCTGTGAAGTGCAACTGCAGGAGCATGAATCACATCTCCATGTTCTTGGCAAGGAACGCACCGCTTAACAAAATTGGAACTATCTGATTCCATGGTTGGCCAATAGTACCCCATGTCTAGTAGCTGATAATACAACTTCCTTGCGCCTTGGTGCTCACCGCATTCTCCAGCATATACCTCGGTTAATATCTCTTCTGTTTCAGGAGATGTAATGCATCTGAGAGGCTTTCCCATGAATGAGACTCTATACAACTCATCCTCATGCATTAGGTTCTTGCGTGCCTTCCTTTTTACTAATTTGGCATCCGTACTATTAGTCGGTAGCATGTTATTCTTCAAATAGTCAATATACGGACGACGCCAATCTCCAGCACTTGCGACAAAATTACATTCTTTTGCATCTGGTAACTCAGAGCATTTAGGACAATGCATTTGTACCTTAGATGCATCCTTAGCCATTGAGGGCCAGTAATACCCTGCACGTTGAATGCGACGATACAAAGGAGGTCCTTTTTCCCCACATCAGATCTTATGACACTTGTCTAATTTTAATCGAGCCTGTTTCGCGCAAATGCATCGCGATAGAACGCCCTCCGGTCCTTTAAAGTACAAAGCACCATTGATACGAATAAAATTCTTCAAGGTTACGATGGAGGCTGCATTGGGTTGCGCTAATTGATTCTTGATACCAACACGCCAATCATCTCCTGTTTCATCGTCTTCCTCTAACAATTGCAAGGAATAGTTTTCTTGATAACTTTGACATCTAGGCTTTCATCTGAAGCATGCATTGGAATCTTAGATGCCAATGTTGCCAATGCATCTGCGTAACGGTTCGTAGATCGTTTGGTATGTTCATACCTTACGACTTCAAACTTCCCAATTAAAGCTTGCACTGCAGCCTTATAAGGGGCAAGTGATGGCTCCTTGAGGGCATATTCACCATTGGTCTGCTTAATGATCAAATTCGAATCGCCACGTATACACAAGTGGTTTGCTCCAGCTTCCAAGGCAAAGACGATCCCGAGTAACAATGCCTCATACTCGGCTTCATTATTAGTGCAATGAAAGTCAAGCTTAAATGCCAAAGGTATTTCTTGGCCATTAGGTGATGTTAATACAACTCCTGCTCCCCACCCTTGACTTCCTGATGAACCATCAAATTGAAGTGACCATTCTCCTTCTGTTTCGATCATGAGTGAGTCCTCGTGAAATTCTGCTGGTATAGTATCTGTGATCACATCTTCACTTTCGTTCGGAAAATGAGCCAAGAGATCAGCTAAGGCCTGTGACTTAACAGCTTTAGGAGTCTGTATTGTAATGTCGAACTCTCCAAGAAGCAACAACCATTTTGCAATACGCCCAGACAACGCTGGTCGTGACAATAAATACTTGATAGGATCTGACCGTGTGACAAGGTTAACCTTATGTGCCAGAAAGTAGTGACGTAATTTTTGAGTTGCAAACACCAGCGCGAGACAATGCTTCTCGCAAGCTGGGTATTTGACCTCACTTCCTTGAAGTGAGCGACTCAAATAATAGACCGGGCGTTCTTGGCCGTCTATTTCTTGTGCAAGTAAAGCTCCGATTGATCTGCTGGTAGAAGTGAGTATAATATCATCGGTACTTGCTTCACAGGCATAGTCATGGTATGAGAAGAAGTGAGAATTCCCTTAATTCTTTGAATCGCATCTTCATGGACTTGTTTCCATTCAAATGCAATTCCTTTCTTCATAAGTTGATGTAAGGGATGCGAAATCTCTGCAAGTGCAGGCATGAATCTCCTAATATATGAAACTTTCCCCATGAAAGTTTTCAACTCTTTCAAAGTAGTTGGCGAGGGCATAGACAATATAGCTTGTATTTTTGCAGGATCAACATCAATTCCCTTCCTATGGACCACGAATCCAAGGAATTTTCCCGAAGCAACTCCAAAGACACATTTCAAAGGATTCATGCGAAGCTTATACAATCGACATCGTTCAAAAACCTTCCGAAGATGGACCAAGTGGTCTGGTGCATGTTTTGATTTCACGACTATGTCGTCCACGTAATCCTCCATGAAATCATGCATCATATCGTGAAAAATGGCTGTCATTGCCCTTTGATAAGTAGCACCAGCATTCTTGAGTCCAAAGGGCATGACAGTATAATAGAAATTCCCAACAGGCGTTCGAAAGGCAGTACGCTCAGCGTCTCCAATTGCCATCTTGATTTGATTATACCCGCTGAAACCATCCATGAATGAAAATAATTCATGTCCTGCCGTGACATCCACTAAGGTGTCTATATTTGGTAAAGGGAAATCATCTTTAGGACAAGCCTTGTTCAAATCTCGAAAATCTACGCAAACCCTTATTTGGCCATTCTTTTTTCTAACAGGTACGACATTTGCGAGCCAAGTAGGGTGCTCGATTGGTTTGATAAAGCCGCATGAAGCAACTTCTCAATTTCATGTTTGATTTGAACCTCAACCTCAGGACGGAAAACTCGTTGTCCTTGCTTAATAGGAGTCGTGCCTGGGGCGATATTTAGTCTGTGCACTACAAGACTAGGATCTAAACCTGGCATCTCATCATATGCCCAAGCAAACACGTCCCTATATTCTCTCAACAAATCAATGAGAAGACTTTTAACATCTTGTAACAAGCCTTTGCTGACAAAAATTGGCCGCGGCGACTCCCCTGGACGCGCTAGATCCAATTCCTCAATTTCTTCATTCTGTGGCTTTATTTGATCTTGCATTTGTTGAGGGGCGGGTTGAATTTCTTGAATTGGTACAGGGTCTGAAGAAGAACAAACTTCCTTAGACCCTGGAAACCGTCATAAGAGATATACTCTTCGCCCATCTTCTCTAACATAACTTTCAACAGCGTCAGCTTGCTTGTTCTTCTTTTTACCTCCTCGACAACCACGCATTTTTCTCTTCTTTTGTTGGCCCTCTTGAATTTCTTCCCAAGTGGGTAATGGTACACCTGAAGCTCTAGCAATAGCTGTCTCACCTTCATCAGAGTACTCATTGAAGAAGGTAGATTCAATGAAATTTGCCTCATCGTGCTCGAAAGGATTCTTTGTAGCAGGAATAAATATATCCTTCCCTTTCCAATGTCCTTTGATACATTGATGCATCGTTGATGGCACTAAATTGTGATCGTGCAGCCATTTCCTACCTATCAAGAGGTGGTAGGACACAGGCGCATCAATCACGTGAAAAGTAACACTACCACGGATAGGTCCAATCTTAAGATCAACATTAACTCTTCCAATGGTCTTTGTTGTAGTATGACTAAAGCCATTAACTGAAATGGGTTGCTTCACCAAACGACGATAGTCAATACCAGCAGCTTCAAATGTAGTCTTAGGCATGATGTTGAGAGAAGAACCAGCGTCAATGAATGTCTCTTAACTGGATAGCCATTAAGTGTGCCCTCCACATATAATGGTCGATTGTGATTTGGACCGTCTACACACATATCTGCATCAGTGAACAAGATTGCATTTTCATGTGCTCGAGCCATTCTTTTGACTGGCTGCGCTGCACTACACTCGGCATATTGTCCCTCGGAAATTTGCGCGAGCATAGTTGCTGCTGCAAGCCTTGCCTTCTCATCAAAGCCAAGTAGATCAAAGAAATTTCTAAAATTTGAAGTCTTCAAAAGCGCGCAGCAATGGGTGCACAATCATTTTCCTCAATTACATGTTGTTTTCCTTTTGTGTTACTTGCCTCAGTAAGTGGTGTATCACTGGCCTCGACCATGGCAGGATCATGAATAACGACGTTGACAGCACCACGCTGATTGTTATGGGTTGGAAGTGGATTGTTCCTAACGTCGTTATTTTCAATAACAAGCTCTCCATTCTGCACTCTTTCATTGAAAATTCTCTTCAAAGTAAAACAATCCCTAGTAGGATGCCCTACAATCCTGTGGAACCTACAAAACTTGGGATCATTCTTCTCCTCTTGAGTTGGTAAACGATCTACCCTCGGGAGCTTAAGATTTCCATCTCTCAACCATTGATCGAGCATAGCATGCACTTTTCCCATTGAACAAGGATATGTTGGCACTTCCTTTGTTCTCTCACGTCCAGACTTTTCAACTCTTCGTTTCTTCTCATCTTTGGGATCTCACTTTGAGTTGCATTCACAGACGGTCCTCTTTTGTTAAAATTCACGCTTCCTCCTCTCTGTCGCGCGACAGAATTGTTAGTCCTTCGCGCGTTTTCAACCAGAGTGGAGAATGAAGCTAAAGAAAGATTTTCTAGATGCACCGCGTACTCAGTAAACATGCCTTGGATACAAATTTTCACCAGCTCTCTTTCATCACATATGTCTTGGATGTCTAGTGAACGCTCTCTGAAGCGCTCAATGTAATCCATCAAGTCTTCCTTGGGCTTTTGACGGATTCGTCCCATATCAGTCAAGGTCACTCGTTCTTGTGTGGAGAAGAATTTCTCTAGGAACATTTTGCACATGGTTGCCCATGAATCTACAGATCCAGGGGGAAGATTCACGTACCAAGTGTACGCTTTCTCTGTGAGGGACTTAGAAAATTCCTTCAACTTTAAATCATCATCAAATCCATAAACCTCTAGTGTTTCAATGAACTTCAACAAATGTTCCTTGGCACTTCCCTTTTTACCATTGAATAGCATGAATTTTGGACTCACGTAGTCCTGAGGATATGGCTTAGCAGCAATACGTTGATTGTATGGGAGCTTGAGATCCAATACTCCCACATCTGACTTAGCTTGTATTTCCCTTAGGTACATGTCCAGATCTTCCTTCGTGACGAAAGTACCTTTAGGGGTTGAAGTAGTAACTTCAACTGGTGTAGCTGGAGTGGCCGTTTGGAGTAAAGTTACATTGGGTTGAACAGTAGGTCCACCAATGACAATTGGTGGTGTAGCCTGTGAGGATGAAGATCCTCCGAGTTGAGCATGTAATGTAGGCTGAGAAGTTGATGTGTTCCAAGCTGAATTCCAGTATTCATTACCTGAGGTGCAAGCGTTGTGTGATTACAGGCTCTAATGGAGGGATTTGCTCTCCAACTCTGGTAGGATCTTGTTCAGGAATAGAGTAGGATTAGCAGGTGGAGCAACTTGAGGTGCCTGAGAAGCGCGTTGTTGCGCAACAACAACAGGGTCGACGAAGTCGCACCTTGTTGCGTGGCAGCAATAGCAGCTATTCCAGGCAGGTACTGAGCAAATATTGTCATGAATTGTTGGAATTGTTTTGCAGACTCTTGCATTGATTGATTGACTTGCTTGGTATTTTCTTGCACAGCGCAAGATCGCAGCATTATCGATTTGAGCACTAGTAGGTTGGTTCACATCCTCAAGTGCTGGCATGTCATGTTCAGTAGCCTCGGGATCAACATTAAGTTCTTGAGTCGTACCCTCAGTGGGATCGGTAGGTCTCTTCCTTGGAGGTGCCATCACACAAGTGTTGATTTCCCTATCCCCAGTGGAGTCGCCAAAAATGTGTGGGTATGAATCCGGATGCAACGATCACGTGCGTGTCGCGTGACTATCGCGCTACGCGTGACCTAGGGAAACAACACGTGATAGGATGATCAAGAGAGAATCGCGTAGGGAGGAGGAGTAGGCAATCTCAATAGGCTCTAACACACGTGTGACAGGTAAGGGAGCTAAATAGCATCAACCTCACTGAGTACTATGGATTCGTGTATGTTCTTGAGTAAATTAAGTGTTTGATTCACCAAGACGGAAATCCGGCAGCTCAACGGCGTTCGTCCAAGATTTCACCTTGTCCAAATGAGGTAAGGACTAAGGTATTTATAGAGAATCTAGCTGTCGATGTCGTCCGTCAGATGAGACAGACGACCGACGGCTAGGATGAGTCCCTCTCATTATGGATATGGATGTGGGCTCCCTTATGGGTCCATAAGGCCTTCATTGTAATATGTGTGAGCCAATTTGAGAAAGGTTGGAATTGGGCAGGCCAATTCCAACGAACCCTACTCCAAGCCTTCCATGCCAAAACTCCCATGATCATCCCAATTGGATTGGGCCTAACTCTTTAAGCCCTGTCACATTAGCCCAAAGAGTTAAATCCAAATAATAATTAGGCTCAAGGCCTTTGTAATCAGATTTGTACATCTACAATAAGTAAATGGTAGATCTACTAATAGAGATTTTCAAAATAGGAAGAGATTACAAAATATAAAATTTAAGTTTTATCCTAACTTTGTGAAATTCGGATGGTTTCAATACCATGCCTTAAAACCTTTTTATCAACTCAAAAACTTGTGTTTTATATGAAAAATGAAGAGTATAGGTCATAGATATCATCAAGTAAAGATTTTTATAAGTTAAGATGGGATTTGCTAAGAAAAATATGTAGAACAAGGAGTAGAAATAAAGTAGGAAAATTTGAGTTGTTTGTCATTTTAAGAAATTCATAATAATGGAGTAATGGTATGAAAACCCTATTTTTCAAACTAAAATGAAATTTTTATTAAAGAAATGAAGTGTATAGGCATGGTTGAGCCTTAATTTTTAAGTATCAAATGAGTTTACTTAAAGGAACCACCACAAAAATAATTTTTACAAAATTCGGATTTTGGGATGAACCATATTCAAAAACATGTTTACAAAGTGTAAAATGAAAATTTTTATTGAAAAACAAAGGTCTTAAGGAATATACATAATGAAGGCTTAATTTTAACAATAATAAATAAATTTTATCAATGAACTTTTCTAAAAACAAGTAGGGATTGTCAATAATACAAGACTAGCCTTTCTAACTTGATTTTTCATAAAGTTTTACAAAAAAAAAGTTTTCTAAAATTTTTTTTTATTCAATATCACCAAGAACATGTACATATATATCTCATGATATATCATTTATGTTAGCAACTTACTCATATTGCATGTATGCTTGCTTTTAATAGTAGAAACTTCATGAACTTTCACAAAATCAATTTTCTAAAATTGTTTTCGCTATTGATATGACCTGATCAGATCTTTTTGAAGCTTCAAGTTTTCAAAACTTAAATATGATATTAGAATTAGATAGATCTTTCGAAGTAGATAGAAATCGGTATATAACTTGCTAAATTCCGAGTTAAAATGACCAAGTTATGGCTGTTTTAAGTTGGAATTCCCGCGTAGGACAAGAATTATGAATTTTCTAGTTTTGTTAAACAGTTTAGATTAGTTAAGTGATGAAATACTTATTAGGGTATTTCTTCCTTTTTAGGTGACCCCGAAATCGACGATTCCCTACCACTGGATTACTTTTACTAAGAGACCGGTGATCCAATGGCTGAGTGAGTTTTCTTCTTATTTTGTTACCTTGTTTGTGCTTGTAGCTAGTTGCATTAAAATTATAGGAACAAGATAAAAGTCGATATGAATGGGGATGGGATAATCAATGAGACTGTGATGTATGTATGCCAAAGAATACTGAAGCATATCAAAACCATGATTAGATTGGATAACTGCACTATTCGTATTATTTTCTATTTATGTGTATAATATTGGTTGGTCACTCTAAAGAATGTATGAATAATTTAACCTAAGCAAAAATAAATTGGTCATGCATCGCATCAGACAAGTTGCATTTGGTAGAGTGCTACTCCTACGCAGGTCAATCGGTATGGTCCGAGGACTCGTTTTGAGAATGAGACCCAGTATCGAGTTCATTCATAGGGAACTAAGGCGTACCGGGGATGCATCCCATGTATGAGCCTAGCCGAGTCGAGTGCTATGAGCCTAAGGGGCTTGGGGACTAGCAGCGGTCGTGTAGACTTTCAATAACATCCCTATCCCTAGATACAGAGGGCGTAAATCCGTTCTATGTATGAGTTTCAGATATCCATACATAATTGTTTGCTCATGTGTTTGTTCATGCATAGCATATGGATATTTTATAACTTGCTTGTTATGGTACGAATTTAAGGGAACTCTCACTAAGCTAGTGTGGCTTATATCCCAATAGATGTTTGATTAAACAGGTTAGCTCAAGAAAGCTACGTGGGGACTGAGATGGTTGGAGCCGAATATGATTTCGAGATTTCGGCAGGAAGTAAGAATACTTGAAGATATTGGCTAGATTTTGTGAATTGCTTTGTAATTGTTATGTAGTGAAATTTTTGGATCAATTGTAACTGAAGTATGGTGAATTGTATTTCCTTTATATTGTTACTCAAGTTGTATCAATATAAAATGTATCACTTTGATGTGGCTCCTCCATGTGTTAGATGCCTTGTATATAGTATGAAAGCATTCATGTGATTGAAGTGGTCATTCTTAGGCTTTAATATTATGTACGGCGGACTGTCACGTTTAAGGTACCCTTCGGGGCGCGACAATGTACCTCAATGTCTCATCCACACCGTGTTTGAGATATGTCATATCATATCATTGATCCATGTTCATTGGATCATGTACGAAGGTAATCTAACTATTGTGCATACACATCGATTACAATCCTTGGTAACTCTTTCATTGATTTTTAATTGATTTAAAATCTTCATTTAAAAACTTATGGAGGTTTTGATTCTTTACCTTTTTCAATTATATTGTTGTGTTTTAGTTTTACTAAGCCTTCAAGAATTCTATCCATTCATCTACAGCCTTATGTTCCAATTTCTATAAATTGTCATGTGAGAGAGTAATAAGTCTTCTTAGAACATTTTGATTCCACATCGAAGAGGATCGTAACTCCCTCCCCAAGATGATTGTGCTGGATATGACAAATGAAAAAGGTTATGGCTAAATGTTGAACATAAAAAGGTTTACATGTGATTTTGATGAGATAAAACTATAAATCCAGTTAAAATTGTATTAATCTAAATGAACATGTTTTTTTAGCAAAACAATTGACAATTTAAAGCTATGAAACAAATAAGATCTACAATACAAAATAACATAAACTTGTTATAAGTATCACAAAGCTTTTGTTATAAGTGGTCCAAATCAATATGAAGTGGTTCCGACCTATGTGTGTGTTTGACTTTGTTTGTGTTGCAAGTAAATACAACAAGTTTGGACCACTTGCAAAATGTCCAAACCACTTGATGGCATGAGAATTGAAGAAATTCCCAGTAGTCTGAGCCACTTGCAAAAAGGTCTGGATTTTTAGAGCATAGAATGTCCAGCCTTCCAATAAGTCCGAATCGTTTAAACAAAGGTCGGGACCTTTTGAAAATAAAAATGCCAGCCTATTTCAGGAAGTCCAAAAGGTTTAGACCACTTCAAAAAGTCCAAACCTGTTGCATCCTTACTTACTGTTAAAGTGTATTTAAAGTAAGAGTATGCTTGGGGATTTGGTGTCCAGCATCCACAATTTTGTTACTCCATATTTAAGAGGTTATGGGCAGATCTTAACATTAACTTAAGACCCTTCATTTGCTATCAAACAAAGAAATCAAGTGTTACTTCATTTTGTCTTTTTGTACATCATTATAAGCTTTTGTTTGTGTTTAATAAAAGTGTAGTGCCTTGTTTATCTCATTGCAATTTTGGTAAAGAGTGCTACACTTGTATTTGCTTAGTGAAACGCTTTGTTGTAGCTCATTTGAGCATTATTTTTGTGAGTGATTAATATAGTGGGTGTGAAGTCCTCATTAAAAACATTGGGTGATCATAGAGATTATGGAGTAAGCTAAACTCTACGATAAAATCCAGGCTTGATCTTCTTAACCCTACTCTCTTTACTTTCAGTACTTTACATTGTTGTTATATTCACTCGTGCATTTCAATTTATTAACAAAGTTGCAAATTAGGGTAAAATTACATAAATACTCAATTCAGCTCCCTCACAAGTATTTGCCTTAATGTACTTAGTTGTTTTCAATGTAGATAAGGATGGGATACGGATAGGGGATTACTTTCATGGCTTATAGTACATCGATAATGTATATATAACAATCAAGAGCATCCCTAGAGATATTTATGAATTTGGCAACATTAAAGCAAAGAATGCATCAGATATTTTTTGTCATCCTTCCTTAAGCACTGAAAGGTAAAGTTTAAATAACACTAGGAGTGTTATTTCTGTTAATATGCCTGAGTGTCAATATGATATTAACACGATGTATTTTCATCTTGATTATCGCCAATAAGGCACTACTTTAACCATGATAAAAATCCAAGATAAGGTGGACTACTAATGCAAATCCAGGAGGAAGTATATGATTAACACCGTTCATACTACATGCAATTACGAGGTTGTGAGAATACTTTCTATATAAGAAAGTGCCGTCTATACTAATAATCGGTCTACAATAGCAGAATGCATGAATACACGGTCCAAATGCCCAGAAAGCTCAACCAAAAGTCAAATTATTATTTATAATAGTTATCCATCCCTACTAAAATACTTGTGTCAGGTTACTTGTTTGAATGGCTTTAAATAATTGTGGCATTTCATTATATGATTTGTTCCAATCACCATATATAGCCCCAAAGTTTTCTCTTTATCACTACATACTTAAATGTGTCTTCTATAGTCTATCTAAGGAAAGAGATTTTGCCATCAAGTCTAATCTTACTTGACTTAGAAAATATAGCCCGAAGAAGCTTTGTTTTAATTGTGGATGGTCATGTTTAAGATTTCCATTGACATATGTTTGTTGTCCTTCAACTATAGTAATCACAAAATCTATGTTTATGTGGTTTTGACATACACATTGTCAACATTTACAATTCCATTTGTCTTTCTTTGTGCAAACAATACACCACACTTTGTTAGTTCACTTTTTAACATGATAATTGTGGTGCTTGATGTGGAATGTTTTCACTACATATATCAAGTTCGAATTTGTTTAAAGCCACATTTTTCATTTTTATTTCTTCACTAAAACTCATATCATTCGAAGTCAAAATATTCTCCTCATATGATATATAACTATCACCAATATCTATCTTGCTAAGAAATGGAATCAAATCTTTGAAAGCTTTATCTCTTGGTTGGGCAACATGGGTCTTTGTATAATAGTGTTTTCTTCAACATTGTCTGGAGAATCGAAAGGTAGAGACTTGTCAAGCGAGGCTATTTCAAACCTAAGTCCATGGCAAGCACTTGTAGTCTCTTAATTAACTAATTCACCATGTGAATTTATCTCCTCTAAAGCATCCTCCATCTATTTCTCATCATCTTCTCTAATAGGTAGATTTTCTTCACCCATGTGCTTTCTAACTTAACAAAAAGCGGCTGAACACGTAGAATTTCTAATTCTTTTGTGATATCAAAAAGTACTTCCACATCATCATCATTGATGGATTGTAACACAAATTGTGGCTATGATTCTTTGCTATAAATTGACATTGATCTATGAAATACGTCTACTTTATTTGTGTTAGAATCAACTCCAAGTATTGCATATATCTTACTTAGTAAACCCTCATATCCATTATCTTCTCTAAATTTGTTGCTTTTTATTGGTGCTTTGTCATAATATACTCCACCATTCAAGATGCTGCCATGTGCATATATTCCAAGTGTGAAAAACACTAGCATTTTCATCCACTAATTGACCAATAATAAACATTTGATTTTGTTAATGGTTAGCAATACTAAAATAAAATGTGGCTAAATGAGGGTTGAGTTAACAAATCAAACTTTATATCTATTTTCTTTTATGTTAAACAAATCAATTTAAGATGAATTCATTATATTTAAGTTCAAGCATAGTTTTAGCTCACTTAATGTAAGAGTTTGCTTGTTTCATCATATTATGATCGTTTTGACATCATATTTTTGTTGTTTTTAAAATAAATGTTTGTCAAGAAACAGATACCGATAAAAAAATTGACATTTTTACTCATAAATAACTAAACAGATACAATATAGATAAGTTACATATACATATCATATACATGTACGATACAAATAAAAATTCGACAATCTAAATAAACCCTAAACCAAATAATGTAAAGGCTAAGTTGATTCATCTTTAGTCTAGGCTACTAATAACTTATAAGCATTGGTCAAATTCCTACAACTGCAGATATCCTTAATATTAGGAAAAAGAAGACTACCTAAAACAATGTCATTATTTCACCTCCCAAGTGTTCACATGTTGCTTAGTTTGCATTCCTACTTTTAAGAGTTTTTTTGTTACTAAAAATGGAGTAAAAAGCTTGCAAATTGGATGTGCGCTATCTGATAGGTGTGTACAAAAAGAAAATTGTAAAGATAACTTCCAAGCACCACTTGTTAACAATTTGTTTGCATATACAAGCACAGACAAGCTTTCTCTACTTAAATTACTAAAACTTGCACCGTTTAGTTTCATACACTATTGGAGAAATCATCAATTAACAATCGGAGAGAGATAATGAGGATAATATAATGTGGACTATATTACCTATTAGAGAGTAGCCACGACCTTATGCATCACATTCAGAGAGAGAACTATGCAAAGCATATTTCAATTGGAGATGCATGCACTTGTCCACCAAGTAATTGGAAGGAGGGGGGCGGTTGGGGGAGGGGTCGAGAGAGAGAGATATTTTTAAATTTGGGTTGACACATCTCACATGTTAACTATGCAAGAAATTGTATCTCTTACATGCTGGTCATGCAAGAAAGGGTTAACTTGCACATTTGGAGTGTGAGAAAGGCTTGACTTGCACATTGTATATGTGTGAAAGCCTTGATTTAGATGTTGACTATGTAAGATGGTGTTAACTTGCATGTTTTATATAAGAGATAGTTGACATATGCGAGATACTTGACCTATAATATGGATCATGTAAGATAGACTTGACTTGCATGTTATTAATGTGAGTAAGCCTGTATACGTACTTCGAATATGCGAGACAACGTTGACTTGTATGTTAAGTATATGGGTTTAAATTGCACTTTACGCATGTGCTTTACTACTTGCATTTCTTTTATGTGATTTGCTTGTTCACCGAACTCACATATCTAAAATGTGATTTAAGTAGTTTATTTTGGTAATTAATTTGCCATCCATCCTATTATGGTGATTATTTTTTGTAAGAAGATTAAACCAACCTTTTCTCGATACATACACTATCTAATAATTTTAATTAAGGTATTTTTTTAATTAAAATAGAGATTACTTGGTTAGAATATATATTAGAAGTGTGCTAATTTATAGATCAGCATGATAAATGTTAATTGTAAAATTTCGAAAGGTAGACATTGATGTACTTAATTATCTAAGTAGTTAAAGTTATTTACAAAGGATAATACTTAAAGAATTGCCTATAATGTCCATGAGGATGTTTCTATATGCAATGATTTTTTATTAGATTTAGGATGAGATATTTCATAAATAGGACGATGATACTTTATCAAATAGAAATACATACATATATATATATATTATTTTCTAAGTTTAAAATGTGTAAATTGTGACATATAATAACGTTTAATTAAAAAAAAACATATTGAAGTCATATATAGAGAAATAACATTGTAAAAGTTAAGGAGTTGTAGTACCGGAGCAGCAGCAGTAGTAGTAAAGGTTCATTTATGACATGTTCCTATAACTAACCTCATCAACAATCTCTTGAATTGAATAGTTTTTCACAAGATCAATTAAACATAACCTAAAAGTTTTAGGATATTTTATTACTAATGCCTAGTTAGAAGAGATTACTCTACTCCTCCTCATTTTCCTCCTAGATTGGTTATCGTTGAGCTCAAATTCAAACCAAGCTTTTTATCAAATAGAGTTCAGCTTATTTAGATAAATTATTTTTAGCTCAAACTTACGTTTGACTTATTTACAAATTAAGCTTAAACGAAGTTAAGCTTTGTATTGAACCTAAAACAAGCTTTATTTTGAGCTAAAACTTGTGAGCCTATTTTTGAGTTTAAACAATCTTCTCCACCAAATTAATAAGCCTAAATTAGATCTTAAGCTTAACTCATTTAATTGAATGAGTTTTTTTTTAGCTCGAGTTCATGTTAAGCCAAATTAAAGTAATTTGCAAGTAGCCGGATTTAAGGTTGCAAATGAGTCAAGCTTTTTAAGGCTTAAGCTCAGCTTGTTTAAAAATTATCAAGCTTGAGCCAAGCTTTTTATTTAGCTTTAAATTTAGACTCAAGCTCGGCTCGTTTAACTAAACGAGCTTTGTTTGAGCTCGAGCTCGACTCATTTATAAATTGAGCTTGAGTCGAGCTGAGCTTTTTGTCGAACCTAACGAGCTTTTATTTAGCCTAAAATTAAAGCTTGAGCTTGACTTGTTTAAATAGGTCTTTTTCCATTTTTTTTTTCTAATCTAAAAATAATATATAAAATTTTTAAATATATATATACACATATATTAAGTAGAATTTAGTTTTGTTGTTTTAATTATATATTAATATATCATAAGTATGGTTTTAGAAAATGAGATGAGACAGATGTATCTCGGGCTATTTGGATAGTAAGGTAAGCTAAGTTTCGAGGACAAAACTTCTTGAAGGAGGGAAGGATGTAATAGTCATGATTCCCACTATCGTTTCATATATGGGTGTGTGTGTATGTTAATAGTTTTGCATATTGTAATAAATAAATAACAAGTATGGCATATAGATTAAGTAGCATAGAATGCATGTGTTTGAGAAGTGTAAAATATGTGTGTTTACATTAGTATAATATGTTCTTAATATTAATATATAGGTATATATATATATATATTTATGTTATTAAGAATTATGTTTTGTTAATGTTGTTGTATGAATGATGGATTGAGTAAAATTTGATGAAAACAAGTTTTATTAAGTTCAAGTTATAGCAGAAATTTTAACCCATGAATAAGCCCATTTTTAGCCCAAATAAAGCCCAAATCCATGTTAAATGAAGTTGTCACGCCCCGAGGGTACCCTAAACGTGGCAGTCTGTTGTACACAATATTAAAGCCTAGGAATGACTACCTTAGTCATGCAAAGGCTTCCATATCATGTACAAGGCGTACATCACAACCAAGGGAACGCATCGGAGTAACGCAATTTATATTGATAATAAATAAGTAACAAGGCAAAGATAATACTTATCATAAAACATAAACATATTAAATTACAATTCTTAGGGGCATGTCCCTCTATTGTCTTCAAATAAATATACATCTTAGAATCTCCAAAATACTAACATAGAATTCATTACATATAAAGAACCTTACAAAATTACTTCGTCT
The DNA here is from genome assembly GCA_024138025.1 of Combretum micranthum. Lineage (NCBI taxonomy): Eukaryota > Viridiplantae > Streptophyta > Magnoliopsida > Myrtales > Combretaceae > Combretum > Combretum micranthum. Next base: position 861,064 of record JAMXBD010000371.1, read on the forward strand.
TATGTTTCCATTTCCTTCATAGAAGCTTAACATCCTTTCATGACTTCCTTAATGTCATGATCCTCAATTTAATCTACAGGTATACCTGTTTCAACAAAATCTATAGGGGTATAAACTACAACTAGCTTAGTGAGATATTCATTTTCAGTCGCACAATGTTTTCAAACAAGTTCATTTAAATTTTCACACATATGCTATGCGTACAATGCAACAATCACGTGATTACGCAAATATATATATTTATAGTTATCCAGAAACCATATATAGAACGGATTTACCCCTCTGTATCGAAGGTTAGGGAATCGGTTATGAAGATCCTCGATCTTCTACTGCTAGTCCCCAGGTCCCCACCCAAAGCGTTCGGTTGGCTCGGCTCCGAACCTAGAGTCATATTCCCCGGGCGATTTAGATTCTCTAGGAAAGAACATGGCCCGTGTCACAGCACGATAACAGCCAATCCAACTCTACGCATAGGAGTAGCAGCCTTCCGAAAGAAATGTGACATGATGGATGCTATGCGTGAGCGTTTTATTTTTCTTAAGCCAAACCTTATTAAGGTTTATTAGGGGGTGATCAATCAATTTAACAAATAATACACAGTCATACAAGTATGTAAGCAAAAACACTTAAACAAGCAATTTTAAGTTGCGATATTCTTAATTCTCATTTCACGCATAAACAAAGAATCACATATATGCATATCCCTGAATTCCCATGCATATCCATTTTTTTTATCTTTTATTAGTATGCTAATGCCACTACTTTACAAGCACAAGCAAGGTAACGAAATTAAGAGGAATAACTCACTCGTCCATTTCGCGATTTTCTTAGTCGTAGTAATCCTCAGGAAGGGTAATTTTCTATCTTTTGTCACCTAGACAAAAGAAATACCCAGGATGAGTATTTCATAAAATTCCACTTAAACTTTCTAATTCTATTTCACTATGTTCGTCAAATTCGTATAAAATGAAATTCTAATTTAAAATGGCCATAACTTGCTCATTTTAACTCGGAATTTCGCATATAATATATCGTTTTCTACCTATTTGAAAAGATCTATCCATTTCTAAGGTTATCTTTGTCATATAAGGTCATTTGGGTTCCAAAAACGTTGTGTACAAATTTAAAATGAATATTTCTAGATTTTTGCAAAACCATTTTTTAACTCAACTTCATTCAAAAATCCATTAGTAAGTATATATATATAATTGATAAATCCTTTGAGTATATAGATAAGCTCACTTTATATGCAAAATTTCTAATGGTAGTGTCTCAACAATTTATTTCATAAAATAATTCTTTTTAAAAGTGTTAAAACTTAACTTGATAAATTTCCTTTCAAGTATTTTGAAAGAAACTTCATATTTTCATAAGTTATTACAAATATAGTATTATTTTATTTTGTTCATTCATTTTTCCAAAACAAGTAGATTTTCTTTAACCTTAGTCTTTCATAAATTTTATTTCTAGTGATAAAAGATCAAAGTTATTAAAAGTGTATTAAGTTGTTGAAAATCCTTTTATATCTTTAGGATGGTTTTAGAAAATGAGTCTTGTCTTCTTATATTTATTATATAAAATATAAGTTTTTGTTTTCTAAAACTTGTTTTTTTATTTCCTTTGAAAAGAATCATCTTTATTGATAAAATCCTTTGTTTCTATTCTTATTTTATTTATATTTTTTTGAAAATAATTTTCTTCTTTAGGAACTTGAAAATCATTATTTTCCTAAGTGGGTTCACAACTTTATGAGCTGATTTTTTTATCTTAACTTTGAAACTAGTTTGTTTCTTGGTTTTGTCATGGAGTTTAAAAGAGTTTGATCTTTAAGCTTTTTGCAAGATCTTTGAAAACTAACAAATTATTTTACTAAAACTTAGGTTCCCATAATATACAATGAAAGTATTTATTTATTATGTTTCCTTGGTAAAACTATCTTTATTATTTAAGAAAACTTTAAGAAAACTTATATTACTATATTTTTATGTTGTTTGATAATAACTCCATTATTCTGTGACAAGTCACATAATAAAAAATCTAGTTTGAAGTTCATTTAGTAAAATTCTACTTTTAAATTAGTTGAGACAATATCATTATGTAGATGCAAGTATTATGCGCATGTAAAATAATAAGAACATAAGAAAATACTAGAAACAAATAATAATAAGCAAGATAATAAAATATCAAGTATTGCGAACATTAGCTTTATCAAGGTATTCCAGTCAAGTATTGGAAGCCTTAGCTTCATCAAGGCATCCCGGGACTAAGAATAGACTAGTCCCAAAAGAATAAAGAAAATAAATAAAATGTTGTTTTGACTTGATATGGACAAGTCTAAGACTAGAAAGACTAGTCTTAATAATAGCATGAAATTAAATAAATAACAAGTGAGCTTATATGCTCTAAAGATTATATATAAATACATAAATATATTTAGTTAGATATGAATAATAAAATCAACATAATAAAATAGGAAGTTCACGTGCAAGAACAAAACATGAACATGTTATTGCTTTTACTACTTATATGAGTTTCAAAACAACATCATAGTCATGTTAAGTTACATGACATTGGTAAATAAATGGTTGGAAGAAGTTTACCTAAAGTGTTTATGTGGTATGAAGATGGTAGATGAAATGGGTATTATGTGAGTAGTGATATGTGGTAGAAAGTTTGTGTATAAGGAATGATTTTTGTGAAGAACTGGTTTAAGAGAGTTTTGATAGAGATAACTCTTGAAGAGAGGACTTGTGGAGAGATTTTGAGAGAGTTTTGGTAGTGAAATGAATTGTGTGAAAAAATGAAGGAGGAAATGGGGTATTTATAGAATTTTGGAGTGAAAATTAGATGTAATTAAATTAATTAAAAATAAATGGGAAGGGAGGAGAGAGAGTGGTGGACAGCAATGGGGAGAAGGAGAGAGAAAATTTGATTAAAAATTAATTTTAGAAGAAAAGTGTAAGAGAAGTTTGATAATATGTGGTGTAGAATTTTTTATGGGAAAGGAAAATTGTAAGAAATAGGTATGTAGGTGTAAGAATAGGTAGTAAGAAAAAATAAAGATAGAGAAATAGTAATGAATAGTAGAAAAGTACTATGAATAGTAAACTAGACAATTAAAGTACCGATAGTAATAAAAATACGCGTAATAATGCAATATCTGCAATTTTTAGCTACCGAAAAATTCTAAAACTGATATTTTTGAAATCCTTATATTTTTACGAGTCTATTGGTATTTACGAAATATTGTTGTCATCCGGTGTACCAGGGCACAGTTTTTGAAAATTGATCCCGTTCAGATCCGAAGGACACTAGAATTTTACGAATCTTATATTTTTAAGTTTCCTTATATTATTACGAACTATTATCAACAATTATTTCCATTTTGCTGTTTAGGGTTTAAGAGCGCGGGATTGCCGGATCTTAAACACTAGGGTTTGTTATAAGCTTTGTTGACTTTTAGGGTTCCGGTTTGACTTTCGGTTTTATTGAGTTATTCGTAAGATCATATAATTTTGGAGTTTTGACTGTTTTATATTTTTAGCTCGATGTCTATGGTTTATCTCATTTTATTTGTGATTATTTAATAGTTTTCAGTTTTCGGGATCGTTTAACCTAGTTTAGGGTTATGAGTTGACTCAGTTTGACTTTTGGTGAAAATTGAAATTCCTGATTCTAAAATTCATTGAAGAATTTAAGATCTTATCATTTCGTTGTTGAGCGTTATTTGGATATATCGTTTTGATTTGCGTTTTAGGAATCGGGTAGATGATTTGATTGGTGTACGGACATTGATTCAATCGATAGTTGAATTTTATATTCTGTTTCAAGGGTTCTCGTTTTCTCAAGACTAAGAATTTTCGTGTTTAACTTGATTTAGAATTCAGTTTTAACTTGAGTCGATTTTCGGGATTTCAATTTTAATATTAGACTTCTATGATTATTTTCTATGAATTATGAAAATTTTCAGGGGTTTACAGAAGCCCTCAACTTAGCAGCCCCAAAAGTCAACTTTCTAGATAAGTACAAGCCTCATTTTGCTAAAATACACTCTAAAAAACATACCTCAAAAATCCATCCGAAAATTTCATCTTTTCTTTCTTTTATTCTTCTTCATTTCTTCTAAACAATAGCATCTGAACCCTTGGCAAGGCAAGCTCTTAGGTTCAAGTGTTTTCTATAAGCCAAAGCTTCTCCATGTAAGTTAATGCAAGTTTATAAGTTCTTTGTTTTGTTATGGATATAGAGTTCATGTTAGTATGAGTTTTAATGTTACATATGAGTTTGAGTGGTTTTATATGTTAGTGAATGTTGGGTTGTATCTTGATGTTATTAGAACTTGTTATATGTGTTTTAGAAGTAGTAAGAAGTGTTGGAAAGCTCAAAGTGTATTTTGGGTAGGTGGAACCTATCTGAAAGGTGGAGGAATGCATGAAATTGTTAGAAGTGGAAAAGAGTGTGACAATGTATTTAGAATGTTGTCTTGAGAGTTTTGAAGTGTGGAAGTAATAGTGTTTATGTTTGGTTTATGTTGGAGTTGGGTTATGGATTTTTTTATGGGTTATGGTTGCTTCAGAATGAGATAAGAAGTTAAAGATGTGAATGTGATCAAGTGAATTTAATTTGATGTTTGATGTATATGATGAGGGAAATTTGTGCCTTTGATATTGCTTGAAGTGTATTATATGTTATATGAAGTTTTTATGATGTTTAAATTGTATTAGAACATGTAAAAGTTGATGGAATGAGTTAGGAAAACAGGGGAATTCGTGTTTAAAAGCTGCCAAAAATTGTTTCAGAGTACACGGGCACATACATGGGCCCGTACGCAAGAGGACATATGAGATTTTAGCTTCTGACCATTTTTTTAACCTCTGTCCCACCTTGTACATTGGTGTGTATGTATGTGGTTTTGCATGTCATAAAACCTCAAAAAAACTCGTTTCTGACCACTTTTTGATGCCCTATACAGCCCCTGAGCACGGCCGTGTATCTAGTCATGTACATTTTCCTGTTTCGTAGCTCGTTAGTAAATTATCCATAACTTTTTCATCTGACCTCTAATTGAGGTGATTCAAGTTGCTATAGAAAGATTAAAAAGAGATCTACAACTTTTATGTTTTGAGTTTTTACAAATTTCAAAAGTATCAAAGCTCAAATTTTGTTTCTTTTCAGCTGATGTAATTTTCAAACAAGATTAAAAACTTATGTTTTCTTATTAAATATGTGTTTGCATATGAAATGGATCTTTTTGGACTAAAATGAGATATATTAATGATATTTGAGGTGTAGTAATGATTGAGTGATATAATTAAGCATGATTTAATTATATTTGCAGATTTAACAAATAATTGAATTTCCATAAACATTAAGATAAATCTAATTATATTGTATGTGTGGAATGAGGTTAAAAATGATGATTTTGTGAGCTTGTATGATCTTCATAGAAGTATAAATGATGTGTCATGACTTTGTATAAGTTATATTTGAAGTCTTAAGTGTTGAGTTTAAGATTTGTTATGTTTTAAGTGTAATTCTATGTATATGATGTTGATTTGAGTTTGGATTATCTTCTGAGGGATTCCCGAGGTTCTATTTGGATTTCCTACATAAGGTACGCAGTAACATGTTTGTTTCCTGTTTAGGATAGGCATATACTCAATCAAATTTAACATAGACAAACTTAAACATTATTTGAATTGGATTTCTCTTACGTTGTTTAAATCTATATCTGACCTGGAGGGCAGATCGGTATCCGGTTCGGGGAGTAACACCTTGCTCAGATTGGGGGTACGGTAGTTTGGGCGCTTGGGCCACCCCTATCTTTTGATAGGACTTTCCTAAGTGGTACGGCGGGTAACCGATAGGGCAAATGGTATAGTTGTAACGTTTGCTTAAGCTTAGAATGAAGTAATATAATTTAGTTCAAATGGTTATGGGAACAGTTGGACTATGTGATGTTATGGACTAAGATAAATGAATTTGTGTAACGGCTGTTAACCCTAGATAAGGTTATTTTCTCTTTATAGATATATCATCTAGGAGATATAAGTATCCGAGCTTCTTATATCAACTCCCTAAGCATCCTAATCGTTACTCAGGACCCCAGATATCCTTATTGTTCGGAATTTGAATACTTCCGTGATTTTTGACTAATTAAAGATTATCTAATAATCGAATGATTGTCGCATTGCACTATAGTTTAAGATCGTGTGTGCCATTATGCATTTGTTTTTGTTACTTGTGTACTGGGCCTTTGGCTCATATTTTATACTTTTCAGGTGTGGATCATGAGTTCTATACAAGCATGGGATATGGATTGGATTTTGAGGAGTTTTTAGATGATTGGGAGGAGTAGGGACTGTCTTGACTGTCATGCCTTAAAGGGTATCCTAAACGTAACAGTCCGCCACACTTAATATTAAAGCTTAAGTATGACAACCTCAGTCATTCTCATATGCTTAGATATTAGGTGTAAGGCATGCTCTTACAATATTTAGAGGATCATACTTTGGAATACGAAGCTTAAGAAGATACAATAGCAAATTAAAAAATGGAAATCATAATATTCATTCATTCATAACAATTGTCTTATAAGCCTTAGGGGCATTACCTCGTCAAAATACTAAAGTCCATTACAAGAAATTTTCTATGAAATCTACATCTAAACTAATGCTAAACTTCATCTAAAATTCCTTAACCAAAAAGGGAAATACCTAACTGCAAGTTCCCCGTGGCCTCAACCACAAGTAGCTAAGCTGCAAAAGATATCTATAGGAATATAAGCTAACAAGCCTAGTAAGAATTGTTTCCATAAGCAAATACTTGAGTAGCAAAATTCAAACAAGCTATTTAAGCATTCAAGTGAAATGCAATATACACGTAAGCAAGCAAGGCATATAGTTTTCCGAGAGCTATATGTTGAATGGATTTACTCCCTCCATTCGGGGTTTGGTGATAAGTAATCTCAAAACGAATCGTCTTTAGTTGAGTTATGCTTTTGATCATTATCGCCAAGCATATTAAGTCTACTCGTATTGAGTCATGCTTTTGGATTACGCCGAGCATTGATTTAATTCCTTGTTGCTAAGCATTTGCTTTCGATCATTGCCTCCAAGTACTGCTTTCGATCGTGTTACTATCCTTTTCACCCAATGATAGTAACCTCATGCAATGTGACTCACTACGCGGTATGCATGAATCAATTTATTTAGGATATCATGGCATCATTATTGTTAATTTAAGGTGATCATAGAATTTCAGGCATATCAAATTCTATACTAAGACAAGCAATTCCCACCTTGATATTCTTAGTGTTCTTTCATACAACTTTACATACATAACATTGTGTCTTTCCTTAATTCTAATGCTTCTATACTACAAGCACAATCAAGTACACAAGTTAAGGAAATAAACTCGCGTTGCCATAGCGATACTTCTTCTAAATGGAAGAGTCGATCGAACAATCTACTTAGTCAAAATAATCCTTGGGATTACCTAGTCAAGAAAAATACCCATAATGAGTATTTCTAGATAACTTTCTTAAAATTTGACAAAACTATATCATAAAAGCGTCAAAATCCGTGTAGAAGACAATTCCAACTTAAAATGACCATAACTTGATCATTTTAAATCGGAATTGTATATATAATATATTGTTTTCTACCTATTCAAAAAGACCTATCCATTTCTAAAGCCATTTTCATCAAACTTGGTCATATGAACTCCAAAACAGTGGCGATCAGATTCACCACAAAATTTCCCATCCCAAAAGCATTTGTTTTAATCATCAAGACATCAAAAAATTGCTTTGATAAATACTTAGTTATTTATATAGTTGAGGAATTCATTTTTATAGATATATAGCTCATATTTCTTACATGTTCAAGTATTTTTTGTCCAACTAACAAATTTTTTAGTAAAAACAATGTTAGTTAGAAGTTTGGAAAAATCATAATTTACAAGAAATCCTTTTGTAAATCCTTTTAAAATGGTTATTTTGATTCTTTTATTTTCAAAAAATATTTTGTGTTTATCTTACTATTTTCCTTGGTGACTTTTTCATAAAAATGAATTTCTTTATTTTTCCTTTTTGAAACTTCTAACATTAGTTGTCACTTATTTTACGTATTTCCTTTGACTGTTATTTTGATCTTGGTTTGAAAACTTATATCTCCTTTTCATGTGGTTTCCTTTATATTATGTTTTTAAGGAAAAATATTTTTGTAACAAAGAATCATCTTCCTTCTTATTTTTAGAAAACAACCTATTACTACTATAGTTATGGTTTAAGAAAAAACCTTTCAAAATAATGGTATTTTCAAAATTAAACGAGTTCTTCCTAAGGCTTTGAAAATAAATGGATTCCTTTTATTAATTTAAAAAAACTCTAAATTTCTTTTAGAACCCTCCTTTGGTGACAAAAATCTCTTTTGTAAAAAGTACAGTTTAAACTTGGTGGTTTAGACAACAATCTTTATTTTGCATGAATATGGGAATAATAACAAGCAACAATAACAAAATAATAAGTAAAATAATATAAGTCAAGTATTGAGAGTCTTAGCTTTGAATTAAGGCTCTCGGACAAAGAAATGGACTAGTCTCAAAAAGAAAATAAAAATTGTTTTAGCTTGATGAGAATAAGTCTAAGACTAGAAAGATTAGTCCTAAAATAGCATGGAAGTAAATAAATTGTACTGCATGAAAATAGATAAATAACTAGTGAGCTTTCATGCTCTAAAGAATATATATATATATATAGATACATACATATATTTAATTAGATATAGATAAGAAGTTAGTATAATAACAACAATAACATGTACAAAACATAATAACAACAATAAAAATATAGAAATAGATATTCATGAACAAGAACAACACATGAATATAGTGTAACTTCCATAACAATAAGTTTAGGAAACTCATACCATGGTCATGTCAAGTTATATGGCATGGTAGTAAGAATATGGAAGAAGTTTTTACTTAAAGAAAAAATGGAGTAATATGTGTGAATGGGTTTTGTGTATGTAAAAGAAAGTTTGGGAGTATTTTAGGAGAGTTTTGGAGAGGAGAATTTTGCAGAGTTTCGGTAGTAAGTTTGTGGTTCAATGAAGTATGAAAGAAATGAAAGAGGAGGGGGTATTTATAGGAAAATGAGGAGTGAAATTGTGTGATTAAAATAAATAGAAAAAAAAATATGAGTGAAAAAGAAAGAGGGGGGGCACCAACCACCATGGGAGAGAGGGGAAGAAACTTGATTTTTTTTGTATTTTTATTGATTAAGTGTAATAATATGTAAGGTAGATGTGATATAAAGTTATAGGAAAAGGTAAAAAGTAAGGAAAATAGGTATGTAGAGTGTAAGAGTAGGTGGTAGAAAAAATAGAGATTGATGAATAGTGTAGAATAGTAATGAATAGTGTAATATAAAGTAGATGTGACTAATAAAATACCAATAGTAAGAAGATACACGTATAAATACGATATCTGATATTTTTAGTTATCGAAAAATTATAAAACTAATATTTTTGAAAATCTTATATTTTTATGAGTCTAATGGCGTGTCCATAATATTTTACTATTTAGAGCCCTAAGACACATTTTTTGAAAATTGTATCCATTCGGTTCAAAACGGATTGCGGTTTGACTAATATAATATTTTTAAGCTTTCTTATGTTATTACGAACTATGCTACATACTAATCTCTTACTTACTCTCTTAGGGTTATAAACACGGGATTGTCGGACTTAACCTATTATGTCTAACTAGGGTTTTGTTGGCTTTAAGGTTTCCGGTTGAACTTCTAATTAGGTTTTAAGCTTAACCAATCGTAAAACTTTGGGAGTTTACAACCTACCCCTTTTAAAGAAAGTTTTTTCCTCAAAACTTGCAGAATACATACCGAAAGCTCTAAACAGACTTGGGTATTTGCGCCGTATCTCGTCTTCGGCCTCTCAGGTTGCCTCTTATAGGCGTGATTTTTCCAAAGGACTTTGACATATTTGATTTCCTTATTCCGTAGCTTTTGGACTTTTCGATCAAAAACTTGTACCAGGTGTTCCTCATAAGTGAGGTTTTCCTTTAACAAAACTGGCTCTAACTCCACTACTTGGTCTGGATCAGCTACATGCTTTCGTAAGATGGATGCATGAAATACGTTGTGTACTTCTGATAGGTTTGGCGGCAAGGCTAGGCGGTAAGCTAATTCTGCAACTCGTTCAAGAACTTTGAAAGGTCCGATGTATCGCGGGCTCAACTTTCCTTGTGAGCGTACCCGGTGTATACTCTTAATTGGATTTATCTTTAAATACACATGGTCTCCTACCTGAAATCCCAAAACTTGCCTTTTCTGATATGCCCAACTTTTCTGTCTATCTTAGGCCTCTTTCATCCTTTGTTGGATTACTCTTACCATGTCTGATGCATCTTGCACCAAATCTGGTCCAATAGCAAGCTTTTCTACATCATCTCAAAACAAAGGCGACCTACAACGTCGTCCATACAAAGCTTCATACGACGTCATTTGTATGATAGAGTGGCAACTGTTGTTGTAAGCGAACTCTATGAGTGGTCAATGAGCATCCTAACTCCCTTTGAACTCCATAACACAAGCACACAACATGTCTTCTAAGGTTTAGATCGTCATTTCCGATTGTCTATTGGTTTGGGGGTGAACCCGTGCTGAAATGTAACTTTATCCCCATACACTTTTGTAAACTTGTCCAAAACTTAGATACAAATCGAGGATCTCTATCTGATACAATTCCAGTGGGAACTCCATGCAAACGTACCATCTCCTTTATGTATAACTTGGCTAGCTTGTCTATCGAGAACGTCATGTTGATCAGCATGAAGTGAGCTGACTTGGTCAAACGATTTACCACGACCCATATGGCGTCATATCCCGCTGATGTTCTTGATAATCCATATACAAAATCCATCGAGATTTGATCCCACTTCCACTCGGGTATCGGTAAAAGGTTTCAATAATCTTCCTAACCTTTGGTGTTCCACCTTCACCTGTTGACAAATCGGGCACTTCATCACATAATTTGCTACATCTTGCTTCATCCCATTCCACCAATAATGATTCTCAAGGTCTTGGTACATTTTGGTTCCTCCTGGATGTACCGTATATCATGAGTTATGGCCCTCGCTCATGATTTCTTTCCTCATTTTCTCATCATCCGGAATGCAAAGTCGTCCTTTTATTCTTACGTCATCGTCATCATCTACTACAAAATTAGTATAGTTTCCCTATTGTACTTCCTTCTTTATCTTTTGTATCTTCTCATCATAGCATTGAGCTTCTTTGATCATTTCTATTAAAGTTGGTTCTAACACTAGATTAGCTATTTCTACTTCTACACTTTGTCTCGTAAATTCAAGGCTCAGCTTCTCAAACTCTCTTATCAACTCCTTCTGCTTTGTAAGCAAAACAGCAACTTCTCCATGACTCTTGTGACTTAAAGCATTTGCAACGGTGTTTACTCTTCCGGGACAATAATTGATTTCAATTTCATAGTCTTTGATTAACTCTAGAAATCTCCTTTGCCTCATGTTCAATTCCTTTTGGGTGAACAGATACTTAAGACTTTTGTGACTTGTATAAATCTCACACATTTGCCTATAGAGGTAGTGTCTCCATAGCTTAAGGGCAAACACGACGGCGGCTAACTCTAGGTCATGTGTGGGGTAGTTCTGTTCATGCGGTCGTAGTTGTCGTGAAGCATAGGCGATAACCTTTCCTTCTTGCATTGGTACACATCCGAGACCATTTCTCAATGCGCCACTATGCACTGTATAGGGCTTCTCTTGATTTGACAAGACTAAGATCAAAGCAGACACTAAGTGTTGCTTTAACTCCTGAAAAATTTGCTCTTGTTTCTCATTCCATATAAACTTTTCATCCTCTTGGGTTAACTGAGTTAGTGGCCTAGCAATCTTTGAAAAGTCTTGTACAAACTTCTTATAATAGCCGACCAATCTAGGAAAACTTTTAATTTCAATTACCGTCTTGGGTTGTTTCCATTCCATCACTGCTTTGACCTTTTCGGGGTCTATAGAGATTCCACTTCCCGATATCACATATCCTAAGAATGATATCTAATCTAGCCAGAAGTCCCACTAGGACAACTTAGCATATAACTTATGTGCTCTTAAAGTCTATAATGTCATTCTTAGATGTTCCTCGTGTTGTTCCTTTGTCTTAGAATAGACCAAGATATCATCAATAAAGACAATTACACACTTATCCAATAGAGGCTTATACACTCGATTCATCAAGTCCATGAAAGCAGCTGGTGCATTGGTCAATCTAAAAGGCATTATTAGAAACTTGTAATGTCCATAACGAGTTTGAAAAGCAGTCTTCTGAACATCTCCGGTTTGATCCTCAATTGGCGATATCTTGACCTTATATCGATGTGAAAGTATATGCTCGAGATCACCTAGTCAAGAAAAATACCCATAATGAGTATTTCTTGATAACTTTCTTGAAATTTGATAAAGCTATAGCATAAGAACGTCAAAATTCGTGTAGAAGACAATTCCAACTTAAAATGGCCATAACTTGGTCATTTTAACTTATAATTGCGCATATAATATACCATTTTCTACCTATTCGAAAAGATCTATCCATTTCTAAAACCATATTCATCAAACTTAGTCATATGAACTGCAGAACAATGGCGATCAGATTCACCACGAAATTTCCCATCCCAAAAGTATTTGTTTTAATCATCAAGTCATCAAAAAATTGTTTTGATAAATACTTAGTTATTTATATAGTTGAGAAATTCATTTTTCTAGGTATATAGCTCATATTTCTTACATGCTCAAGTATTTGTTGTCCAACTAACAAATTTTTTAGTAAAAACAATATTAGTTAGAAGTTTGGAAAAATCATAATTTACAAGAAATCCTTTTGTAAATCCTTTTAAAATGGCTATTTTGATTCTTTTGTTTTCAAAAAATATTTTATGTTTATCTTACTATTTTCCTTGGTGACTTTTTCATAAAAATGAATTTCTTTATTTTTCCTTTTTGAAACTTCTAACATTAGTTGTCACTTATTTTACATATTTCCTTTAACTGTTATTTTGATCTTAGTTTGAAAACTTATGTATCCTTTTCATGTGGTTTCCTTTATATTATGTTTTTAAGGAAAAATATTTTTGTAACAAAGAATCATCTTCCTTCTTATTTTTAGAAAACAACCTATTACTACTATAGTTATGGTTTAAGAAAAAACCTTTCAAATAATGGTATTTCCAAAATTAAAACGAGTTCTTCCTAAGGCTTTGAAAATAAATAGATTCCTTTTATTAATTTAAAAAAACTCTAAATTTCTTTTAGAACCCTCCTTTGGTGACAAAAATCTCTTTTGTAAAATGTATAGTTTAAACTTGGTGGTTTAGACAACAATCTTTATTTTGCATGAATATGAGAATAATAACAAGTAACAATAACAAAATAATAAGCAAAATAATATAAGTGAAGTATTGAGAGTCTTAGCTTTGAATAAAGGCTGTCGGACTAAGAAATGGACTAGTCCCAAAAAGAAAACAATTTTTTTTTAACTTGATGAGGATAAGTTTAAGACTAGAAAGACTATTATTAAAATAGCATGAAAGTAAATAAATTGCATTGCGTGAAAGTAAATAAACAACAAGTGAGCTTATATGCTCTAAAGAATATATATAGATACATACATATATTTAATTATATATAAATAAAAAGTTAGCATAATAACAACAATAATATGTACAAAACATAATAACAACAATAAAAATATAGAAATATATATTCATGAGCAAGAAAAATATATGAACATAGTGTAGCTTCCATAACAATTAGTTTAGGAAACTCACACCATGGTTATATAAAGTTACATGGCATGGTAGTAAAAATATGAAAGAAGTTTTTACCTAAAGAGAAGATGGAGTAGTATGTGCAAATGAGTTATGTGTATGTAGAAGAAAGTTTGATAGTATTTTAGGAGAGTTTTGAAGAGAGTTTTGAGAGGAGAATTTTGGAGAGTTTTGATAGTGAGTTTGTGGGTAGATGAAGTATGAAAGAAATGAAAGAGGAAGGGGGGATCTATAGGAAAATAAAGAGTGAAATTATGTGATTAAAATAAATGGAAAAAATATATGAATGAAAAAGAAAGAGGGGAGTGCCGACAATCATGGGAGAGAGGGGGAGAAATTTTTTTTTTTTTTGTTAATTAAGTGTAATAACATGTAAGGTAGATGTGATATAAAGTTATAGGAAAGGTAAAAAGTAAGAAAAATAGGTATGTAGAGTGTAAGAGTAGGTGGTAGAAAAAGTAGAGATAGATGAATAGTGTAGAATAATAATAAATAGTGTAATGTAAAGTAGATGTGACTAATAAAGTACTAGTAGTAAGAAAATACGCGTATAAATATGATATCTAATATTTTTAATTATAAAAAAAATTATAAACTGATATTTTTGAAAACCTTATATTTTTACGAGTCTAACGGCGTATCTGAAATATTTTTACTATTCTGAGCCTCGGAACACGTTTTTTGAAAATTGTATCCGTTCGGGTTCAAAATAGATTGCGGTTTGACTAATATGATATTTTTAAGCTTTCTCATGTTATTACAAACTATTCTACATACTAATATCTTATTTAATCTCTTAGAGTTACGAGCACGGGATTGCCGGACTTAAACTGTTACGTCTAACTAGGATTTTGTTGACTTAAGGTTTCTGGTTGACCTTCTAATTAAGGTTTTATCTCAATCGATTGTAAAACTTTAGAGGTTTACATTGACTTTGATGCAACCTTTATGTAATAGAATAGCTATATGTCCATATATGTTCTAAAAACCTATGTATTAGTTAATAGGATTTTTGTTATTTTTGATATATTTTGTAAATGGCTTGTCTACAAGTCTTGTTTGTAATATTTATATATACATATGGGTATGATATATTTATATCTTTTATTAAGTATAAAGTTGGAGTTATGTTTTATAAGTTGTTCTAAAAAGTAGTAGTTTTTAAGTTTTGTTCTTATAAGACACTTAGACAAATAACTATCCAAACTGATCCTGGTAATCAACCAACAAGTAGGTACAAATCTCTGAGCACAGCTTTGATCATGGCTTTCATCTAGGGCTTGACAAAACCACTCATTAGAGCATGATAAGGTCAAATCCAAGGCTCGACAAGTTCAAATCAAGGTGTGTTGAGCATAAATTTGATTGAAGATTAAATTCAAGGCTCGATAAGCTTAAGGCACGATAAAGAACCAAGGCGCAACGGTTTTAAGCATGACAAGAGCCAAGGCACAACGGTTTTAAGCATGACAAGAACCAAGGCATAACAGTTTTCAAATACGTGTTGATGTGGCATAAAAGAGTCGTTATGCACATTTAATGCTTGACGATTTTTAAGATGTTATCTCTAACAAACATTTAAATGTCTGAAATCTATAAATACTCTCCTTGGAGATTCAAAGAAGTGCTGAGTAGAAGTGATTAAGAGCTTTCATTTGTAAACAAATAAATCAGAAAATTCTCTCATTATCTTTTGTACTCTTGTTCATTAATTTGCAAAATCTACAAAGAGAGAGAAAATCAAATTAGTGCTCTATTCTTGTATTTGTTATATGTAAGAGAGAATCATAAAAGAGAAGGAAATATTTTATTTCCTGAGTATTATAAACTTGTATACTACTCTATTTAAGCTGGCGTGATTGAGATTTATAAAGTGCGTGAAGTCCTTTGATTGGAGGCGATTTGGATGATCGTGGAGAGTAAGAAGCAGGCCGAATGCCACGATAAATCTAGGCTTATATCTTCTTTCCTTATCTTTTTAATATTTTCAGTACTCTATTAGTGCCACATCTACTGTTATTAAAGTTTAAATAGATCTATTGCAAAAAAAAAAAATTATTGTTTTAGCATTTTAGGTCAAATACTTAATTCACCCATCATATTGAGTATTTTTTAGTGCATTTTTACTTATAAATTTGCTAATGAATTTGTTAACGAGTCTACTTACAAGCTTGTCCATGAGCCTATTCAAGAGTTGGCTCACAAACCTAAATCAAAACTCGAGCTTGGCTCGTTTAGATAAACAAGTTTTACCTTAGGCTTAAGTTTAGCTTATTACTAAATGAGTTCAAGCTGAGCTCGATTAGTTTGACTCATTTGCAATCTTAACTGGATTGATTTGTAGCTCCATGTATTGGACAAGCCATTCATGTTGCTCTTGATGTCTATCAATATAAATGAAAAAGATTTTTATTATCGGGTTCATAGGATAAATTCCATGGAATACAATTATACAAATCACATCTTACTATTACTTTTAGTGAAAATTAAGTGTAGATGGAAATTTAAGATAAAAAAAATATATGATGCCAAAGATTCTGTTTTATAGAAGTTTGCTTCCTTTACATAGTTAGCAATTGAAATTCCATTCAATCCAAATGTATAAAATGAAGTTTCGTTATTCTTGATGGGTGTCTATATCCACACATTCCTTATAAAGGGTGTTTAGTCCGAATAAATTTGTGAAATTGGACCAAATCAAATAAAAATTTTAATTCTTTATTTGGTTGTTGCCATGAATTTTTTGGTACCAAATAATAAAACTTAAAAGTATTAGACATATATTAAAAAAAATGGTACTATAATAAGTATACGATAAATCCTATTTTCACCAGACGATTCAAATTCACTCATTACTCACACTTTTTATAATATCATTATATTATACTTGTCTATACCAAACAATAAAAATAATAAAGTTCTTATTCAATATCATGCTTACTAAATGCAATATTAGCGAATTGTGTTATCTTATATTCTTTATACTGCACTGTTTAATTTGTCTTATCCTATGTAATTCTTGCAACTAAATATCATGTTTAATCACCTCCCCACACCTATTGTATGTCAAGGTTAGGAAAGAGTATCATTGGACTCATCTGATTCCTATATTCATAAATAACATAGTAGTTACCTTACTTACTTCTATTATGCAGCATTTTATACTTGGTGTACAATTCAAAGAACCCATCACCATTATCATAAATTCTTATTTAGAAAATAACATATTTTGAACAAAATCGACATTTATCTTAAAAGAAATGGAACATGAAATGTTTTGAGATTTTTTACTTTTTTAATCTAGACTTAGCCTGCAACATATATATTCATTTCTATATTTTTCTCTTTTCAGTAGCATTACGAAATACAAATTTAATATTGTTTTACATTTATAATTATTACTTAATAATTTTAACTGGATGGGTAGAGATACCTTGATATTTTATAGTATACATTTTAGAGTTATACACATAGTTGAATGAAAATAATATTATATCCGTATTTTACTTTATGATAGCAGATTCCTTATATATATTATATATATATATATATAATCTTTAATACTCTATTTGCAACCTACTTGAATATGCAACATAGAGATACAAATCATGATAGAGATACAAATCATGATAGTATTATCTTAGGGGTATTCATAGTTTTGTTAATTGGATCGTGACTCGATTTTTTTAATCTAACCGTATGATCGATTTTTTAATATTTCGATTCTTAACTAGTACATTATAAATGGTTAATTATTTTTTTTAACCATTTAATATAATGGTTTCAAGAAATCAAATTGATTGGATCATACACATCTTCTTTTAAATTTGAATTGATGTAAATAAGAGAAAGTTGTATAGATTATTAAGAAAATGTGTATGATCCAATCACTTTTTTTCGATTATTGCTTACATTGGTTTTCCTGCAAATAAAATATGTTATAGAGACCCCCACAAAAATTAATAGCAACCCAATTAACGAAAGTGCCAAAGACATTCTTCATGAAAGTTCGATCGATGCACACCTGTTCTTGAAAGATGAAGCCTAAAGTCGAATTTGTGATTAATGAAATAATCACAAATTCAACTAGGAGAAAGCTTGAGGCTAGAATATTAGAGGAGAAGAGCTTGGGAATCCCTTATACCAAAATCGATAAACTCAGAAGACGTTCGATAAATAAAAATTTCTAAAAGTACTAGATCTTATAGTTAGAGGCAATGTCGAAGCTAGATGGAAATAGGAAAGAATTCAGCACCATTGGTAAAACAAAAACCTTAGAAAGCTTTTTATATTATGCATGTAAGATGTATCACGAAGGAACGGCAAACCTCAGATTTCGATTTTCAGATGCGACGAAATACATGCGAATAAAGGGTTCATGAGATGAAAATACAGTATTAGGCGAGCAAAACCCCCCGAAAACTAAGGTTCGAGATGAGCAGGTCGGGGTAGACTCGAGAGCGAAAAAAACCCTAAAAGTTGATTCTTTGATTACAGTGATTAAACCTAAAATGCAATGGAATTTGGTATAGGAGAAGATAAAGAAACCCAAGACGATCAAAACTCCTTAAGAATATAAAAGTTTTGAGCCTAGAAACGTTGGATCCAGAGTTTTGACCTAGATACTATTTTTTCAAGAGATGGTGTTATTGTTTTACGTGTAATTTTATATTTTTAAGAGATGATACTAGTCATTTATAATCTTATCTTTTTAAGAAACGAGTTCAATCTAATTCAAATAGAGATTATTTTTATTTTAATGGTATTTTTATAATTTTTTTAAATTATAGATATTAATATCCTTGTCCCTGGTGTAGACTGTAGAGCGTAATATATATATTTGCTTCATTCAAATTAAAAATATAACAATGAAAATAAAGAAGAAATTAAATAAAAGTAAAATACCAGGAGTGCCCCTCCACGTATTGCCTTGTATTTCCCTCCATTATAATTTATCTCACCACTGACCTCTCTGTGTTCTGTCTGTCCGCGGTTGACGTGTAAGACACCCCTCATATTACACTGGTTTTGCCTTGACTAACGGGGTTTCCGTTGTGCATTACAATCAAAGTCAAGAGAAACCAATAACCAACCATCACCCTCCTCTGCATTTCGCAAAATCTCCGTTCCATTCTCTCTCTCTCTCCCCCCCCTCCCCCTCTCTCTAACGGCATTTCATTCCATCACATTTCCTTTCACCTTCTCTCTCTTTCTCTCTCTCTCATCTCCCTCCCTTTCCTTTTCGTTTTCGCAAACTCGTCAAAACGCCATGTTTTGCCTCTAAAAGACATTGCATTGGAGTGTAAACGAATTGCGAAGAAAATATTAGTTCCTCCTTTCCTCCTCCTTCATCATTCATGAGTGTGCTTTATAGCTCCTTCGAGGAACACCGTTTGTCTTCATCATGAGCAGCACTCGTGGCAACGAATCCTCTCAGGTATGTTTAGATTATTCCGACGCGTTTGTTTTAGTTTATGATGATCTTGTTAGCTGCGTTCATGAATTAGGACATTTTGTGCTGACAATTATGCGTCTGTTATGCTGTTTTGCAGGGAGATGGTGGCGCACCTCCTCCTCCTCCGACGTCTTCAGCTCCACCGCCAGCGCCAGCACCGGTGGCTCCGTCACCCGAATACTCTCTTTCTCGCTCGGGAAATAAGGTAAATTCGCGCGTTTTGAATCGGAATATGTTGCATTGCAGTGTCCGTTTATTAGCATGGAATTCTCATAATGCTTGAGCTGTCAATGATCCTGTTGCTATTGTTTAAAATTTCCATTATCGCGGAATCTATTAGTCATAGGATTAAATGTTTTTATGGATCGTGCTAGATAAAGTGGTCTTATTCCTAAGAAAGGATGATTAGAGTTTGTTTGTGGCATTTGAAATCAGAAGTGCTGTTTATTGTTTTGGCGAGATCATCAACATCCTCTCTTCAAAGTTTTTTTTTATTTTCATTTTCTTTTCTTTTTATACTGTTTCTAGAAACATCTTAGAACTACACTTAGCTGTTTATCTAATCTGTCAGGGGATTTAGGTAAGTGCATCATCCTGAGTAAATAAGCAAGTGGAAGTTTTCTATCTAAATTCCAATTCTGAAAGTAGTTATTTTGAGCTTATCTCACTTGCTTGAGTTATTATTACTAATTAATTGGTTTTCATGAATATAACTCTAATTGTAACTAATTTCCCTATTAGATTCTTTTGTGGTCTCTTGATTCGTGCCCTTTCATTTTCAACTGCATTGCAGGTTTTTAAGAGCGGGCCTCTGTTTTTATCATCTAAAGGTATGTTAAATCTAATTGTTTATTTGATAGGTTCTGTTATGAGGCATTAGCATAAATTTCATCATAATCTTTTCTAGAGATTAACCTGTGAGGGCTTTTTCCCCCGCCCTCTCTTTTGAATGACCTTGTCATTATCCTTGTAACTCATCTGTCTTTTCATATATATTTGACATTATTTGTTACATGCTTAGATGAGTTCTTTTGGATCAGTTTATAATCATCGAATTGGAATGTTTTGAAATGGAACTTTTGCCATCAAATATCATACCTGTCAAATAGTTGCATGGATACAAACATGAGAGAAGTGTTAGTGTTTAAATATAAGTGCAAAGTTATGATGTACTGATTATGGCTTATTTAAATTTAAATGGCTGAGATTTGATTTGTTATATTTTTTCCCTTTATAGTGAGCACAATTCTATCCAGGCTATTCCTAGGAGATTAGATCAAGTGTGTTATTTTCCTCTGATTATGTTGTTCTTGGACGAACACATTGAAGCTGAATTTAGTTCTTTGCTTTCAGTTGTTGCTGTTCCTGGTAATTTTAGGTGGTTATGGTAAATTAGAGAAAGATAATGTGGTCGTTTCTTCTTCAACTATCCAAAAGGATGATGTTTTCTGAACTTGCAACTACTTCAATAATTACAGAGAGTTCCCCCCTCCCCATCATTGAAAAAATTGAATTGCAAGGAGACAAGGACTATTTCAGCCTATCTCCATCCATCTTGACATGACAATCATCTCACTCAAATTATGTACTGTGTTTCACAAGTTCATTGGTTGGTCTAACACATTATTGATGCAATTTCTTTTTGTTGGTTTTACCAAGAAAGGGGGAAACTTTGTGCTGGTATCATGTAGAACGTAGTCTAGTAACTATATACAATGTATGGTCATGGACTCTTCTATTCAATTTTATTTTATTTTATATTTTTGGATAATTCAACTAATGTACTAGAAAGGGCACTATACATGTATAATCAGATATGGGGCACTCAAGTTTAAGAATAGAAAATGCTAGCTATATCACAACAATCACTATCTATGAGCTAGCCATAGATACAACACTAGAGATTCTGAGGATTTGGAAGCCAATTAGCAAAGAACCACTGTGGTTGAGTGGTTTTACAGAATTCCCAAGGCTGCAGTTAATTGATTTATTGGCTTTAAAACCAGGGTAACCTTGGACAAATCAACTACTTTTTCTAAGAGGACAGGAAAGAAAGTGACAGTTTCTGGGGTTGTGTGGATATGTTATAGATCTAGGAAGGCAAAATGGTGCCTTGGGATCCAAAGAGACATTTGAAAAGCTGGCAGAGGGAGTTTGGTCAATTGATTCCTCCTCATCTCCCCAGGTTGTTTGTGCATGCCATTACCCATTGGGTTGAGGCCATGAAAGGGTTGACAAAAGGCTTTTTGGAGGTTAGTGTGGTTTTAAGCAGGTGAAGGTTGGGTCTGAATTTAGTTTAGGAGGGAAATTTCTGTTTTCTGAAGGTGATTTTCAGGTCAAAGGTCTTAGGGAGGATGAGGTTGGCTTATGGTGTTCCTTTCTACCTCAGGTGGTGGTGGAGAGGCATGTTGCAACAGACAAGGCAACAAAAAGAGAGTATATGTATTCTAAGCCTGGACCTGTCATGTCATAAAATCTATGTGGTGATTCATTGACCACAATTGGACTTTGCTTTCACTTTCTAAAGTGTCCAACCTTTTCATCTTGGTAATTTTTCCAATAGGAAAGCAGATTTCTATTGTACAATATATTGATGCTTTGGTGGTCACAAAGAGTGAACTAACTAATCCAGAAGCTAGCCAGGAGGCAAGAAAACATAATTGAGGAAATTAAAAGGAAGGAAATTATGGTTGAGGAAGCCATGGCCAGTGATTATAACTAGTGTTCTGAACATTCTTGTGATGCTTGTTGGGTTTTACATGGCTCATTGAGTTTCTCACAAGTCTGGTGGTCCTCACTGAACACCCATCCTGATATTCTCCACAGTTCACATCAGGCTGGCTTTCCTAAAACTTCCCATCAGAAAGACATCTACATCTCAATACAGCATATGTGATGGATGCAATCCTTACTTCTGGAATAGTGATAACGGAATAGAGGTAGAAAGATCGATTGCATGAAGATATTATCAAAGTATAGCAATTGGTGTAATGTGAATTGGTATGGTTGACACACTGTTGGAGATTTTAGTTTGACATGGACACAATCTAGTACTTGATGCTAAGACTCATTGCAGGTTTGATTATTTGCTTCTTAAAGGTTTGTGTTGATTGTTGTTGTGAGTTTAACACAAATCAAAAAATGCATCTTTGGATTCACACTTTCACTTCATTTCTTCAGAATTTTATAATGTGCGTTCAACAGTTATTACTTGTCTGTTATTTTTAATGCAGGAATTGGGTGGACATCCTGGAAAAAAAGATGGTTCATTCTCACACGTACATCGTTGGTCTTCTTCCGGAGTGATCCAGTGAGTAGGCTATTTTGGCTGCTAAAGCATGCATGTAGATATTGCTTCTTTCTTTTGGAGTATGGATGCATGCAAAATACTCATGGATGCTCCACATAGACTTTACATCAATTTAGGGAGCGATTGAGCTTATGGTGTTGAAACATCACCATCTTGATGCATGCTAAGACGTCACATCTACTGGTGTTTTTCTACTTCTAAATTATTAACAATATAGGATGACCCTAGTGTTATACAAGAGGTATGAAAGTGGCATCATAACTTGTAAAAGAGGGGGAAAGGACACAACTTCCATCTAATGTGGAAATGAAATTGGGTAATACACAATTAGACACTGCCAATTGTGTGATGGCTATTGTAGGCTGCATCAAATTAAGTTTTGTCTATTGACTAGGAGACTTCCTATGATTGCTGAAGAAGACAACAATGATTGTCACAACATATCAACAATGACTGTCACAACATAGTTGAATTCTATCAAAAAATAACTGTTGGCTTCTAAGAGTGGTGAGCTTCCTTTCTGTTTGGCAATATCCTGGTGGAAATGAGAGAGCACACTGCAATCTCCCCTTTTTTGTTTTTGTGGAAAATCCTTACTTTTATTCTCAGTAATGCACAAAAGCGAATAGTGGTGAACCTGAATATCAACCTTTCTTCTCAGTTGATCTTGATTGACATGTTATAGTATAAAATATAGAAGCTTTTACAGATACATAATTTTAAGTTGTTAGATTTATTGATTGTGAAGTTAGAACTCAACACAGTACTACGGTAAGAAGTGAGTTTCACACTAGTCCAGTGTCATTTGACTCTCCATCTAATCATTTCTATCTGATTGGTGGTCAATGTCCAAGCCCATGCGTTAGAAGGAGTGCTAGAGTTCTTTTTGGAGTAAAATGTCAAATTTTATTAATAATATGCTGCATAAAAGTGAAAAAAAGAAAGGATAAAAAGGGTAAAAGCCACTATACAAAACTGAGATAGACTTACAAGAGACCTATCTCAAGCCAAGCACATAACAAACACAAAAGGGTGCTAAGATTGAGATTTTAGCAATAACATTCATAAAGAACTATCACTATCTGAAAACCAAGATCGAATAGTGTGGTTAACATCAGCAGCAACACAAGAACTAAATCCAAGCCTCGTCTTTTTCTTTCCATTTGTAAGAGAACAACCAAATTATTCAATAATTTCCAGGAATTCAGCAGATGGTGCCCTATAGAATTGAAGAATTTTGAAATGTCAGAGGCACAAGAGGGCCAATAAACATGAATAGAGAAAATAACACTTTTGACCAATTGGACTCATTATCATAAGCGAGATCTTTACATGTCTAATGGTTGATACATCCATTTAATTTGTCAGTTTGGAAATGACAAGTGGTTTTGCTTGGTTTAGATGAAAAGTGGAAACCACAGATGTTTGACAGGAAGCTCACTGGGTGCAAAACCCGAATTCTCATATACATTCTCCTTTACCTCTTGGCGGCATACCACTAAGAAAGATCTGACTTTTTTCTTTGCTAGCTCTAAGATTGGACAACATAAAAAATTCATCCAGGCCTTCATTAATCAAAGCAATAGATTGCTCATCTCCTTGAGAAAATCATAATTCATTTGCAAAACATAAGAAATTTAGGTGTTCCTTACGACACTGCCAATGGTATATAAAGCCCTCCTTTCTTGCCACTTCCCACATGATGAATGAGAATATCTCCATGTCCAAGACGGATAAGTAAGGTAAAATTTGGATCGCCTTGTCTATGGTCCTAAGAGTTAGGGAAAAAAAAACGACTAAGTTTACCACTTCAAAGTTCTTTGTAGTTTCTCAAGAAAACACCATTGCACATGATCATACGCTTTCATTATATCCACTTTAATAGGGTATCTGGCTTTAAGCTTATCTTTATGATATCTGAGAAGGTCTTGAGTCACAAAAACATTATCAATAATTCTCCAGCCTGTAACAAATGCTGTTTGCTCTTTCCCCATAGTATGGCAATATTAATTTCAACCCTTTAGCTAAAATTTTGGAGATGCACTTGTAAAGTGAAGGCCCGTCCATCACTTGAATAGAAGAACCAAGTCATCTAGTGGTAAATGCTGATAATTACTGATACCTTTTTGGTGTGAGGTCTCTGTAATGTGGAAATTTTTTAGTAAAATTTAATGGTTCTGTTAGTTCCATAATTAGACAAAATTATGAGACGTTATTTCTGAAATTATATGGTCATGTCTTGGCCAAAAGACTTGTCATTTCTAATTGAGTTAGCAAAAGGCCTTTTCAAAAGTAGCTCCTATATACTTCATAAGGATGCCAACACCTTGCTAAATTTCTTAAATAAAAGGAAAGTTCAGTAAGATGTTTCTTTAGAAGTTAATTGGATTTTGGCATTGCAAAATGGTTATGCAATACATTCTCTTTTTCTTTCAATTTAGAAATTCTATATCTTCTAAAGTACCTATTCTGTCTCTATCATTCCCTTCATGATCCTGGTCTTGGGAGTATTAATGAAACGTTCTTAATTTTCCAGAATGCTGTACCCCAAAAGGGAAGTGAGGTGAACCTTATACTTGGTGGTATCGATCTCAACAACTCAGGCAGGTTGGGTTTTTGGTTTTGTATTTGCATGTTTGATTGTTTCAAAACCTTCTTTTTATCTTGATAATACAGCAGAAGCTGATCATTAGGAATACCTTTGTTTTTGCAGTGTGGTTGTGAAAGCAGATAAAAAATTGTTGACTGTTCTTTTCCCTGATGGTCGCGATGGACGGGCCTTTACTTTAAAGGTCTTTTTCTCCTACCTCTTTACATTAAATTTCACGTTTGGATATGTTCCAAGATATAAGAATGAAATTTTTAGTTCTTGTTAAATTGGTAGTGAGACCCTTTTTTTTGGCCAGAGTGAGACCTTCTTTCAGTCCATGTTTTTCATGGATATCTATTCAAGAAAAAGCTGCCTACATTTGAATTTTCAAGTGTTTGTAACTTTGTGTTAAACCATAAAATATAAAAAGCCATCACTGATCGAAGTTTAAACTTTTAGACCAACTACTGATTGTAGATATAAATTTAACATGATATTACTACAGAAGGTCAAGAGTTTGGATATGTGCAGTCATTCAATCCCTTGTATGACTAGTGGTCCATTTGATAGTCTTTACTCAAAGTTGTAGGATTTTTTGTCTGTTTAGGATCATTAATGAAATCAATTACTTTAATTAAGTTGGGCGACTATTAATTTCTAGATTCTTTTTTCCTTGTAAATACAATTGGGAGGTCACAGTTATTAAATGCCACTTTTTAACACATTTGAAAATTGCATTTTTCTCCTGCAATTTTTTGTACGATATTAGGTTTAGGAAGTTGCAGTTCTTAAATGTGACTTTTTAATATTTTTGAAAATCGCATTTTCCTCATATGATTTAAAATAGTGTTTGGTAACTTTGTTTATATATTATATATTTTGGTAACTTTTTTGCCTAGAAATGGTAGACATGTACTTAGCCCCAACGTTGCAACCTACAAGTGGATGGAAATATTAAGTTGAAAGATGTAAAAGCCCACAAAGATCTACATGATTAAGGTTTGAGATTAGTTGGTATGGATATTAATTTAACATGTAGTCATGTAAACAATAAATTTTCCATTGTTTCACATTAGAGGATGCTGCAGCCATCAAGGGAGTACATAAAGGTATTTTGATTGTTCTTCTCATAAAAGTCATTGTTCTTTTTTGTGGGTTAAGAAAGCTAACCGTGTATAATGTTTGTCAGTGTTGCATCTAAATATCTACAGACTTGAAATCCTAATCGTTTCTTCTCTTAGTCATGCATCTCTAGATTTGTATCTGCGGTGTAGAAAATTGATTGTATAGAGATTTGGTATTTGTGCTATTATGACTACTTTTGCAAGTGCATGGAGATGGTTTTCTTAGATAGTGCTCAAGCAGTGGAAATGGCTTAACTGTTATGGATATTGGCAATGGTTTATGTGAACCTATATCTGTTACATCAGCATGTATGAGGGCATCATGAGAGTGGTTATTGTAGCCTACAATTAGAGCAATGAAGAAAAGTTTTGGCATGGAGTTGAGCCATATACTTGAATGTTTTTTTTGTTTGTGTACCTCTTTGATATCAATATTTTTTTTTTTTTTTTTAATGAAATAGAAAGCTATCACATTAATACTACCCTTAACTTTTTCTTTTAGATTTTTTTTATTTTTCTTCCTTCAAAGGTTTTTATTATTCCTTTCTTTTTATTACTTTATATTATTTATATCATCTACATATTTTCATTACTTAAAAAACGTATTTTTCTATACAAGATAATATTTTTGGAAAAGTTGCAACTTTTAAATAACTAAATAAAAATGATAAACTCTTGGTATATAATGTTATATCCTCACCCTTTTTTAAAAATTATAATATTTTTTATCTATTAATAGCTGTATAAAATACAATATATATTAATATGTTTGTTAATATTGCTTGAAAATCTGCACATTGTGTGAGGTTCTAACTAGTTATTATTAACTTACCAAACAAAGAAGTTATTAGAATTAAGGAGAATGATGGAGCTTTTCTCATTCAAAGTCTAGCTTCATTAATGAAGTAGTTATTCGAGGATAAATACTTTTATTTGAAGATAAACTTGGGCATAGCAAGCACTGAAAAAACTCTGACATGAAGGGGGAACAAGGGAATTTTTTGTTAGGACTACCTTGGTGAGATTTTTTGTAATAGGAAATAAGTAGCATCTTGTTATCATCTAAGTGATGCATTTTAGGAGATAAGATTACAGCCGTCTTTTACTTTAAAAGTTTACAGATTGAGAAGCTGCATATAAATATCTTCCTAACAACATTATAACTACAAGAGAAGTTATTTCTAAAATAAGCCTAAAGTATTTGCTGGGAGCACCCAGCAGCTTGTGTGATTGATGAGTCTTTTCTAACAGGTCCTTAAACATAGATTATCTCCAATGTTAAGAACCCCATTTTGAATTTCAAAATGCTAGAGGAACTCTTTTCCTCAAATATACCTCTATTTTATCCTTGACATTCTAAAATAGAGGTTCTTAAGATTTATTTATTCACGAGACTTACACTACAAAACTTAAACAACACTACACTAAGGAGGGGAGAGAGAGAGAGAGAATAAACTTTTGGGGTCCTTAGCCAAGGATCCCAACTTTTCTAAGGAACCAAGCACAATACATACGAACCCCAAAAAGGGAGGTCTTAGCATTGGGAGGTGTGCCAAGCACCTTTCATTGGGATGCTCTAATTGAACATAGATTCCAGTTAGAAGGGCTGGCAAATCAATCATAAGTGATGTTGACTACATTACCCAGACCTGTAACATTTTCCTTGGTCTTTGTTTGGCCTGATCAATCAGGCAATTGTTTGAGGATTTTCTTAAAAGATTAAGAAGTTATATATGAAAATTCTCAAAGAAGTTTGACCTTGAAACACACATATGCTCCTGCCCCCTCACCACCCCCCAACACAAAAAAAAAAAAAAAAAAAAGAAAAGAAAAAAGACGCATATATAGGTCTGATCATACATGCAGCAGTGATGCTGTTAATCTGAGTAAGTAAATGTAAACTGGACTTCTAAAGAATATGCATGCAGCTTTTGTAATTTGTCCATTCGGTTACAATATGTTTCGAATTTATATGAGGAAAATTAAAGCATTAGTAAGCTTGTCAAGAAATGCAAGTTATAGGTAGAACTCAGTGCATAGGAAGCGATTTAGTTGAACTTAAATTGACTCTATCATTTTAATCTAAAAACCTTCTATCAACAATTACTTCTCTGTTTGATTTTACAGGCTGAAACCATGGATGATTTATATGAGTGGAAAGCTGCACTTGAGAGTGCTTTGGCAGAGGCACCAAGTGCTGCTTTAGTGAAAGGACAGAATGGTATTCTCAAGAGTGATCAGACAGATGGCTCTGAGGAACAATGTATGGATCTAAGGGATTTCATTGATACTTACTTGTATGGTTGTGCTGTTCCCATTGCATCTATTGAAATGTTACAAGGGTTGATTTGGGAACTGCTTAGACTCTGCTTTACGTATTATATTGGAGGAACATTTATCTTAAATAAATGGTCTGTTTCCCCAAGGAGGTCAGGAGATGGATGCTTTCTTACAGTTCATGATCTCGCAGTGAATAACTAATACTGTTGATATGGTGCATCAAAGAACACATCACTTGTATGCTGAAGCATTTTGATGAGCTGATAATGGAATCAAATTCTATAATTGTATCATTATTATTTCTCTCATGATTCAATCAATTCCATGCAATTGGCTGTGACTTAAAATATAAAAGTGCACCTTTTTCTAAACTTAAGCCTTTCATTTAGCTGGTTGTGGTATCTAATTAAATGAAAATGGACTTCACTAAGAAAAAAAGTGCAATGTTAGTGGACTCCTCTGCATTACTTGGTATGAATGAGTCTAAACTTATAAGTTGGCAAATGATATTTGAATTTCAGAATTCTCTATTAATCAATATATCGTGGGTAAATTTTTAATTGAGTTGGGCTAGATATTTATTACTTATCTTGCTAAAATTTGAATATCATTGTACAATCACTAGCAAAGGAAAAGCAGACTTCATTTTCAATGGTCATTGGGAGACCTGTTTTACTTGCTTTGGAAGAAGTCGATGGAAGTCCTTCCTTCTTGGAAAAAGCACTTCAATTTGTAGAAGAGCACGGTGAGTTCCTGTTTGGCTTTATTCTTTGCTCCATTGTTAGAAGATAACATGTCACACATTGCATGTTTCTCATTTACTGATGTAAATGTCTAGCACCTCATTTATCATTCTTCTGGTCAAGTGAATCCTTGCAAACTTGAAAGTATAGCTAACAATTTGAAATTGGATTTGATCAATGGTGTATTTTGGTCATTGTGCTATGTACTTAATCTTAATCATTATTTAATAGGTGTGGAAATTTACCAGGTCACTTTCATGCATCATTTAGCATATAACTGCCATGCTTACGCCCTGGTTTCAATATTAATTGTTGCCATGATATAGAAGTTAAGAAACCTCTTTATGGTTTGGTATTGTTATTGCTTCTTGTCTTATTTTTTGGTCCATGTACATCTGCTAGTGGAGGAAGTAGCATCCTTTTCTAGATAATGATAACAACTTAGATCATTGTGTCCTCTGTTTGGAGTAATTTAATCAAGTAGTACTGATCTATTTACTAAGTGGCTTTTCTTACTCAAACCGTAAAGACCCTGTTTCTTAGCAAATAGCGAATCTGACCAAGTGCTTGTGACAATGTTGTTAAATTAACATGTTACGCTTTTCTTTCTAATTTAAATCAAGCTATATCATGCAAAGATGCAAATTTTTGGGTGATTAATTATTCTTTTCTTGGCTTAATCCATGGCATGTTTCTTCTCAACAAATTTCATATTTTTGTCTAATGACCAATAAAGATTCGAGGTCCTAGGGTTAGTTAGGAGTGTAGTTCATTTTTAATTAGGTGCATCGTCTCTGCATATATATCTAGTCCAATGAAATGCAGATTTAGAAATATAAGTACCTATGGGCAGCGTTCATTTTCTATCTTGTTCTGAAATTGATACTATCTGTCAAAGATCTTTGCGCTTCAAGGGAAAATGAACACATTTATGCATATGATTAATAGAACAGAACCGAAAAAGCTAAACAAGGATATCTAATAGGCACCTCTTCAGACCATACTATCAAAGTTGTTATAACCAGGATTCAACGGGTTTTTGTGTGATAAAGCTCTTGAGTTTCTTTATATTTAGTTGGTTTTATTACATATGAAAAAAACATTAGTAGAATTACAACTTCACAAATTTTTTAGGACTATCAAAAGATACATCTTATATATGCAGTTGTATGTTCACAAGCCTCCAAATTGTGAGTCCACAATACCATGGAGCTTGTTATATTAGTTCAATCATCTTTTCCTCTCTACACATTTTGACCTTTGGAATTATCTGAGCTGATAATTATGAAATTTCTTCTCACAATTTTTTATTTTTTTTGACCAGTTGCTCTCACTAGTGATATTCTAATAATGAAAGATACTGTTTCTCTTTCTATCTCACTATTGAATGGTAGTGTACAGGAATCAAAGTGGAAGGAATCTTGCGACAAGCTGCTGATGTTGATGATGTGGAACATCGAATCCGGGAATATGAGCAGGGTTAGTGTGTACTTTTTATACATTTTGTACACATTGTTATTTTACCAGAGCAATAACTATATGTTTGTGAGCTGCCAGCCACACAAATGAAAGATGAATGACTTGGAAAAGTCTAGAATTGATCCTTTTAACTTTTCTGTTTTGCGTTCTCATCAGCTTCCACTTGTGTTCTGAAATTTTTTTCACATGATGTCAGATAGAGAATCAGGATCATGATTTCCAAATGTTTTGAGAGAGCTACATTTTAAGGGTGATGTTTCATGAATTTATTACAGAAATTAACTTGTCAATTTTCTTCTGCTTGCATCAGGAAAAAATGAATTTTCTCCTCATGAAGATGCACATGTTATAGCTGATTGCATTAAGGTACTTTCCTTATTTTAAGCAAACATCGGTGTGTCTGAAGGTGATATGTTTTGCTTAACCTGTTTGTGTTCCCCTTTATCCTGCTCTTATAGATTATTTGTATGAGTATTTTGATGAGTTTGCCTTTGGGTCTAAAGAGGAACTTGATAAGCATTCTTAATAAGGATATATAATTTCTAATGTTCTTGTATACCTTATATAGTGTAAGCACATCAGATAAGTACTTCATGTGCATTTGTTAGCAATACCCTTCTGAAATAAGATAGTGAATCTATGCCTCATATGCACGTGCTGCACAAGCATGGATATTTATGATGCTACTTATGTCATATGTATAGTAATCTAACGTTTGAGCTTTTCATAACCTGTAATCTTACAGTATGTTCTCCGTGAGTTGCCATCGTCTCCAGTCCCTGCATCTTGCTGCAATGCATTACTTGAAGCCTGTCGTAAGTATTTTATTATCATAGAATGAAGCATTTCCTCATAATCAAAGCGCTGTTCTCGGTATTGGATTGAAAACTAGCTAAAAACATGTTAAAAAAACTCAAAGTTTTGACAATATGTTTTAAAATATAATCTTGTGAAACTCAACCTACAAATATTAAAGATAATAACTGAGGCCTTATGACAGGGCATGGCTGATGAGGATGTCACATCATGTAATGTGATATGTAGCTTTTGGAATGCATTTTTTTTGTAAATTGTGGTGCTGTGTTTTCTAGTTTCTATTATTTTTTGGAATTATTTATTATCCTTTTTCTGTTAAAGTAAATTGCATGGTGGATTTACTTCATTTTCTACAGTGATTGCTTGCATATGGATTGGGTAAAACACCTTTTTTGGGATTCCTCTGCATTACTTTTGTACTGTTTTTCCTTTCTTAATCCAAATATGTCCTGCTAGTTTAAATCAAGAATTAAAATTATAATTTCCTTGATATATACTGCTAATTGAAGCCCTTTTAAGTTTTATAAGTTATACTGTAATAGCCATGGATCCTGTTCATTGAATTGCCATATTAAACACTTACCTTCTGATAAAACTGAATTCGATAATATACACTAGCCAGGTTTGGAATGGGTGTAGAATTTTGGAAATCAAATCCTCTTTAAATCCAATTTCTATCCAATTTATGCTGGAATTTTAGCAGAAAACCTTGCTTATATAAAGAGTGATGGTGGATCAATAAATGCCAATCTTAGTTTACAAAGAAGCTCCATTACTGTTTATGACTTTATTGCTAATTCCAAAGGCCAAGTTAACTCTTTTATGAACATGTTACAAGATCTTTGCAACAACCTAGTATTAGGCCTATTAACAGAGAAATGAAAAATAAAATGCCTCTTTCCTCATTTCCCTATAATGAATACAAGTATGAGCTCGTTAGAGAGTACTTGAGGATCTCTGGTATAAACCAATTTTGATGAAACATCCACTCCCTTTGTTCCCAGGGGCTGGTGCCACATAAATAAAACAATATGACAGTTACTAGCAATTACTGTCATGTAACCATCCATTACAAATGTTTCTTGCAAACACTGCCACCTGTATTGGAAAAGAAACTACCTTACTGCCCCTTCACATGACACATAACACAAGTGTAATATATCAGAACAATAACTCAGCAATATTACACAAACATACAACCATTACAAAGACACAATCAAATCTAACAACATATACTAACACATAACATAATATCCCAAATATAGCTCACGTCCCTGTTTTTCCTTTATGCACATACGCATGCTTAAAAGGCTGCATAACATTACTCCCCCCCTTCCAAAGCAGCAAAAGTGGGATAGCGTTGTTTAATCATTTTTGCATCCTCCCATAAAGCTTCAATTGGAGAATAAGCCTTCCAATGAATTAAAATGTCCGTAGTAGTGGAACCCTGCGAATGTCCAAGACAGTTTTAGGTTGAGGAGCCAAATGACCCTGCTGAAAAAGAGGGTGAGTCGGAGTAATACTGGGGTCCTCTTCAAATTTCTTCAGCTGCGAAACGTGGAATGCAGGGTGGGTTTTGACAGTGGATGGTAGAGTCGATTTGTAAGCCACTTAGCCAACCCTTTCTTGCATCAGAAAGGCACCATAAAATTTAGGAGCCTGTTTATTATAATGTTAGTTGCCACATAAGATTATTTGTACACTGGAATCCTTAGCCAAACAAAATCACCCACCTGCTCTTTCCATACTTGCTCCCATTGAACCAAGGTCTGTTGAACAGCTTCTAACTTTGCTGAACCCATTGTATAAGACAAAAGATGTGGTGGATGGCACCCATAAACAACTTCAAAGGGGGTTGATTTTAAGGTAATATGATATCCTGTATTATAGCAATAT
The DNA here is from genome assembly GCA_024138025.1 of Combretum micranthum. Taxonomy (NCBI): domain Eukaryota; kingdom Viridiplantae; phylum Streptophyta; class Magnoliopsida; order Myrtales; family Combretaceae; genus Combretum; species Combretum micranthum. The sequence continues at coordinate 894,631 of JAMXBD010000371.1, forward strand.
TTAGCCCACACAATCCATTCTACCCATTTTTTTGCTTATCTCCTGTGAAGCGCCTCAAATATATCTCAGCCATACGATTTACCACATTCTGTTTGTCCATTGGATTGAGGATGGTAAGCGGAAGAGAATGACAATTGAGTCCCACATAATTTAAATAATTCTTGCTGAAAAGCACCTATGAAAGTGCATCACGGTCTCCAACAATTGACTCCGGCAGTCCATGCAACTTGAAGATGTGATCAAAGAAATTGTGGGCAATAGAAACAACAGTGTATGGATGTGCTAATGGCAAGAAGTGAGCATATGTAGAAAATCTATCCACCATAACTAATAAAACAGATTTTTGCCATGTGATAAGGGCAAACCATCAATAAAGTCATCGAGATATCAGACCAAACTTGAGTGGGACTTGTAATGGTTGGAGCAATCCAGCTCATTGCAAATTTTGAGCCTTGCTTTGTTGAAAAACCAAGCATATCCAATATACTCTTGCACGTGCCCTTTAAGACCCTTCCAGTAAAAATCCCATGTGATGCGTTGGAGAGTCTTTTTGTAGCGTTCATGGTGTGTATTATGGATTGCTTCAATAATAGTATGGCAGCGAACAAATTTTGAATCCAAATACACCCTATGGCAATAGAATATCAGACCATCATGAGCTGTCCAGCTAAGATCCAAAGATTCTGATTGTACTACATTGAATAGTTGCTACAAGTGAAGAGATAAATTGATTCATTTCGAACCAGGTCAAGCAAATGGAGTTGTGTAGAAGAAATGGCCATTAACTGTGCTCCATTGCTGTCTCATCGAGATAAAGCATCAGTAGCAATGTTCTCACAACTGGATCTATATTCAATGGTGAAATCAAAGCCAAAAAGTTTACTAATCCAATGTTGTTGAGGAGATGTAATTATCTGTTGTTCTAACAAATATTTCAAGCTATAACTATCTGTCTTAACCACATATCTCCTCCCCCATAAATAGGCTTTCCAATGTCGAATGGCTTGTACCAAGCCAATAAGCTTCTTTTCATAAGTTGCCAATTTTAAATGCTGTAGTGCAAAAGGCCTATTGAAAAAAGATATAGGATTACCTCCTTGTTGTAACACAGCTTCTATACCAATGTTTGAAGTGTCACATTACATTGTACAAAGGCTGATTGAAATCTGGAAGTGCAAGGACAGGTGCATGAGTCATTGCAAATTCTAGATGTTCAAATGCTTCCTCTGCTGCTTTTGTCCATTTGAATATGTTTTTACGAAGCATATTAGTTAGTGGTGCAACAATGATTGAAATCTGGAAGTGCAAGGACAGGTGCATGAGTCATTGCAAATTTTAGCTATTCAAATGCTTCCCCTGCTGCTTCTGTCCATTTGAATATGTTTTTACGAAGCATTTGAGTAGTGGTGCAACGATGCTTACATAATCTTTGATAAATCTTTGGTAGAAACCTATTAAGCCCAAGAAACAACGAAGAGCTATGGTATTCTCAGGCTTAGGCCATGTCAACATTGCCTCAATTTCAGATGGATCAGCCTTCACACCTTCAGTAGAAATGAAATGACCAAAATAGGCAACTTGCTGTTGTGCGAAAGCACACTTTGATTTTTTTAACAGCAACTTATCGTTCTTTAGTAAGAGGAAAACCTTGTGTAGATGTTGCAAAAGTTCAACAAATCTCCTCAATACTCATTTAAAGACATCATTGATATGGGCTTGAAGGGTTGAAGGAGCATTTAAGAAACGAAATGGCATCACAACGAACTCGAAATGACCATGATGAGTTTGAAAAGCTGTCTTTTCAATGTCAGCTTCATCCATACACACTTGATGATAGCCGAAACAGAAATCCAGTTTAGAAAAGTAATTTACATCATGCAATTCTTCTAATGATTCTTCTATTACGGGAATAGGAAATTTGTTTTTTATCATTTTCTCATTAAGTACATGGTCATCAACACAAAATCTCCAAGTTCTATCTACTTTTAGAACTAATAAAACTGGTGAGGAATAGGGAGATTTTCTTGGTCTAATAATTCATTTATCTAACATTCTTCACACTGCTTCTCAATTTCATCCTTTTGTAGATGAGAATAACGATAAGGTCGAACAATGACTGGTTCAGTTGCTGGCTATAATCTTATTTTATGATCACAATGCCATGGAGGAGGCACTTCTTGTAGCAGTTGAAATAAATCATCAAATGCAGCCAATAACATTTCCAATTTCTTCTTTTGTTCAACTTTAGAAATAATTGCTGGTAACTTTGGAATTTCTGCAACTTCTTGCAAACCTAGAAATTCAACCTCCATACCCCTCCGTTGGAATTTCATTTGCATCCTATGTAAACTTCTAGCAATTGGGCCAAGAGTCATCAACCAATTTACCCCCAAATCTACATCAACACCACACAAAGGTAAAGTGTAAAAATCAACCCAAAACTACAGCCCTGCTATATCCATTTCAACTCCTCTACAAACTCCACCACTCTTAATTTTATCCCCACTAGCAACCACAACTTTAAGTCATTCATGCTTTTCTCCTGGTATGCAGAATTGGCTAGTCATTGAAACATCTAAGAAGCAATGTGTACTACCCGAATCAACCAATATAATGACACTTTGTCCTTGAATTTCTCCATTAAGCTTCATGGTTCTTGGTTGTTTCATCTCAATCATAGCCTGTAATGGAATCTCAATTTCTTCCTCCATTTCAACATGATTGCTCTTCTTCGCTTCTAGATTCGAGTCCTCATGATCTATTACACACTCAATCCAGAATAGCTGTTTACACTTATGGCCAACAGTAAAAGGCTCATTGCAATTGAAACAAAGCCCATTTTTCCTTCTCTTCCTCCAAATCCGTTGCACTTAAGCGCCTAATAGAAGGACGGCGACTTAAAGAAGAAACCACTCGATTTTTCTTCTTTTGTATTTCTGTATCTTCACGCAATGCATGTTCTTCCTTTCAATCATCCAAGCCAAATTAATAGCTTGAGTTAAATCCTTGGGTTTCTGTATTGTTACATCACACCAATATATTCTTTTAGCCCACTTAAAAACAATTCAACCTCTTGATCGGACGATAAAGAAGGAATTTGGGCAGCCACTTGAATAAATTTTTTTTGGTATGATTCAATAGTGTCGAATTGTTTAAGTTTATATAGTTCTCCCAAAGGATTGGTGCGCATGGGTGGCCTAAAATTTTCATTACACAGAACTTTGAATTCTTCCCATGTCACCCTTGGCCGATCCTTTTCCAACTTGAGAAACCACAATTACGCATCTTCTTCTAGGTGGAAAGCAACGGTCTCCATCTCTTCTTGAACCGCTGTCTTATGATGTTTAAAAAAATGGTCACATCTATTGATCGAACCAAGTGGGTCCATTGTCTCACCATATTTAGGAGAATCCATCCTTATAAATCACGGTACTGTTGCACCATGATCACCACTCATAGAAGATGAAGATCTCCTGCCATATTCACCACCCATAATGTTGATTTCCTCATGCTTCTTTCCTTTGCCTGCTTTTGTTGTCATTTCTTTCTATGATTCTGCCATCTATTGTGGAAGTACCTCCACTTGCTCTCTATCTTTGTTATACATCTTTATAGATTCTTCAAACTGGTGTTGCAATTGTTTGATTTCATCCGACATAGCTGGCTCTGATACCAAATTGTTACAGGATCTTTGCCACAACCTAGTATTTAGCCTATTAACAGGGAAATCAGAAATTAAATGCTTCTTTTATTGTTTCCTTATGATAAATGCAAGTACGGGCTCACTAGAGAGAACCTAAAGATCTCTACTATAAACCAATTTTGATGAAAAATCCACACTTCCTTTATTCCCAAGGGCTGGTGCCACATAAATAAAACAATATGACAGTTACCAACGGTTACTGTCATGTAACCACTCATTACAAATGTTTCTTACAAACACCGCCCCCTGTGTTGTAAAAGTAACTACCCTACGGCCTCCTTCACATGACATATAACACAAGTCTAATACATCAAAACAATAACACAACAATATCACACAAACATACAACCATTAAGAAGACACAATCACATCTAACAACATATACTAATGCATAACATAATATCCTAAATATAACTCATTTTCCCTTTTTTACTTTACGCACATACACATGCTTAAAATGCTGCATAACTGAATATAAGGGATTCTTTCTATAGATGTGCCACTCGTCAAGTGATTTTTTAATGAATGCCCAAAAAGTTAATGTTAATCGGTGCCAGAATTTTAATTGGATATTATCAAATTGACTTTTGGGAAATAGACAAGTTTTTTATTAATAAGTATAAATACATAGGATCGATGACAAACTGTAGCCTTGATAGGGAAAAGGAAATTAATATACATATTTTAAAAAAAAAAATTACAAAAATGCTACCAGGATAAAAATAATCTCAAAATTAGGCAAGTTGAACTTGTCTTTTAAAGAGGTGAGGTTCATTTTGTCCTTGTCTTTATAAGAGACGGGATTGTTGTATTTTACAGCTAACTTTTTAAAGAGACAATATCATAAGTGATTTACCTCGTCTCTTCAAGAGGCCGGGTTGTTGTATTTTACAGCAAACTTGTCTCATGGTCACTTACAACCTTGTTTCTTCAAGAGATAAATTTAAGTTGCCTATTTTGGGGATTTTTTCTCATCTAGCAGGATTTGTGTAATTTTTTTTGAAAAAATTATAATTTTTTTCCTTGATCCGCCTTGATAACCTACTTTTGTTTGACTACCATTTCATATGCATGTGGAAGAAAATATTTGAAGTAAAAGATGGAACTAAGCCTACCATGCCAATATTAAAAACTTCATAGAAAACAGGATTTGTTAGGGAAAAAAAAAGTTATAGAAAAATGAGGGAAAGGTGAGGTGATGGGAATTAAATTCTACACTGAGGTTTGTTTGTTTCTTTAATACAAATAACTGTGAATTTGGACTAAACTACAACCATCCCCTTGTTGGTTTATCGGTTGTTAAAATTCCTTTGTCCTATATGTTTGAGTATGAGAACAATAATTTAGACTCTAGCTATCCAGGGGTGAAATACTAGGGATTCATGTGGCCTCAAAATTAAAATTGAATTTTTTAAAATGAGGGGTTTATTAAGATTACCCTAGCACGATTGTACATGCTAAGAAGTTGGATACATTCTAAGAGCTAAAGTCATCTTTCCGTAATCTCCTTTTGCTATCATTTCTTGGCATGATAACTTTGGACATGCAAATGTATTCAGAACAATAAACTAAGGACTGGACTTTGCATTGTTATCAATGAACTTTGGGCATCCATGTCCTTCTGAATGGTTGCATTTACTTATCATTATAACTTTTTATCCTCTCTTTGTGGTTAGGTACCAATCATGAAAACCGAGTTCAGGCGATGCGCACAGCAATTTGTGAAACATTTCCAGAGCCAAACCGCCGGTTATTGCAAAGGTACAAAGAAGATACCCTGCTTTTCTGTTAAGTTGAAAATTACAGGAAAATTATTGCTAATTGCCCGAAATGGTAAATTTGGGGAATTTGGAAAGATCTTCAAATCATGAATTTGTTTAAGAAAGCTTGTCACTCACTGGTTAAATTTTATTAAAAAGACGATAAAGTAACCCTAGATTCCTCTATCAGCTCTTAGCAAACAACTAAGTGAAAAGAAAAATTGTAGGGCATCAGCTGTGTTCATTCTTTATACTTCATGTTTTGCATTCTGCTCTTCTTCTGCCATAGTTATTGACAAGAACCTTATATATAAATGGACTGTGTCTATGCTAGCAGAAATGATTTATGTACGTTTTCTCCTCTTTTTTCCTTCACATTTTCAGAATACTATTGATGATGCAAGCAATAGCTTCTCATAAAGCTGAAAATCGGATGAGCTCTTCAGCTGTAGCAGCATGTATGGCCCCTTTACTTCTACGTCCTCTTCTAGCGGGTGACTGTGAACTTGAAAATGATTTTGATTTGGGTGGCGATGGTTCTGCTCAACTGCTACAAGCAGCTGCAGCTGCAAACCATGCTCAAGCCATAGTTATTACTCTACTAGAGGAGTATAACAACATATTTGGGGTGAGTCTTGTATAGCATTGGCATTTTGGTTATCTGGTCCACATATCATATTTCTCCAGTGTGCCTTATATCTTGCCACTTAATTTGGTGCGAGTTCGGATCATAAAAAATATGGTTTTATGGGAGAGTAAATTAAAAGAAAAGGACTATATCTATGTAACTATTAAACATTCAGATGCGTCAGTTTATTAGAATTGGGGTTCCTTAGTTCAAGTTTTTGCTGCATTATCTTACTGATAAGTTTCACCTGATGTAACTAGTGAGAAATCCAAACGCTCACTTCAAAAGATAGCTTGCAAAGTAGAAATTGAGACAGCTATTTAAGCACAAGAGAGAGGTCTTTAGGAGTCAATAAGGAAGTCTTATAAGCCAAGATAGATGTATACAAATTATAGCATGTTGATGCTTGTGTAACGAACTCAACATTGCCAGCTAATTGCACTGGGTTTTGGTACTACGTGACTGAAGCCCAATTCAAGAGACCTTGAACAAGAATAATATATATTTTTTCTCAATTGCTGCATGGTTTTAAACTAATGACGTTCTACTCTGATATCTTATTATATATGTAAGTTTTAAGACCAACTAAATTGAGAGCTTTAACTCATAAGCATTGGTGCGGTTTCATCTTCATTTTTTCCATGTTAAACTCAAATTCACAAATTAATTGGCTAGAAATTTGAGTTGATGGATGCTGGTGTTGGTTTTACATATATTATGCAACATTCCTAGAGCCTTCACGTGGAAAAATTTGAGGGGAAGGCAGTAGGTAACCATTTTCTTTCATTTTTCTGTTTCTGTATACTTTCTATTCTATGAATCTCCTACTCTTTATATTCCAAAGTATCAAGAAAGAATTTGCAGTCACGGCTACTTGGTATGCCTTATTGTTAACCAATGCCTACAGAAGAGAAGTATCTTTTATGATGCATTTAAAGTATCTCTGGCAGCATACATCAACTACCACCTTTTAACATAGTTACGCTGCTTATTCAATATGAACTTTCCATGTAATTTTGTACGTTCAGCTTGCTGTACTTAATTTTTATACTTTATGTGCTTATTTCTTGCTTTTTTTTCTACGATATATTGGTAATTCGAGGTTTGCAACAATGTATTCTGGATATATCTTGAGAAAAAGTTTATTTGGGAATTGGATGCATAAGAAGGTCAGGCTTAAGTGTGAGATTTCAAATTAATGGATTGGACATTTTAAGTAAATCCTGGTGATCACACCTTAGTAATTAATAATTATGTATCTTAGGACCTGCACAATCACCAAAGGTTTAATTAGGTGGCATTTGAGCCCAAAACTCTTGTGCTTAATTAAAGGGCATTTGTACTGTTTAAACTTCTGTAGGAGGTTCCAGGTTTAATCAATATGTCTATGTTTCTGCAACTTGCACCTTTTGGGCTAATAAATGCCTTCCCCGTGCGATGTTATTATTGATATAGTACTCTAATTGCAGGAAGCTACATTATCTCCTGATCTATATTCTGAAGCAGAAGATAGCGGCAGTGAGAGTGAGGAGGCAACTGATGATGATGAATCCTATGAGGATGATGAACATGAGTATAGCCAAGAATCTGAATTGGAGACTGATGAAACTGAGAACATATCGAGTGAAAGCCACAGTGATAGTAGTGACATAGGGCCATGTGATGAATCGGTTGGTGCTCTTGCTTTCCTAAATTTGTGTCTACCATATAAAAAAATGTCATATCAGAATTAGGCTCTTATTATTTTTTTATTCTATTAGACTCATTATCACTTGGCTATGTGACTCAATTCCTTTGTGTTTTCCATACTCAAAGGCAAGAAAAGTAAAAATTCTTTGCCAAATAATGAACAAATAAAAAAAGATATTCACTTCATTTTCTTAGTGCTTATGGATCCCTCCGTAAAGGTTGAAGGTTGGTGGTTGGCCGGGGGGGGGTGGGGTGGGTGGTGGGTGGTGGGGGGGAGAACCTATTGAAGGACTGTTGAGCTATGTAAGCACTTTCAATATGTGCCTTTGTCTTCTTTGATCCACATAGCAATTAATTAACCTTACCTTCTTTTTTTGTTTGTGTAATGTTTTCAGTTCTCATCTTTAATGCCCTCTTGTGCAGGTTTCAGATGAGCCTAGTATACATTCCCCATCTGCTGAAGTAATTGTTGACTCAGTGGGAAAAGAAAAATCATCATTGAGTGCACCTGAGGAATTATTTTCTCGGAGTGATAGATCAGAGAAAAATGACAATGTAGCAGATGACAAAAGCCACTGTTCCCAGGAGCAGAAGAATGATTTTTCTGAAGTATCTGCTCACCATTATGCAGAAGCAAATTGGGTTCAGGAACCATTCGCTCATAGTCAGTCTTCTGGCATGAAAAAGTCTACGACTTTAGGTACCAGAGCTGCTCAAAGCGCTAGGCGCCCTGCATGGGGACGAACCCCTGTGAGTATTCAGCTTATGGTTTGAATATCATCGTGAATTCTTTAAAATAGGAAGCTAAGTCCCTAAAGTTTACTGAAATTATTGAAACTGATGAAGGATCGTTTCTTCTATTTTTATTATGCTCGAGATGTAGAAGAGGCAATTAATTTTTTCTTACTGTTTCTATTCATGCATATGAATCCAGGGAAAGAAGAACCTCTCCATGGAAAATATTGACTGCGGAATAGATGATGAGTAAGTAAGATATTGAAATAAATTTTCTTGAGGTCTCGCTGTGTTAACTAATTGATCACTTCTTTGCATGCTTGATTTTTTACTTAACACCCAACTAAAAGATGATCGCCCCTAAATTTAAAGGTAAGAGAAAAATTGAAAAAGATAAAGGTATAGCCTTTACTTTGATGAGATGAACAGCAGAGATGTAACTTTTTGTAATATACTGTGGCTGTGGTATTGTAACAACTGGCGTGAAATGTTGTCAAAAACTTGGTCCATTTGATGCTCTTCGTTGTTTATTCTGGTTAATACCTGTTACGTTCTGTTACCCATTAAAATTACACTTTTCATTCTATGTATGCTTTTGGGTATATCTGATGAGCAAGATTTGCTTACCATCTTGATATGATGTATGTAGATATTTTTTTGTTTCTACTTCCTTTAAAAAAACATTGGAAGATGAAGTGTTATGGAGTTGGTTTAATTCTATTATATGGAGATACTATTTTAGGAGCATGTGTATCATATAACTAAGAGAGTATTAGAAGGATTTCAGTCGTTTAGGAATATTGACTTGAAGCATGAATTTTAACCTTGTAGAGTTGAAATTCAGAGGCTTGAGGTCACCAGAAATGAACTGCAAGACAAAGTTGCCAAAGAGGTAAAACATGCCATGCACTTAAGCAGGTACTTTCTTAAAGATTACATTGAATTTGCTAACAAATTAGTTTTTTTTTTTTTTTTTCCCTTGCTAGGCTAAAAAGAATGCAGTACTACAGGGTGATTTAGAAAGAGAGAAGAAAGCATTGCACGAGCGCCGTCTAGCTCTTCGGCAGGAAGTATGTTCCTTATGGTGTTTTGCAGCATAATCCTGTGCGTCTTGTCTATAAGGAAATGTCTCCGCCCTCCTGATAAATCAGGACAATTTTACAATGCTGCAGATGACACTTGAATGTCAGCTTTAGTATTTTAGCTCTTTGCAGCAGTCGTTCTTTTTCCATTTTACTTATTATAATTTATAAGTCAATAATGAGGAGTTTTGGATTGGATTTTCTATATTTGAGGAAATACAGAATGGACCACCAATTTACTTGTGAATTTATTCCTTGTATTTTCTCTACCTATTTGATCAGCTCGTTATTTTGGAAGATCATTTATGTTCATGCTCCTTCTTTTAAACAACCCCCAACAACAGCAAAAAAAAAAAAAAAAAGGAAAATGTATGCTTTATCTTTTTGTTTGGATTGCCGTGTTTGGTCGTTGGCAAGTGCAAAACTATCCATATTCCATTTTTGGGAGAAGTGACAGAGAATGCGAATGTATGTGAGATAATGTGATGATTTTATTTACTAGATTTTATGGGAAGGTAATTCACACAACAACCAGTTATTTGCGATGTTTTTCTTTTTAGTGTAAAAGTTACAATGGGTATTCCATATATCTTGATATGGTCTACTAGTAGAGCCCCTGTATTCTTATTCAAAGGTCTAGAATTAAGACACCATTCTAGTTTTGAGAGCCCTTGTTCTCAACGAAAAAGAAAAATCTCATTTTGAAGTGGGTGGTGGTTCTAGTTTTTACAGCAGCACCCTATTTGTTGAAAATTTATTACTTTCATCTCTCATGGATGGAAATGAATGTCTTGCAGGTTGCAAGGCTGCAGGAACAGTTGCTAAAGGAAAGAGATCTTAGAAAAATTCTGGAGTCAGGACTTGCTGCACCTCAAGTTCCCTTGCCTATTCCAGCATCTGTAGATGGAAAGGTTAGTAAAACTTGTTCTAAAGTTAGCGCTACTGAATATGGGCTTAATCCTTCTTGAAACTTTCTTGAAGACAAAGAAAGGTCTTGAAGAGCTGGCTCTCACACAGGCAGACATCTCTGATTTGAAGCAGAAGATAGATGAGCTTGGAGTGCAGCTTCAAAAACAACATGAGGAAAATAATCATCTTTTTGATGACTTAGGCAATCAACAACAGAAAAGTGAAGATGATCATCTCAATTTGTGGGTTCTTATTACTTTCTTCTTTCTCCATGTCGTTGCCTTACATTCTCCCTATTAAATTCTCTAGAGTAGAGAAAGATTCGGGTAGCTTATGGGACTGGATTGAGTTTTTTCCATGCAAATATTGGAAGCTTAGTTTTATCTTGCATATAATTTGGTCAAATTATTATTATTAATTTTTTTTTTTTTGGGTGCACATGTTGGTCTCATGGTTGTTTCTGTCCTTAAGACTTGTAAGTTAATTTCTTGTTTTATATATACAGGGTAAATCAACAAAGCAATGCCAGAAATATTGCTAATTTACATATAGCTGAAAGATCAACAAGCAGCAAGGTACTAATGCATTCTGTATCCAATTTTTTTCTTAAATTATTTTAGACTATTGTAATGGATATTATAGAGTACTCAGCTGATGTGGATTGGCTCTCTAGGAGACTGAATTGTAATTGGTGTTGCCATTATTACTCGAGTATGTGCTTTTCTCTTAACCCAAATGTCTCATGATAGGTAAAGATATGCCCCGTTAGAGGCGAGATGTGAAATAGGTTGAACTTAGCTCAATTTATCTAATATTTGAGTTATAAATTGCAGGATGATACTTTGAGTTGATTCTACCTAGTGGGATTAGGGCTTCAGTGTTGTTGTAGGGTGAAATGGATACTTCATGTAAACTTGATTTTGCGCAATAAGATGATAGGATTATGTGGTGATATCTATTAGTAAAATTTATCTTCATAAGAGCAACTAGCTATGCTTATCAGGAAGGATGAGAGTTGGCATGCCTCACACTATTTGATGGGAGCAATTTCCATGATGAACTACATGATTGCGTGGATTTACAAATAAATGGTCCTTATATATTGCCAAGAGTGTCTCTTAAGCAGCCCCTTATATCTCTTCTATTGTGAATGAAGTCCATGTCATCATTTTCTAGTTGTTAACTTTGCATTTGTCCAAACTACTTTTTGCTTCATAATACTGATATATAACATCGACATCCATAAATTGTCTTTCTTGTATCGGAAGAGAGATCAAAACATAATTTTTATTCCGATTAAAAAGTACAAAGGAGGTACAATATATACACATATGATGTGGTAGGTAGCATCATTTTCCTACCTCCTACATAGTAAAAGGTAACTACCTACTCAAAGTATTAAATAACACAAATTCCAACACCTCCCTCAAGCTAAGGAAATGATATCTATCATTCCTAGTTTGCATATAATTTTTATGATGAGACTATTTGATATTGGCTATGTAAGAACATCTGCAACTTGACTGAGAGAGGGCACATGATATAATTTTATTCCTCCATCTTCGATCTTAGACTTAATAAAGTACCGATCTAACCGCACATGTTTCATGCAATCATATTGTACTGGATTTTTTACATGATTCAAAGCTAACCTGCTATCACTATACAGATGAGTATTCTTAACGTCCATTCCTAAGTCGTGTAAGAGCCTTTGGAGCCAAATAGCTTCACAAATTTCTTGAGCAATTGCTTTGTACTCAGCTTCTGCACTACTTCTGGCCACTACACCTTACTTTTTACTTCTCTAAGTTACAAGATTACCCTTGGCTTCAGTACAATACCCAGTTGTGGATCTTCCATCAAAGATATCACCTCCCTAATCAGCATCGACAAAGACCTCAATATCTCTATTTTGTGTCTTTTTAATAATATAGTCCCTTTCTTGGACTACCTTTTATATATCTCAAAATATGGTTTACTCCATCCATATGATGTTTAGTAAGAGTATGCATTGCCTAACTAACCATATTAATAGATTGAACCAAATCAAGTCTAAAGAGAGATAAATAGATTAGTCTTCCTACTAACCTTTGATATTGGCCTTTATCAACTAGAATATCATCTACTGGAGCACAGCATTTCCAATTTTGTGGTAAAGGAGTAGTCATAAGCTTGCACCCTAACTTACCTGTATGTATTTCCTTTTACTAATAAAGATTCTTTTTTGTTACTCGCAATTTCCATTCTTAAGAAAAGTTTCAACTCCTCAAGCTCCTTTATCTCAAACTCTTCTCTAACTCTCTTCTTCAAATTGTTTATCATCCACGTACACTATTAAAATTGACTTGAGTCCAAAGTTCCCTTGTTTGAAAAAAAAGGGTATGTTTACCTTGACTTTGTTCATATCGTAGTTTAAACAAGGTGTTACTAAACTTTGTGAAGCATGCTCTTGGAGATTGCTTCAATCCATGTAAGGATCTCTTCAACTCGCATACCTTCTTTTGTCATTATCAAGCTTAAAACCAAGTGGAACATGCATGTTAATTTCCTCTTCCAATTACCCATTTAAAAAGGCATTTTTGACATCCAACCAATATAATGACCAATCTAAATTTGCTGCAAGAGATAGTATTACTCTGATGGAATTCAATTTGGCAACTAGAGAAAATGTCTCTTTGTAGTCAAATTCCATATGCTTGCGTATATCCTTATGTAACTAACCATTCCTTGTAGCGTTCAACACTCCCATTATATTTATACTTGATATTGAATACCCATTTGCTTCCAACAATTTTCTTGCCCAGTGGCAAGTCAACTAATTCTTAAGTATTGTTTTAGCATAAGATTCTCATTTCTTTCAGAGCTGCTTCCTTCCATCTCGGATGTCTAAGAGCCTCATCAATGTTCCTAGGAATAATCTCATTGTTTGGATGTGCTAGGCTAGCTCTGTACTTTTGAGATAACTTTGAAAATGTTACATAATTTGAGATGGGATATTTAGCGCAAGCCTGTCTCTTGTTTTGCAAAGCTATAGACAAATCAAGATTGTTCTTCCCTTGTGGCTCATGCTGACTCTTTTCCTTCTCATTTGACTAGTCGTTCTTCTCTTGTGGCTCTTGTTGATTTTTTTCCTCCTCATTTGTCTAGACCAAATGTTACAAGTTTGATGATTGGCTATGCTTGGAAATTTTCGATCTCCTTGTATAAACTCTAAGTTAATCCTTCTCTTGAATGGATTTTAAGTCTAGGTTTCAAGAATTTCATCATTATCTAAAAGATAGATATGATCATGGTTGGGTTGCGGTTCATCAGTGTTGTCAGGTGATGAATTTGGTAGCTTAGAAGTACTTCCCAACGACAACTCAAGTTTAGAAACAAAAACAACAGAGTTGAAGTCGATAAGGTCAAGAAATAGAGGCAAATCATGCTGTTTTTGTTGTAATTCTAAGTCCTTTTGATTAGATGAATTAAAATATGGCTGATTTTATACAAAATAAGTGTCTGTAGTAACATAGACACGTTTTGTGGGTGGATGGTAACATCTATACCCCTTTTGAGATGGAGAATAACTAGTGAACATCCCTTTAAGAGCTTGGGATTTGAATTTATGTTTATTCGAAGTGTTGTTTGTGAAGAATACGGTACAATTGAATACTTTTGATGATAAGGAATTCAACATTGAACATGTAGGATATGTGGCTAGAAGCACACCTAGAGGAATCATAAAATTATGGACCTTTGAAGGAACATGATTGACAAGATAAGCAGTAGTTAACACTGCGTCATCCCAAAAAGTGTTTAGGACAATGTGGCTAGAAGCACACCTAGAGGAATCATAAAATTATGGACCTTTGAAGGAACATGATTGACAAGATAAGCAGTAGTTAACACTGCGTCATCCCAAAAAGTGTTTAGGACAATGTGGCTAGAAGCACACCTAGAGGAATCATAAAATTATGGACCTTTGAAGGAACATGATTGACAAGATAAGCAATAGTTAACACTGCGTCAGCCCAAAAGGTGTTTAGGACAAAATTGGTGAACCTCATGGCTTTTACAATTTCTAGGAGATGTCTGTTCTTTGGTTCAACAGTACCATTTTGCTAAAGAGTATAAGGACATGAACTTTGGTGTACATTATCTTTCTTATTAAGATAATGCCCGAATTCATTTGAGAAATACTCCTTAGCATTGTCAATATGAAGTATTTGAATGTTTTCATTGAAAACATTTATCACGAATTTATGAAATTGCTTGAACACATAGAAGACATTCGATTTTTCTTTCAAGAGAAACACCAAACAAACATTTGAATAGTCATCAATAAACGTGACAAACCACTTATGCTCATTGTAAGTTGAAATTTGTGATGGTTCCCAAATATCATTGTGAATCAACTAGAAGGGTTTCGTTGGTTTGTATAGTTTAACATGATATGAGGATTTTAACAATTTTGCCATAATACAACATTCACAACTAAGCTTATCCACCCTTTCATTCTTAAATAAGTTAGGGTATAAACGAATTAAGCATGGAAAATTGGGATGACCTAAGCGTTTATGCCATAACATTATCTCAGAGTCATTTACAACTAAAACAGAAGAATTGGACTCAGAATAACAACCAGACCTAGGTTTTATACCAGATAAGTAGTAGAGACCATCACGTTCTTTAGCACTGCCAATCATTTTCCCTGAACATTGGTCATCATTACTTGAAGTGAATAACACTTGGCATTTCATATCTTTGACTAACTTACTTACTGATAGCAAGTTGTATTTAATAGAGGAACAAACAATGTATCTTTTAATTCCAATCCACCCGAGCACGCCATTTATTTTCCTTTTGCAACTATAAAATCTCCATTAGCTTACATAGATTATCACGCATGCTCAGATTATGGAAGTAATGTTTGGAGTTACACATATGGTTAGAGGCTCCTGCATCTACGATCTAAGTAATCACCTTTTGAATTATTATAGAGCTATAGGCAAGTACCTTTTTTTGCTCTAGATACTGAGGACTCACTGTCATCAAAATTAATTTGAGACTAGCCTAATATTTGTTGAAGGAGAGTTATTTGATCTGATGTCAAATTCGATTCCTTTTTTTCACCTCTTGAAGGGACTTGTTTAATAGTTGATAATAGTTATTTCCCATGTAAACTATCTCTCATTTCATCAAGGCTAGAATTTGTACCAAACCTAAGTTTGGTTCTTGGTGTGATTGATAGATTTTTTAGATTGGAAGTGTTCATTATGATGCTACCTAAGTCGGAAAGGAGGGAGAAACTGACCTAGCTGTAATACCATGAAGAAAGATCAAAACATATTATTTATTTTGATTGAAAAGTATGAAGGGAGGTACAATATATATGCATATGATGTGGTAAGCAGCATCATCTTCCTACCTACTGCATAGTAAAAGGTAATCATCTACTCTAAGCATTAAATAGCACTAACACAAATTCCAACAGTATCTACACCTTTTTTTTGGTGTTACATATAGTCTATTCTCATCTATGATTTGATTGTTTATATTTTGACTCCCCTTAATCTATCATATAAGTGATATGTGACGATGACATTAAACTCCCAAACCAAGCACTTCTTGTGACTTCTTTAACAAGTAATAACATTACTGCAAAGAATTCAATAAATCTTAGAAAAATTTTAATTATAATCTAATTCACAACCATGGACCTGCTCGAGCCAAACCATTTGTCTTGATTTTTTCATCTTGCTACTTACCTGGATTTTTAGAATTATTCTTTCATGGATTAGTTTGTTCAGTCAGGAAAATTTGTCATGGTTCGAAATTAGTATTACCAAAGCAAAGGTTGAATGGATTGTTAGTTCTATTTTCTTTTGCCCATTTTACATTACTTGTGAAGAGGATAATTACATTAAAAGGCCTAAAAGTCATGGGTCAGGTTCGGTTTGATTCTAATCATATGAAACCATCACTCTTCGTTCCTGCTACATGTTTTTGGTCCAAGCTATCATAATATATAGCTAGCAGACCAAGTCATTCATTTCTCTACTTTGCCACAATCCTATCATTATGCACCACTTCCATTTTCAAAAGTTTTTTATAGTCCACTGCCTCTTCCATTTGAAGGTATATTTTCTATCTGAACAATGGCAGTGCGCTATTATTGCTACATATGCAAGTTCAGGTTTATTTACTGAGCTTTGGTGGATTTTGTGGATGTGTATTTCTTGTTTGGGAAAAAGAGAAATGCAGGAAAAGATTTTGGAGAGATGATGATGAGAAGGGATTAGAATATTGCAGATTGATTGCAACACAAAAGCATGGGCTTCAATGCAATCATATTTTGAGATGAAAAGCAAGTTCTTTGTTTCGTGTCGGCAAAGGATGAAATTTATCTTATTTGGGTGTATTCTGTAGTTTCTTCGATTAGAATAGGCCATTCAATATTTGTATGTGGGCAATGTGTCGGCAATGAGATTTTGTTCCTGTGTGTGTCTGGGACAAATCTGCTAACTCAATGCTACATTGACCTAATGCTTAAATGTCTCCTGTTGCAGGACTCTAAACTGGAGGGAACAGAACCTGTGAGTGAGAGGCATCACGAGTCAACATCTTCATTAAGCAAAACACAATCTTCAAGTCATCATCTGGATTCATCAAACAGCAAATCCAGGTATTCTGGTTTGCCTCCAGCAGATCCAATTTCAGGAAGACATAAGGCGTCATCAAAGAGGTCTACTTCAAGGGGAGAGGTACCACCAACTTTAGTCTAAAGTTTCTGAACTTCGACATAATTGCAAAGCAAATGTCATGAAAGTAAAGAAAATTAAGACATCAATGGTTGTTCTACAGTTTTTGATCTATGATTATCATTCCTTTTGATGCATCATGGGTAATTATACAGAAAGGATCAGGTTTTTGATATGGAAGGTCATATTGTCACTATCAACCACCTATGCTTTCAGATGGATGATTTTTAGAGTAACATGCTCTGTATATAGAAGTTCCTTGTTTTATTATATTTATCATAGCTATTTGCTGTGCCTTGTCTGGAAAATCACGTGTTGGGGTTAACTTCTTATTACAATGGAAGGGATCTTTATCAATTTCGTGATAGTCCATCCATAATAATTTTCAGCCATCATAATCAATGTCATTTTCTTATGATCCATTTCTTTGTATTTTCCTGTGAGCATAATAGGGCACAAACACAACAGCCTCAGCATTAACCAAGTTGACTACTCGATTGAACTTTTTGAAGGAGCGGCGAACCCAGATTGCTAATGAGCTCCAACATATGGACAAGAGTAGCAGTTCAGGTCAGACCTTAGAAAGGGGCAAGGCTTCAGAAGTTCAATCCTATCAAAGCATGCAAAGAGGTACAGAATCATGTGGCAAACAAGCTCAAAACTATGATGACCAAACTGGATCAGAAGATGATTCTAAAAATCCGGATACATCAAGAAAATCAGAGAGCCAAAATGTTGGTAGAAGTAAGAAATTGGATGGCCGGACATCTGCAAATGTGGACAGAGCCCGGTAAGCGGTCATTCTTTCCAAGGCAAACCCCAGATGGTAAAATGCGATATAAAATCTCCAACAGCAAGGCCACAATGTTTATGCCCAAGAATTTATTTCATCAACCTTGCATCTGCTGACATGAGAAGGTTACATGGATTTCTGATGATTACAAATATGCACTTTCGAAGAAGGTAGTATTGCCAAAAACCCCCGAATCAGGAACATAACAACTATCTTGTCTTCAAGAACCATAGTTGCCATCATGTTTCCAATGTGCCGTCAACAAATCTCATAAGCAAATCCTTCACCTTTCTTGCTGTCAAGTTGTCTGGACTGAAGGTATAAAAAAATGGCCCTCCCTTCCTTGAGGCTAAATTTCTCTCGTCTGAAGTTGCCATTCCTTTTATGTTTACAGTTGGGGATAGCTCTGTGTTCTATCTTTCATGTGTTTTATTTTTAATTTTTAATTTAACCATGGGAAAGGTGAAAAGAGGAAGGAGAAGCGAAATTGTTTTGCACTGGGGGAGAGGGAGATGCAGAATGGATAGAGGATTTTCATATATTTAGCCCTGACGAGGCAATTTAGGGACGGAGATGGAACACATATCTTGTATACTAGTCTTATTCATTATCAATGAACCGCAGTTTTGATCTGCCTGACTTGGTTTTCAATATTTTTAAACGACTCAGACGTTTATAACGTGTGAAATAAAATAAAAGAGATGGAAAGTTTAGCTTATCATGAAAATTTCTTTGTTCCTGTCAATCATTTGAGACCGTAAGCAAGCCAGCAAACTAAAATATAAGAATGAAAACTCCTTTCTACAAAGTCTTGTGTAAACATGCTGATTTGTATAATTATATAACGTCAAAAGTGTAAGGTACTTGATACGGTTCTGGAGTAAGAATGGTCCAGGTTGGCTCCATTTTTTGCCCCCCTTTTTATTATTTTTTTATTTTTTTTTCGTTGGATAAGTTGGCTCAGTTTTTACTCCATGCCGAATCATAGCTCAATCTACGCATTGCATAATAGAAAATATTCTAAAGTATCGGATAATGATTATATATCTAGAAATTCTTATATATAATCATTTAATCATCTCCTCCCAAAAACTCATAAAATATTCAGAATTGAATTGTAATGTGTAAGCAATATTTTCCTTGATAAAATGGATGATTATCCTGTTAAAAACAAGAGGATTTGCTGGACAGTGAGCGAATAAAATTTCAAAAAGTATTGCTGCATGAAAAAGGCATAACATTTGGTCTCTAAGTTAGTGAGATGACTATTATTGGCAGCTTAATCATAGAGCTATTGAACAGAAAATGATATCTTGCTTCTTAGAAACATTCTTCTCCACCAGTTGTGAATACATAATGATCGAGATCCTAAGGTACGATTTAGTTGTTTAATTTTTTATAATTAGACATCAAAGATTTTTTTTTCTTTTATCTGATAATATAGAAACGTTGGAATAAAATAAAATTAATTCTCTTAATAAAGGTATCAACTTAACGTAATTTACCCTCTTATTTTTATTATTCTAATATTACAGTCATCACGGTCAACACCATCATCACTATCATTACCATCAACAATGCCATCACTACCATCACAATCAATGTTACCATTGCCATCATGACCACCAATATAATACTATCATTAAAATGCCATAACCACCACTAAATCACCATTACCGCTAATTGATATATGTGCGAATAATAAGCAATATAAAAATATGGAATACATGTCTAGAGTTATTTTTAAAAAAATACACAAATATAAATTGTACAAAAAAATTATCAAATTAGTATTAATATGTCGCATCTTGGTCTAGAGATATAAATATTCATACTTGTATGGTATCTTTGGGTGGAGATATAGCAATTTATCGCATGACCAACAAGCCATACATGTATAATTATACATGTATCGCTCATTGATCATGCTATACATGTCCAAAGTGTATTGCACAACTAACGTACAATACACCTGTAATTTAAAAAAAGAAATTGTATCGCACCTTCAGGGTATAATATAATAACACTATTCTTGTATTTTAATTTAATTTTGTAAATATTTTTTAAAAAATACATTATACATGTAATATTCTCAATATAATACTTAAAAGAAAACTTGAAATAGCCTATCTTCCTTGTATTAAATTGTACTAATTCAAAGACAACCCAAGAGAACAAAATTAGCACCTACCTAGCACTTTGTATATCAATTAAAGCTAAACACACCTTCTAGCATAACCACTGGAAAAAAAGAATTTATACAAAGAGAGATAATCAACGTTCGTGAGAACAATGCTTTGGTACTTGCAATGGATGATTTATAAAATTATCATCTTTTTCGGAAAAAAAAAAATAAAACCATGAAATATGATATATGCGGGGAAAAAAAGTCTTAAAAAAGCCTTACATGAAATGAAAACTGTAAACCACAATCTTAAAACAGCCTAAAATTATAACTTGAAGTTGTGGTTTTATTTTCATTTTTTCTAATGGGCTGAAGTCCAGAACACTCCATTTTCTCATGTTGAAAAAACTTTTCACTCTTAAATTGAAGATATTTTGCACTCTCAGCATATTTCGCTCTTTTTTCTACTTCCATCGATGAACCTTCTTGTTGTCCTCTTGTTGCTAAATGTTTCCCCCACTTTTTGTGCTTGTCCACACCCTTTCTCCTTGTACGATATCTTATGTTAAAAGAAGTAGTGGATGTGAGTCATCTCAGAGAATTGAATTCTTCATGATTGCAATTGGATCTATACCGATGAATTAAGTGTAAGGGAAAGATCCAACCTTTTTTCTCTTGCCAATGCGATAACAAATAAATAAACAAATTGAAGAAAAATAAAACCAATGACACCAGGATTTACATGAAAAACTCCAAGTCGAGGAAAAACCATGAAACTGCCACATAATTTCTTCCACTATCATCAAATAATGGGATACACAATTGTTCTTACTTGATAACATTAGTGGATCTCTCAGATCTTCACCACAATCGGTGGATTTCAACAAAAATAAGCCTTTCTCTCTCTAGAATCTCTCTCTAGGTTATAAGAACGGCTTCTCACTCGTTTCTTATGAACCCTAAGACAAAAGAAAGTATTTATATGCAACACAAAGTGTAAAAAATGTACACAATATAAGCTGGTGTAATAAAAGTAGGTTGGCGGCATAAGAAAACTGATGCTTAAATTGGCATTCCAACGCCAGTGGCGTTGAAGCCAATGTGACCTTTCGGCAAAAATTCAAATTTTCAATGCCGCTTAACATTCTAAGATGGCTGGCGACGTACTTTGATCTTCAACTAGTGTATAGCAAAAACATCTTTCTGTGTTACAAAAAATCTCCTTATTCTAAGTCCACTTCCGAGTATATACCCTATACTTAAGATATCATGATTTCAAAGTCTTCTAAATATATAAAACACATATTTAGGATTTCCTTAGTTATTGACCCATATGAGTTGGATCTATAACCCTAATATTAAGGTGGGTATAAGATTGAAAAAGAATGAACACTTCGTATAGGTACTAAAGATACACCATATGTTATATTACCCTAACAATGTTGTCCATGTGTTAGAGAGAAATATATGGTACATTTGATAGCCGAGAAGGAAAAAGGGTGTGAGTAAAGACTTCATCATTGTTTGAAGAAGTAGGTTGGAAGCTATTAGATCATAAAACTTAAGGGTCTTGATACACGTGTTAATATTGTTATCAATTAAAATCACTCTCAATTGGACTCCACTTCTATGTTTCTATTGTATTATGGAAGTATATAATTTGATGAATACTAAGATATTAGATCTCCAAACTTCTATTTGGAAGTAATGTGGATTAACTCTTTCAAAGAAAGGGTTTGGCATATGAAAGCAAGTGGCTATTGAATAAGTCGTTAGCCTAAACCTAATTAAGCTCATTGAATCCACCCAATCAAGTGAAAGGCTATTCAATAATAATAACCTATTTGCTTGTAAAGTGTGGCATTATGATCAAAACTTCACATCAACATAATCTCTTAGGTCCAAAATTTTATCAATGCAATGTCTATAAGTTAATTGCTTTGCACATAGTTAAGCCGCCGAGATGAGTTAAGATTTAAAGCATGTGGAAATTCATCTCTAATTTTCAATTCTTGATGAATAACTTCGACAAAACTGATTCCTTGAACATAATTAGAAATCTTATAAAAGGAGTCAGTTTTACACAATCATGACAACTAGTGTTAAAAGAGGTCTAGAATTACACTAGACAAGGAGGACTCTAAAAGTACTCCGCTAAAGAGATAGTCCCATATTATGATATTTTGTCCTGCATGGCAATTACTTTTGATACTACCTAACAATTACAAATTCTATACACTGAGGTATTGTCTACTATGGCATGGTGTTGGTGTATATGCTAACCTAACTTAACTACTTTTAAACCAAAAGCAAATATTTTACTAGTAATTAAGGTAATATTAATTTTGATGAAATCATATTGAACACACAAAAAATATGGTATTATGATTACCAGTGATCTCTCCTTTTTTATTATCTTACTTAAAATTAAGCAAGTAATTTCAATCGAAGTCAATTAAAACAAAGCACATTAACAAAAGAGCAAATTAAATGTTTACTAAGATTGAGAAACAATATCTAGATTATAAATCGCTACAAAGATTATCTATATGACGTTAACACCAATATTCCACTTTCTTATTGTTTTTAAAATTGTGCAAATTCCTAATTTAGACAAATGTCTATCTTGAGATTATCAATTCCTAACTCTAGGTTGATTAATTAAAACACCTAAGATAATAATATTTTAAATATCACTCTATGAGTTCTACAATTAGACCTGATCCTAATCCAACAAATGTATGTCATCATATCTCTAAAATTGCATGAAACTCTATTTATTTAAACATATTATTTCTCAATCTATCTACATAAAATCTAACTTTAATTCTCATGCATACAAATAAATATTTAACGATAATCGATACATGATTAGATTCAATTAAACAATAAATCCATTGAAAACAAATTAATATTTTTGACACATAGTTTTTAATGGCCTTATTCTTATTTGCTAATAATAACTATAGATTTCAATCTCTCAAATTCAAATCTACAGTTATATTAGATACATCATCGAAATACTTAATTAGATTATGTAACAGCTTCACTTAAAATCGAAGTAGATTTCATTAATATAATTAAACTTGAAGGTGGATTATGGGGACAATGTACGAAAGAGCAATTTATGTTTTTGAATTTTCATTTTAAGATCGAATTTTTTGGGTCTTTGTCAACCTCTATCATAAGTAAGACTAGGATAAAAGGCAATCGATATTATTTTTAAAATATTACAAAAATATCATTGGGACAAAAATAATCTTAGTTTTAGGTGTGTTAAACTCATCTCTTCAAGAGATGAGGCAGTAAGTGCTTGACCTGATCTCTTCAAGAGATGAGGTAGTAAGTGCTTGACCTTGTCTCTTCAAGAGATGAGGTTAGTTATAATAAATTGACCTTATCTTTTCAAGAGATAAGGTTACATGTAGTACATTACTCTCCTCTCTTCAAGAGACAAGGTCATTACAGATATATTGATATCATCTCTTGAACAGATAAAGTTGTAGCACTATAGTTACCTCGTATCTTGAGAAGATGAGGTAACTGTAGAAATGTCAATCGCCTCTTCAAGAGATGAGTTTTGTACAACTATATTTTGCAGTATCAACTGCTTTCTCAATTGAAATCCTTAGTACGACAATTCATTTATACAATATTCATCTGTCAGAATCATTTACAATCACCTTTTACATTCCCAGACTCAACCAATCATGCAACACCCAAAAAAAAAGAAAAACAACATCAAACTATAACAATTCAACTAAAACATCATTCTCACGCCCAATCCTCCAACAATATAGTCAAAGACTAATGAAACACAATATAACAAATGTTTGCACTATTATTCAAGTCATTACATGAAAAGTATATACATGGTAGAAATAATAAAAAATTAATATAATAAATGGTAATATCTATTGCTACGTGCTTTGTCTACCCCTTCTTTACCGAACAAATGTACGCATTGCAAGTTTAGACTGATCCGGATCCTACAGGGATGTTCTACAAATGGATCTACGTAGGTGATAGTGCCATCCTATCTTTAGAGCTGGGCAAATGGGTTGCCCGGCTTGCTTTGAACAGCGGGCTAAATGGGCCAAGAAACCTTAACCCATTTAATAAACAGGTCATAATTTCTTGGCCCTAAACCGGCATTCTTTGGCCCGTGGGTTAAACAGGCTAATCCTTTTACTATGGTTAGTCATTACATTTATATAATATAGTAAAAATAATTTTACATATTATTTTATAGAAGAATATATATATATATATATATATATGCACACGTTACATAATATGACTCAATTTTTTTTATTCCATTTAGTTTCTTCATTTAGATTAATTGTAATTTAGGTTTGGCTTGAAAACTTTTTTTTTTTTTTTTTTGTGAATGAAATCATATTGGTTATAGTTAGGTTAGTTTATGATTCGATTTTTTATATTTTAAATACACTTCAAAGCAAAATGTGATATATGTATAATGTATAATTATGAGCTTACAAAATTTTCGAACATGTCGATGATTGCCTAAGGTTGGTTCTCCTCCATTTTTTTTTTTTGCCATTCATTTCTCAATTCTTGCACAGAGAAAATTGACATTTCTTGAAATCGACTCAACTTTCACATCTAAACTCCGCAACGAAACACCCCTACTCCTATGGTGAGTAATAGAGCTTAGAAGACAGCTGTAACACTATGGTAAATCAAACTGTGGTGGTAGATGGTAGGTAAAAGACATAGGGTTTTGATGAAGGGGTGTGTGTGTGTCTATCTGTGCCCTCTCATCTATTGCTTTATATTGGTAGTGTAATGTTACCGTAAAAAGAAATAACAAATTTGTTTTGATGTATCTTTTCTGGATTTAATTTGATATTTTTATTTTTGTTTTGATTTTTTTAGCACTTTTAAGTTTTAACTTTTTAAGTTAGTGGCCCAGCTTGCCCCATCATGGGCCAGGCTTCTTTGGCCAAAGGGTTAAATAGGTCGTGCTTTTTTTTGCCTTTTTTAAATGGGCTAAAAAAACCTGGTCCTAACCAGCTTTTTTTTAATGGTTAAATGGGCCAACCCATGAGTCATGGCTCATTCGCACAACTCTACCTATCTCCACTATGTGGGCTATGTTAGTAAAATAGGATGGATACAGATCCACATAAGTGAGGCTGTTCCTCATATCATCTAGTGGTGTTGGATGCCTCTTCTACAAAGCTGGGGGTTATGAGCCGCTGCATCTGAGCTCTTAGGCATAGGAGTGTCCAGCTGATGCACATATGATGATAATGAAGGTCTAGGCTCATCAAGCTAAACATGTGGGGACGAAGACTCATCTTAAATATTTCCAGCTCTTTCCTGGCTTCTATGAAAGCCCGGGTTTTTTTTTTGGGGTTTAATTATATCTCAAATATTAACTATTAAATTTAAGGCAACAATCTCGATTTTGTTTAAAATTTTATGATAAAACCAAATACATATAGATATATATAAAGTGACCAAAAAAATTTGTTTAGAAAATAAATAATATTCATATTTTTATTACTAGTGTGAATTTATTTTAATTACACTAGAAATATATATATATATATATATATACATGTATCTGTGTGAACTTTTGCTTACCACGGAACATGCTAAAATTATTTAAATACCAAACAAATTTATTATCAATCACTTATTTTGTAGTATTTTAAATGTAATCTTTTGTTACTTAATACCATTATTACACCAAACAAATTATCTTGGATATTAAACAGTTTTGGACGGAATAAGAGTTGGGGCTGGGATTCCTTACTTATGTTTGTTACTGGAATATCAAAGCAAGTTGACGGCAATAAGATATTCTAAAACCTGGTAACTTAGTTAGATGGAACATTTTGGGAGTCTTACACCTGGAAGGATTGTTGCCTAGCATTCATTGGACCGCTTGGAGTTATACCAAGTGCAGGACCAAGGCCTATATTATATATAATATATATATATATATATATATTAATTAGAAGTAAGGCGTATAAATATATTATATATACGAGGCATTAGTTCAAGAAATTTTTATCGTACATCATAACTTTCTCACTAAGTTTATTAGGTGTCATTAAGAATAAATATCTACACCAAGTGAAAGGTAAACAAATCAAATCAACTCAATTCGTTTTTGTAAGCTATGCGGTTTTATTATTTACTAAATATTATAATAAGTTTTGTTTCTATTATTTATGGGTATATAGACAAATGTATGCTATACTTATTTTATAATTCGTTGTTTCTTGACTTATATATTATGTTATGAACCACAGTTCAAGAACACGAAAGAAGCCTTCTTATTTGAAGGATTACATCACTTAGAGAGGATAACAGCATGCATGTAATAGAATACAATAGAGCTTTCATATTTGTAACAAGATTCAATATGGATATCAGTACGGTAGTTGTAACAGAAAAATTGTAACAGAATGCTTAGCTGTACAGCAACATGCTCAACTGTACAGAGAACATTATAAATGAGAAGAGCAACAGTAAGGGGAGCATCTTTTTACCCCAAATAAGCACAAAGCTTTAAGGAGTCTCCTAGAACTCGAATCCAGTTATCCAATGATCATCTTCTTCCTCGTGACAGTAAAAGAGAAGAGAGTTAGTAGAGTTACATAGCGCATTAAAGATAAAAACAATAGTAACGATAGATAAACAGAAAACCCTAGCAGATACTGTTCTCGAGAGCTAGGAGAAGGACTACCACGAAGAGGATTCGAGTGAATTGTGTGCTATCAAACCCTAACACAGGGTGTAGTGGAGTTTAAGTGGTGGACCGGGCCTAGTGTGGGCTTAACATATTAATGGCTAGAAATCAAGAAAAGATAATTTTTGTTCTCTTGTCCCTAATCTATATATATATATATATATATATTAGTTATATATCTCTACGTCTACACATATGAGTAATATTATTTGTACTTTTTATATTATATATATAATAAATGACCCCATCTTCCTATTCTTGGAATACCAGCAGATATGAAAAAATTTGATTATCGTATTAATTTTTTTTTTTTTTGTGTGTTATGCAAAAATACAAACCAATTGACCTTATTTTGTTATCAACTAGGAGTAAAGAGTCGTAAATTTTCTGAAATTTACAAATGCAAAAGTAGTTCAACATGGGAGAGCGAATTCTTTTGCTACATAGTTCTTCCTTATATATGATTAAATGCATGACCACCAAAATCCTTATTGTATTTTCTTTTTCCGTTTTTTATTTTATTACCTCTAATTGTAGAAATATTATTAAAATTTAGAAGTACAGAAAACATAGGATAAATGGATTATTTTGTGTATAATTTTTTTTAGTATATTAACTCGCCATAGTATATCCTAGATCTTCTGAACGAGTGAATTGAAAAATAGTTTCTTTTCAAGTGAATATCCCTTACTTGTTGCTTATTTTGTGGAGCGGTCAAAAAATAATGGGCCTGCTGCTTATTGTATTTAAATAAATGTGACTTCACTTATGTGAATCACGAGACCCAATAAATTGCCTATTTATTGATTAGAAGTATTAATGCTATGTACATATGTAAGTTGTCATTAAATTTATTTGGTGTAAACTTCTATGCTTTACTAATGAACATAGCTTATGGATAGTAGATATGCTAAACTAATTCACCATCAACCACAATATATTAATAGTAGTAAAATGTTAAGATTGTTTAGATTTATTGTCATGTCATTTAAACTATATCCTCAATACTGGATTGGTTAAGAGTGTTTGCACTATTGCATTCATATTATGGCATAAAAGGGCTTAAGGAACATATTTTTATAAACATGCTTTATTTTAAATCTACATTTTTTTTTTAAATTGACAAGGTTCGGTCTCTCATAAATTTTTAGTTTATGAGCTCGATTTTAATGCATATGGAATTGCATTCTTGGTCTTAAGCCACCTATGAGCTGCTTTCATGGTTGTTTGAATCTTTAGCTTCTTATCGGTTATTGGAATCCCTTTCGATTGATTCCTTTGAGCTGCTGTATGCCACTTTTCTTGGTTGAACTGCCATGTGCCACTCATGAGGCTACCTAAGGGTTACCCGCTCAATTAAGATACTGGTCATCGCATATCATATGCATTTAGCATGGCATCTCATTGCATATGGTATATAATCTTATGATCTATTACATATGCTTTTGGATATATTGGTATTTCATTAGTTGCAGTTATTGTCTATTGTATCTTTCTTTTACTCACTTAGCTCAAACATGAGCTGAGGGGTTAGTGTTTCTAACCTCAAGTACACAAGATAAGATTGACATGAAAGAATAAGGCTCAGGCATAACCCCGACCCTACACTTGCCTCTCTCTCTAAGGTCTACGTCTTTGTGCTAGCTGAGGATGTGGGGCTTCCTCACCATCACTGTGATTGGCATGGATTGGTGATGATGGTGGTGGATCATTAAGATTAACCCCCACTACACAAATAACCTCTTGTGCAATAGTTGGAGTGTCAGTTGGTGGCATGTTGGGCACTTGATATATGAAGCCTACCTGTAATTAACAATAAACATCAATATTAGGATGTAACAAAAAAAAAAAAGTAGAACAGTAGACTTCATATATAAACATTGAACCTACCATATATTGTATCATAGCTCTCGTATGACTAATACAACCCCTAGTGATTATATGATACCAACCTAAATAATCTGCACAAATACTAGCAAGGATATTCAGTAAGTCTACAATACGATTGCGACAATCATCCTACTCTACAATTCATTTAGCTTGCTCCACTGCCCAGTTCCACTCCATGCACCCCCTTAGGTCTAGCTTATAGAGTGACGTGAGCTTGAGGGGGTTGAATCTTAACTTAAATTTTTACGGTTTTTCAATAGAAATAATATTGATAAAATTATTATTTGATAGAATCCACGAACAATAAAATTAAACTGGTTTGTGATTAGATTATAGAATGATAGGGACCACGATCTATAAATTAATCACGATATTAAAAGAATCATAAGATTCTAATAACAGAGTTCACCACAATTCTATATGACACAAGATTGATAAGAACTCAAGAATAAGGAGAATCAAAACTTAACATTCAAAATCACCACAAAGGGTTTCACACTTAAAAGTGCTCTCAAATATCTCAAAAGATATGATAAAAACTTCTATATCTATCTTGAGTAGTTACTAACCTTTATATATAGGCTTATTACAAGGTAGTTATGAAACTGAAAAATATAATTATGGCAGTTACATACTTTGACAACGTAACTGAAAAATATAATCGTAAATAATTCCTACAAAGAAATTCGAAAATCCACAAAAGAAATTTGAAAAGACATCAAAACAATTAAAGGCTGACGTATGAGGCTTCAATCTTTTAATCTTTTGTGTCATTCTTGAATTTGCTTTCCTTTCCAACGATTTTAGGCTTGTTGATTCCTATCATGGAGGGCCTTCATATCATATGGGTAGGCCGAGATCTCTTGAAAACCACCAACTATTTGAGCACCTAGTATGAGTAGTAGTGCTCCGCAACATGAAAGCATACGAGAGGAATGCATGCACGCAATATATAATTGCTACACTAGCAATTTTCTAGGAAAACATCCATAATAGCAACATATGGCTCCCAAATGACCTGTTTACGAAATAAATTGGCAACATATAAGTATAATATTACATGTGTAAATAAAAGACTATATAGGATGTAGAAAATTGCACTTTTCTAGGAACCTATCAATCGAAGGCTTCATTGTACTAGAATAGGAGGTGTGTGGGACACTGTATAATGACGCAATCTGCTTCCCAATGGCCAATAGGAGGGTGCCTCTCTATAGCAAATATAACCCTCTTGCGTATTAAGGCAATGTGTGGGAAGAGCTCTCCTACACCTAGACTTGTAGCACAACAAATGGTCTTGCTATGTCAATGGTGTTGACATGTGATGCTACGCATGGCTGCTTATATAGCCATGCCATAAAAGTTGCTCCCAATGCATACTACCCGACAACATGAAATTTCTCAAGCAAAGAGAGGCACATAACATGAACCAAGATTTCTTACTTGTCTTCAACTAAGAAAACACCACCTCCCCCTCCAATCCAAGTAGCATCAGTATGTATACCCTAGCATAGCGCTAGATGGTCACCTTATCTGCATCATCCAGTAATGTGCTAAAGTGTGCATTGCATTAGTGTCAATCCCACTATTCTAATGTGTGCCCCCATTTCAAAGTTACCTAATTGGTCTTAGCTATTATCCATTGTTTGAGTAGGATTAAGTATCTAATATGCCAACCCTTGGCTTCCAACATTTAAATGAATGTCAATGTCTCCCTTAAGTGTGTGTGGTAACTCCTTTTCAAATATCTAAACATATACTGCCACTGTACCCTTTGTGTACATTAATATCTCCCGAGTAGCATCATCATCAATTACTGGAATCACATCATAATGTAATGTCTTATGTCCAATGGCAACCCTATGGTATAGCTCAACCCGATGTGCCATCCTATTTATCATAAGTCGACAATATATTATGGTCAGGATTTGCTCATAGGCAGAGTTCCTACACACACTATCCACAATAACTAGCCATCTATCATAACCAAAACCATCATTCTCTACCACAATGTTCCCATGAGAATATAGCACAAACTTAACCTTATCCATTTCCACTCTTACCCTGCCAGCTTATAAAAAACATGATTGAATGCATAAAACATGACAATGAGATATGAATTGTTCTTCCTTATTATCAATTACATTTTATTATTCAAATGTTTATTAAAGTGAACATCAATGTGAATGTCATAACATGTCGACTTTAGCATGAGAAAATTATCATAACAACAAATTTAACACAATTTAGCATCATACAAGGGATTTTATTGATTTTTAGCCTAATGCAACTTACAACATGATTTTTATTGAAATTTTTTACACAATCATCAAAACTACAAGTTATTATTTTATTTAATGTTATTAGATTATCAATGCACTTCAACAATCATCAATGTAGCTTTAATACACGAATTTAAACATAATGCAACATTAAACAACATTAAAAAAGGCTAAAAGGGATCAAAGATAATTTTTGGCAACTTATGTATCCAAA
The DNA here is from genome assembly GCA_024138025.1 of Combretum micranthum. NCBI lineage: Eukaryota > Viridiplantae > Streptophyta > Magnoliopsida > Myrtales > Combretaceae > Combretum > Combretum micranthum. The sequence continues at coordinate 925,911 of JAMXBD010000371.1, forward strand.
CTGAGCTTCAAGTACGAAATTTGCAAAAAAAAATCATTCGAAATAAGCATGAATTACTACTCGAGTGGGGTAGGTTGCACAAGATCCAAAAAATCACTTTGATTTGGCCGAATAAGGTGGGCACTTGAAATTGGGGCTTACGGTTAGGGTTTGGAGCAAAAGGGATGCAGAGAAAAATGGGAAGAACAAGAATAGGGAAGAAGAAAGCCGTGTGTTGTATATAGTTCGTAGACTTTGTGTCTTGAAAAGAGGAGGTAGTAAATGCTTGACCTTATCACTTTAAGATATGAGGTTACTACAACGCTATCTCTTCAATAGATGAGTTTAACATGCCTAAAAGTGGAATTATTTTTGTCCCAATGATATTTTTTTATTTTTCTTTAAAATTAATAATATTAATTTTCTTTTCCCTTAAGATTAGATCCAAAAAAATAATAACAATGATAAATAAGGAGTTAAATTTATCATACTTTTATGACTTACATTATTATTGTTTCTTAGGTGCACTTAAGCTTTTTTCCATTTTAGAACTTAACTTACAATGGCACTTGTAACAATGAAGGCTTTACTTTAACCCCTTTCTTAACTTAGCTCTTTATATGAATAAATATGTGTCCTAAAATGGAAAAGTAATAGAAAAAATTAAGTCCTTCAAGTATATTTTTGGGGAAAAGGAAATTAATATAATTAATTTTAGAAAAACTACAAAAATACTGTTGGGATCAAACTAATCCTAAATTTAAGCAAGTTGAACTTGTCTCTTGGACAAATAAGATCATAAGTTGAAGACACGAGGTCACTAAATTGTAGACATCCTCGTCTTTTCAAGAGATGAAGTTGCACAAAACAAAAATACATTTAAAAAAAAAATCTTTCTCTTCTCTTTCTAATCCTTTCCTCATTCTTCTTCATCATCTTCAACTATTTTTTCCATTTTCTTCAACTCCTAGTAAAATTTCTTCAAAACTTAGAAGCCCCAAGTGATCACTCATAATAAATAATACTTCTTCTCCTCCTCCTTCTTCACTATATGTGGATTCAATATGCACTTTACTTCACAATCACAATGATAAAGTTATAAACTTTGACTCTTTACTTAATGAATACAAGAAAAAGCTAAGTCCTTTTATTGTACTTGAAGTTGTAAAGAACTATAAGCAGCTGGGTAGGATAGAGAAGCCCTTCTGTTGTTTGAGAACTATAAGCAACATCTGAACCTTTCTGTTGGTGCTGCCTGAGCTTCTTAAGCTGAAGACACATGTTGGGGCACGCATCAATCACGTATCGCAGAAACTTGTCTCTATTTATTTCAAGAGATGAGATTGTCTAACATTTAATGACCTCGTCTATTCGAGAGACGAGTTCAATTTACCTAAATTTGGGATTATTTTGATTATAGTGGTATTTTTGTAATTTTTAAAAAATTAATTATATTAATTTCCTTTTCTTGTATTTTTTCCAAAAAATTGTTGTGGTTTTAGATTTATATACAAAGCAAAATTATTGCATTACAAAGCTATAGCATGGCAAAATGGTGGAACATGTTGTTCGTGCGACCTATAGTGTGGAAAAACAACTTTGATGCCTTGAAATCATATGTGGGGCATTGTGGGCCTTCGATTCGATGAATTGTTGTGGCTGCTCTTTAATCATTGTTTTCACCTTCCCCATTCTGTGGCTACGCTGCTTTCTATAGGATGCTAACTATTAAGTACCTAAAGCCAAAAAAAAAAAAAAGTTTTGTAAATATATTGAATATATTAAAATGAATTTCCATAAAGTGTAGGTCAATGTCCAAAATGCAATTCACACACAAAATATGATATGCAATCAATCCTTCTCATTTAAGGACTTAATATAACAAATGAATATCATCATTTTAATACTTACATGATTAAACGAACAACGACAAGGATCATATCGAATCTATAGGTTCATGAAAATCTTGCATATTCGACTCATGAGCATATAAGGTTGACATTTGCATGACCTAGTCCTGATGCATTTGAGGGTCTCAAAAAATGACTCTTCAATTCGAGTTCTTTGATTACTCTATGTTGAATGTATGTTATGTAAGTTTTTAATGTAATTAGATATCTTTGATGTGTTGTATTGCTGCATGTAGGATACTTAAATCGTATATATTATGACATATGTACATGTGCACAAATTTGTTTTGGATCTTACGACTTACTCGTTTGAGATCTAAATATCTTATAATGTGTATGATATGACCCTTCAATTGGGATTGAGACTCGAAAGCCACATTGGTATAATAGATGACTATGGAATTATATGAAGCTTTAATTTTGATTTAGGTTGATTATATATATATATATATATGAATGATATATTTGGTACTAGAATTTTGTTAATTTATTCAATTAACTACTTAATTTTAAAAGTATCGATTTACTATCTAAATTTCATTCACTTTTCAGTTAACTACCTAATTCTTGACAAATTTTAAACTAACAATATGAATTTTGCTCATTTTTACAATTAATTACCAAATCTAGATACTACAAATGAATTCAAAAAGTTTATACATAGTAAATTAACGTTTTTAAACTTTATATACCTAATTGTTTAAATTGGTAAAGTTGAAGTACCAAATGAAGCATTTGCCTTTTTTGTTTTATGTACATATTTTGACCACTTCATATAAAATGAGAATTAAAGAATAAGGGAGTGTAAAAGATTCTTGTGAATGTATAATATTTATGATCTACTAATAGTTTCAAGTCTTGTACATTCTAATTCTAATAAAAATGGCCTCACCTTTTTTGGAATTAAAATATATATCTATGTCTTGTACGAACATATACCACAGAAGTTTTTGCCACATTTTGCACGGTCCATACTACTTTCAACACGGATTAGGGGAATATCCATCATTTGAACATCTTGATTCTTGAAGGTCAAAGGCCACAAAAAGAAAATCTTGGAGGTCATTTCAAAATTATGAGTAATTATCCAATTTAAAAATTTACCATGGAAACTAGTATTTTGCCAAAAGGTATGTGGTGTGAGAGCATAATTCCATATTTCTTTTTTTCTTTTTCAGTAAGATATATTTTTTTCATTATGAAAATGTTACATGTATCAAAATCTAATAGGATGAACTGACACATCTCTTCAAAAGTTAAACTATCCTATTTAAGGGATAATGCATCCACATGAACAAAACTCATCCTACTAGCAAGTAGAAAAAAATCCCATAATATGGATGACATAATCTCATGTAGAGGATGGCAACAAAAGGAAAAAAAAAACAATAATAAATATATAAAATTAAAATTAAAATTAAACTATTTATTCAAAAAGCCAATAATAATCTAAAATCTCAATTGATAAAATACCTTTATATTCACAAAATCTATTAGAATAGACATTGGACGGTGATTGTGATGAATTGAGAGTTAAGAACTGAAAAGTAGGTGAAAAAGTGAAAATCACGAACTTAGGTTTGGAAATGTGATTTTGGCAAAAAAAAAAAAAAAAAAAGAAAGAAAGTTTGGAAATGTGATTAAATGAAAAAATTTAAAAGAAAATTGAGAGGGAAAAAGAAAAGGAATATGGTGATTCGGTCCACTTATTCAATCAAAGGCGTTTTCTGTGGCCAAAACAAAGACCACTGGAAAGCATTTTCAACCAGGGACATTTTTTAAGATTTTGTGCATGGAAGATCCGTTTGGGATTTGATGAACTTAGCCATAATCCAAGTGCTTTTAGTTTTAGGGGTAATTTTACGAAATCAAATGGATTGATAAGGTTTTATGAGGCTTTACGACCTTTTATGACGTTTTAGGAATTACGAGTAAAATTATGGATAACATGTAGTTTCATAAACATTAAAATTAAAATTGGTAAAATCAGCTTTCAAATGTAAGACAAAATTACCCCTTCTTCTCAAATGCGCCGTATATGAAACGTCCAAATAATAGAAAAAACAACAATAAATATGTATATTAATTATAAAAATATTACTTATGCAATTATCCAATCTTAATAATAAATATAATAGACATTACTAATATTTTACCTTTTATTTCAATAATTATTTATTTAATTTTTTACAGAAAATAAATATTATAATAATCATTATAATCATATCACATCCCTATTAAATTAGAATCAAATTCCTTCATTCGATATAAAGGAGTTTACAAGTTGTTAGCTTTCTCTAATATTAAGTTGTGTTGTTTGCCATCAAGATGCAAAGATGGATGGAGGCAATGACGTAGTGCATGCACATGAATGTGATAATCTAATATCAATTAGTTGGTCGTAGTCTTCTCCTGTCCTTTTTTTTCTCTTGTCTTTTGGTAGAGTTCACCAAAGTACAACAAGACAGCACTAGCACTTAATATAAATTTCAACATGATTACCAAGCAGCCCATTTTGCCTTTTCAACCTTATCATAAGTTTCATATATGTGTGGTTGCATGTAACATGGCTTCAAAGGGTATTTATTGATTAAATGATTCTTGTAGGGGCATCATTAGCCGGTACTCCAAATAAGAGCGAACTTTACAATATAGGGTACAACACTTCATCTACATTATTTAAATGGGAGCAATGAGTTTAGTGTCTTTTTTTATTTTCAATCATTATCCTTAAATTAAAATTGTTTTTTTTTTAATTTCATTAAAGTTAAAAATATATTTTTTATAACCTTCAAGGTCTTTTTAGTAATTTTGCTCACATCATTTTCCCTTCCACATAATCTCTCTCCATAGTCTGCAATAACTGCTTTTCTTTATACGAATTATTTTTTCCTTCTTAATATTCTCTATTTTCTTTCTTTTTCAAAATAATAACTGCTATTTTAAAATAATAGCCGCTCACCTCTTCCTCTTGCATTAAACTTTAATTTTAATATAATTACTCTCTTATTCCTTTTTTTTTTCTAAAACATACATTAGAATTTTAAATAATAAAATGTAATCTATTTAAATCAAAATTATATAAAACATTTTTATCATAAAACATATTGATATTGTATGTTAAAGAATTAATGTTTTGGTTGTTAAATTGTATAATCTGAATGACTCAATACTATTTTTATCGTATTATTTTTTTTCACATGCAGCAACACGAATGCTTTTATCTGCTAGTATATAACTAAGAATCGATGGGTGGTCCTTCAACGCATGCATATGGGGCGGAGGTTTTGCAAATATTTCTACATAATGATGCAGGTAAGTCAAACATACGCTAAAATATGAAGGTGCGACATGCCGAATAGATGTCATCATATTCTAGTAGGAAAATCAGCTGTGAAAACCAAGTGTTGTTGATGTTATTCAAGATTTTCTTCTCAAAATCAAATAATTATTATTATTGTTGGAATCAAATGCAGGCAGTGCAATTATATATCTTATAATTGCATAACCGTTTTTATTCACATATTAACTTTAATAAGGCTCATCATATTCTCATACACACTTCACATGCATTTTTTTTCTATGTAGGAATTTAGACTTCCCTTCCTAGACTTTGAATCCTATAGTATTAATTCTTAAAAACATTCGTACAATATATATTTTTAATTTTTAAAAATAATATATATTATATGTATATTACAAAGAATAATATAATTACCAAGCATAATTTAATGGTTAGGTATTTCTTTTTACATAAGGTCATGAGTTCAAATCTAATGACTAATGAGGGTAACTTACTAATAGCATTAAATTTTTTTATTATAAAATTTTATTCCACTAAATAAATTCCTGTAAACAAATATTTTTTATTTGTAGACAAAAAAAATTACATTATCTGTATTACAAATGCTTTGATATTATTGCATAAAGTAATAATAATTGTGATAGGAATCATACTACTCGATATTACATTTAGAAGACTATGAAAAATTATAAGTCATTATATTTTATATTATTATTTATAGAATGATTCCATTAGTTATTTTAGTGTTATTGGATTTTTTTTTATCTATTACGTTCTTTTATTAATAGAGGTCTATTTTTTATATTACACTTATGCGCTTGAGGTTATCAAGACTTAGTATAAATAGGTTTGCTATTTTCATAAAAAAACACAATTGAAATCTTTTTTTTTTTAATTGAATGAGAATGTTCAAGAGCTTTTTCTGTAAAATCTTCTTGTCTCGTCACCATTGGAATTGTAGCTACAAAACCTTAGCCTATACCTTGTCAATTCTAACACAGGATTTGTAGTGCTGAAAAATTCCGTTTAGTTTTAATTGTGGCAAAATTACTCATGTCAATTAAATAAAACAGGCTCTTTGTTTTATGTGATCATTGCGTGTAGACTTACCAATTATACGAAACAAAAGACCCGATTGAAATTAGTTTAATTGTGGCTTTTTTGACTTAACAATAAAATTAAATTGCTCATATCTTTTCCTTGGTTTTATTCATAAAAACCCTAAAATTCATAAAAACAAGAAAAATCCAAAAAAATCACAAAAATACAAAATTTTCCATCTCTGGTTTCATTTACTCAAATATTAATCATATACATATAATCTTGGTGTTAAAAGTGAGGGAAATTCAATAGTCTCGTCGTTAATTTTGATAAGATTTGTTCCGTTATTGTCCAACCGCTCCACTATAATCTAACCACTAAAATAGTTAATATTTTAATTGCTATATTTATTTTAAAAGTTGGATGATTGACTGGATGGTTCATCAACGAGACTGCAGAAGCTCCCTTAAAGTAAAGGTTACGTTGGGATGTTCAACAACATGGAATTTGCAATTGAAGTTCTTGTAGATTTAGACGTATATAATATATTGTTAGGGTATTAAGTGTGAGAATCCCAATGGGAAATATGGGACTTGTGTGAAGAGTTTATAATAGGAAAGACCCATTAACCCATTACCTTAAGGTTTTGGGTTATAGATGATATCTAAAGCCCAATTGTGTTATCATTCATAAAGCTCATTGGATTTCTCCCCATTAAAGGCATACTCCAAATCTCTAACAATTGGTATCAGAACCGATGTTCAGTTGGGAATGTCCCATGGTTGGCCCACCATGTGGAAAGAAGAGCTTTGTGGTATGATTCGTTTGTAAAAACCCATGGTGAGTAGATGAGACCACTCACAAAATAGGTTTAGTGGAGTCAGTTTGACAAGCTCTTGTTGAGGGGGAGTATGGCCTACCCCATTGTGGAGACTCACACTTGAGGGGGAGATTGTTAAGATGCAAGTGTGAGAATCCCACATGGGAAATATGAGACTTGTGTGAAGAGTTTATAAGAGGAAAGATCCACTAACCCATTGTCTTAAGGTTTTAGGTTATAGATGGTATCTAAAGCCCAATGTGTTATCCTTCATAAAGTCCATTGGATTTCTCCCCATTAAAGGCATACTCTAGATCCCTAACATATATATGTATAGTTGTCATCTTTATTAGCAACATTCAACTTTTATCTTAAGGATTTTAGATTTGAAGGTGCCTCTTAATTGTTAAATAATAATAATCACACAACTATAGATCTTGAGTTGCTTTGCATAAGTTTGGAAAGAATGGTTGGTCAATATTTACGTTAGAAACCCAAAAGAGTCTTTTACTTTTCTTTATTAGAACTTGTCAATTCTCATAGCTATGTAGCTTTCAACAATTTGGCTTAATATAACTATGGCGATGTTATCTTATTAATTAGATAGAATTCTATTTTCTTCTTTAGTTTATAATCCTTTGTCACATCAATTGCAATTAATCAATATTTCAAATAAGTTATTGGTGCATGTATCTAATAATTTGATTCATCCATATCCTTTATTTTGTTTTCTTTTGTTTTGTTTGATCAGAGAAAAATCCGCAAATATTTCAAAACATAAAAAGATAAAAATCTCAAATCTCATAGTTTCCAAAGAATTTTGTAACTTTACCTTCAATATAGATTTTATTAGTGTGATTTTTGGTATCAAAGCCCTTTGTGGTTTATTGTCAATAGGTTTGTTATTTTCATAAAAACAATTGAAGTCCTTTTCATTTGTTTAATGAGAATCTTTGCATTCATGAGGATTTGATTTATGGTGTTTTTTATGATAGGGATGATCCATATGGAGGGCTTTTGGTTATTAACATAAACAATATTTTTGGGGAGTTGACAACTCGTGTTACTATTGAGATACTTTTGGCATTATCTAAAGGGGATTTGTAGATTATATAAAGAGTTTGAGGCTGAATATAGTTCTTGGTCCAAAGGATAGTTTGGATATTTTACTTTATATTTTTGAAGATTTATTTTTGTAGATTCATCTTTGATCATGAAGGATATTTAGTCAAGATTCAGGGCAAATCTTCTAAGATTTGAGGGTAAATCTTTGTCAACCCGAAGGTGATGGTTTGAATTATATTCCCATTATTCCATTTTGAAGAATTTATGAAAAATTACAACTTGTTAGTTTTAGATGATTATTTTAAGTATTAGATCATTAGTTATTTCAATATTATCATATTTCTTTTATTTGTTATGTTCTTTTATTAAGTTAATAGAACCATTCAAGTCCTTTTCATTAGTTAAATAAGAATCTTTGAGATTTTTTTTCCTTTGAAATCTTGTTGTCTTATCAATCTTTTAAGAGAACAATTCAAGTCCTTTTTCATTAGTTAAATAAGAATCTTTAAGAGTTCTATTTTTTTTTTTTTTTGTTGAAATCTTCTTGTCTTATCAATCTTTGAGATTGTCTTCACAAAACCTTACCCCATATCTTCTCGATTCCAACATAGAATTTGTGGCAATAAAAGATTCTATTTAATCCAATTGCGACAAATTACTCTTATATAGATTAAACAAACTCTTTATTTTGTGTAATCTTAGTATCATGAGTAAATGAATCAAAAGAACTAGATAAAATTAGTTTAGTTGAGGTGTCTTTGATTCATTAATCAAATTAACACATTTTTTGTTTGTTTTATTATAAAAAAAAAATCATTAAAAATATTTAAAAGAAAAAACAAATTTTCATCTTTCATTATTTTATCCAAATACGAATTCTATCCGTATCATAATGACATTAATTATATGATATGATTTGAGAATGCTTTTTATGCAATTAATATTACAAAAATAAGCATGGATTACTAAACAACTATCTAATTCAAATATATTTTTCTAAAAATATTTCTATTGAAAAAAAAAACTTATACATATTTCATTTATTATATTGTTTTAATTAGTAATTAACTTTCAATATATATGCACATTTTTTTATGAAATGTACTAAATATCCTTTATTATTTCTTAAAAAAATTTCATACTTCCAATGTTCTAAAACATATCATAGCAAAATCGTTGACAAAATTTTTATGAATATATAGAATGCAATATAAATTGTAATAACGAGTAGATATATACAAATAATTCTAATATAAACTTACTTAATGCTAATCCCCTCCAGTCGTATAATTTTGCATTCATCCTTAAGTAATTGTAAGATTTTTTTTCCTCAATATATAGTGTTGCAACTAGTTATAGGAGGCTAGAAGCACTAATACTTCAACTATACTTGTGTGTTTTTCCAAAACTGGCTTGTGGCAAGAAAGCATCAACAGAAGCCGGGGTACTTAGGCTGGAATTATTCATGACTAACATCGTAGACCCTGTTTAAGTGATGGAAGACAACAGAGGTAAGCTTGAAGAGGAGCTACTGAGAAGGATATAGTCAACTCTAAATAGGGCAGTTGGTGATCTAGTAATAGATGGGTGATGAGATTGGAGAGAGGATGGTAAGTTCTTTAAGAAAAATGTTAAGAGGACTTAACTTTCCAAGTTGACTATCTAGAGGTCTATGATATCTATCTTAAGGTCTGATTATCGTCATTCACACCAATCTTATCCTATCCTGCTCTTAGGTAGTTACCTACAAAACAATCTATTGGGGATTGATATGAATTGAAGAATTTATTTATTTTACAGATCTAGTATTATATTGCAATATAGGGATTTGTAGTGTATTTTAGGGTATTTTTATGATTTATGGAAAATTGAAAATTAAAAGATATGGACAATTAATCCTTGGCTATAGCATTAAAGAAAAGAATCAAACTAGTTGTTTCGATCAACCGATATTATTCTCAACTAAAAGAAACAATAAAGAATAATCTTGAAAAGAAAAATCTCAATATTACTCAAAGTAATTGGTCACAAAGGATGATTGAATGTTCGAGATGGCAAAAACTTCTTTAACATAACTCTAATAACCCTTATATACTCCCACAAGTTAGGCAAGGGCAAATATGGAACATAAAAAATAAAACAAATGAAATAGAAAACAAAAAATTAAACTTCGAAAATAGACATAGCATCACACTACCAATCACAACCATGATTTCCTTGATCACAAAACAAATATTTAATTTAAGTTCATCATGGGCATAACAACATGGATAACAAGCAACGTCACAGGTGGGATGAGGACGATGATCTTCGTGACTTTTCAATTTTTGTCCATAGACAGCATAATCACTAATTGGATCAAAGGTGTGATAGAGGGAATGGTCGTAATCAACGGCTATATCACGAGCATGATGGGGGTGGTGATCTCCGTTGTAACTTGATTTTCTTACTTCACTTCAACTACCACCTTTGGCACAGGCGTGATATGCAATATTGATGAATTTCCTTCAAGTTGAGTCCTTTCTCCACACTTAGACATACTACTTCATGTTGATTACCAAAGTGCATCATATGTCTTGAAAATACTCCATCTTATCTTCATTTTGACCATCCAAAAGTAATTCTACAATTTTGTTAAATAACCAAGATATGGGATAAGCAAAAGTAAATATAATAAACAACCAAGGACATTCTAACAAGATATGAGATGCATTTATAGACACTACATCACAAAGAAACTCACCAGTATAATGATTAGACAAAGAGATAAAAACTAATACCTATCTAGTAACATGATCGGATCCTTTGTCATTGAGCCAATGTAACCAATATGGTGTGGATGAGTCGTAGTCAGAAGCTGTAACTTCTCTACAAGTGTCATCACCACGATATTAGTGCAACTACCCGAATTAATAATGGCTACATAAATAGTCCCATTCACCAAGAACTTAATATGTGATAGCGTGATCAATTGCAATCAATCAAATTAAAAACCATATCCTTACTCTGTGACTAATCTTTAGGCAAATGGGCCTATCATTGTAGTATAGATTAAAGCGTAGAGATCGTTCCACCAGTACTTGTAACTATCAGTAATTACTTTATTTTCACTGTTTAGCTAATATAATTCGAATGAAATTAATATATATAAGCAATTAATTAATTAATTAACCTTAGCAAAGTGAGTGTTATGCTTCTAAGAATATAAATCACAAAACATACCCTTAATCTTGATTCACCACTAACCCTATTATTCAATCTTTATAAAATATTCTTAAATGTTTTATTTAGATTCTTGAACTGTAGGAATCCTTAATTTAATCAACAACTCTTTCAAGAAGATTGATTTCATAACCCTATATGACTAGTGGAAACGACTTTCATCATTAAAGACATATAGGATTGCATTAAAGTTTATAATTCCTTAACAAGATTCACTTTTTACATAAAAAGTTTATGTTATCTGGTCAGAATCATATACAAACTTCTCTATTCATGAAGATCTATATTGTCAAATGATCTTTCGATTTATCTAATAGGAATCATGCAATGAATATAATACTGCGTATATGTTAATTCAAAGAACAATTAAAACTCACTAATAGGCTTAAGAATGCATAAACTTCCATCAATTGAAACATTTAATCCATTACATTAGGGTTAGGGTTCCTTAAGACTTAGGGTATAAAGATCTATTTTTCCATAAATAAAGATATACAATGACAAGATTTAGAAAAATAAAAAGTAATTATGATGGAAACCCCTTATGATCATTGTCTTGTGATCTTAATTGAGCTCCTACATTTTCCACTCTAAAATGCCTATTTTTCTCTCTAGGGTTTCGTAGGAATGAAGATGTGATATCCAAATAATGAATAAAGGTGGTTATTTATAGGTAGGATCATAATTAACCTTGTACAACCATCCTATTCAACCCATGTCTAAGGTCATGTAGGATCACAAATCAAAGATTTCTTCTAAAAACACTTTTACACGGCCCTGAACACGGCTTGTGTAAGGTTCGCATGTAGACTTCAAAAACTTTATGATCATTTTTCTCCTTCTGCACAAGCTTCGTACATGACTTGTGTAGCTCTTGGTGTATGCTTTAAATCACATTTTGATCAAGATTTGTATACTATGCCAACGTTCTGCACAAGTTGTGCAGAATAGTCATGTATGTTGTAAATCTTCAACTTGCACGTTCTTCACCAAAACCTCCTTTAATTCATCCAACTGTCTTCATTAAGCTCATCATCTTTGCTTACTCTTGAAGTTAACATTTTAATCCAATTAGTATCTTTTTCTTTAATAAATCACATAAAATTCACATGATATATTACCAAATTAGTGCATGTAATATGGATCTTTTAACATTTATCAATATGGAATGTATTTTCCTAGTGTTCGTGATCAATCATTAATGTAACACTCAAACTCTTCCTCACTACATTATTTAAAGGTATGGCAGCCCCTATTACCTATTCAGTTGGCACCTCCTCCTTGCTTTCCTTATCAAAATTAGAATAGCTACTCATTTTCCCTTCACCATCACTCTCCAAACAACCTCCATGAATATAGACCACACGTCGATTCGGACATTGGGCAGCCATATGTTCATATCCAAACATTTAAAACATTTAATATCTATAGTCCTCTTTTCAGCATTACTAAAATTAGACAATTTGGAAATCATTTTTTCTTTTCATCACTATGCTTCTCATGACTAGACTCATACTTTCTCATCATCTTTATGATTACTAGTACTCTCTTTTTTATCATTAAACCAACAAGATTTCTCACTTTTTTCAAATTTAGAAGAGTCACTTGATGATTTCCAATGTTTATGTTGCCTTTCAATTTTTCTTCCATCAACATCACTTCCTCCAAAGTTTCAATCCCTCGAAGGTCAATAATATCCGCAATTTCATATTTCAATCTAAGGATATATCTAGCAATAAATTAATCAGGAGTTTCCATAATTTGACTTCGCATCGTAAGGATTTCTAACTCTCGAATATATTCAACCATGCTCTTACTCCCTTATTGCAAAGTATGTAACCGCATCAACAATTCTTTGCTATAGTAATTAGGAGCAAAACATTGCTGCAACAACTCACGCATTTCAGCCCAAGCAATAACATCTCGCTTTCCTTTGCTCCTCTTACTAACCATTACATTCTTTCACCAATGCGATGCATAGTCCTTAAATTCAATAGCAGCTAACTTAACTACGGCACATTATCACAATCATGATAACCAAAGAGGTTTTCCAACTTGATCCTGTAAGCCCCTAATTTTTAGGGTAATATTAAGTTCAAACCCTAAACCGTAAAGTCAATCGGAGACTCTAAGTCAATAAATTCCCAAGAAACTCTAGTAGTTTAGATCCGGCAATCCCGTGTTCCTAAACCAAGAAGTCGAAATATGAGCGAAGAGTGTAGTTTGGTTCGTAATAATATTAAGGTGCTTAAAAAGATCATATTAGCGAATTTTCGATCTATTTCGAATATGATCGGATACATACTTCGAAAAGCGTGTTTCGGGGCTCGAGATATTAAATATATGATATTAGTACCATTAGAATCGTAATTTTATGAGATTTTCACAGGGTTATAAAAGTTACAATTATAACCTTTTATCGTATTTTCATTACTACCGGTACTTTAAATGTCTAACCTACTTTTTGATTTCTTCTACACTATTCATCAAGTACAACTACCCATAACCTATTTCTTATATCCTTACAACCTATTCCTATTATTTCATTATTTTCCTTACAATTTACTTTTTCAATACAACTTTTACTACTTAAACTACTTATTTAATTTTAAAACTTACACAATACACATCCCTCTCTTCCATACCCTCTAGAACCGGTGCCCTCTCTCCCTCTTTCCCTCTCTCCAATTTGTTTTTGTCACGCCCCATAGGAGTATCCTAAACGTTACAGTCCGCCACATGCCATATAAGACCCTCGAATTATTATTCGAGTCTTTCAGGAGTCTTGTATGGATGTAAGGCGTCCCTTTACGATAATAGAATACTCTATTCAATGGAGTTAAGAAGTTTAATGCGGCATTCAATAGCATTAAATAATAAATCAAATGCATATATAAAAGTTACAAGGTTTAAGGGGCATTCCCTAGCAAAAGAATATTAAAGGTCCATTACAGTCATCCAGAGCCTTTTGGTTTCCTGTGGAAGTCTAAATAAAAATTGAATACAACTTCTATAGGAAACGCCTAGCTCCTGTACCTGAGCTGTAGCCTGCCTTGGCCTATGCCAAATAAACTCGTGCTGCAACAAATAAAAACTATAGGAGCGTAACTATACTAACTTAGTGAGTGAAAACTTCCATATTGTAATTAAAACATATCATTCAAGCAAGTGATTAATCAGACAAATGGTATGCATCAAACACGTGAATTCAACAAACATATGACCAGCCGAAAATCACATATGGATGGACTTGCACCCTCCATCTCGGGTTAGCAATTAATGAATCTTACGGTACGATGCCGTTTAGGCTCACGGTTAACCAACCCATATATTCGTTTTATGGATTACGATTAACCAACTTATATTTGTTTTATGGATCACGAAAAAACCAACAAATGCTAATGCTCCATCCCCATTGTGTTATGAATGAGTTCAAGTTCATCTTTAATTTTGAATAATCATTTATACAAGTTCATTTAGGTGGTCAAACAATATTCGCAAAAAATCAATCCTAGCTCATCTATGCAAGCAATGATTTATCACCCGACTTTGATATTCTTTAAAGTTAACTTCACATAACAACAGCAGACAATATAATTTCCATTCAACCCCATCATGCATATTCATTTTATCTTCGCTAAGTAACTAGTGCAGCTATCATTACAATCACAAGCAATAATTGAAATTAGAAGTGATACTCACTCGACCATGGTATGCCAATCTTTTAATATAGTA
Organism: Combretum micranthum; assembly: GCA_024138025.1. Classification (NCBI taxonomy): domain Eukaryota; kingdom Viridiplantae; phylum Streptophyta; class Magnoliopsida; order Myrtales; family Combretaceae; genus Combretum; species Combretum micranthum. The sequence continues at coordinate 940,987 of JAMXBD010000371.1, forward strand.
ATTGGGTGGTAGGGATTCGTTGGTCTTGGGTTCACCTACCAAAGAAGAATACCCTAATGAGTACTTCATCACTTAACTAATCCAATCTATGTGTCGAAACTAATAAAATCGTGATTCTCGCTATTTTGCGGAAGTTCCAACTTAAAACGGCCATAACTTGGTCATTTTAACTCGGAATTTCGTAAATTTTATATTGATTTCTATCTACTTCGAAAGATCTACCTAATTATAATATTATTTCCAAGTTTTGAAAACATTCATTTAGGTCATGGAACAGAGGGATCAGATCTGATCAGTAACCATTCCCATTTCCAAAAAATAGTTTTTGCACTTGTTTGAAATGTATCTAGTTGATGATCCGAGTATATATGAAGTATGAATGATTTCCTATCATGAATGACATGTGATGAGTTCAATGTATGCATGATCTTAATGATTTTTGGTAAAAGAAACTTTCGAACTCCTTAATTTGGAAGACTCCAATAATAACTACTTCTTGAAAGTCCACTTTTCTAATTTTGACACCACACTAGTGTTTTGGATTTTATTCTTAGGAATTTCTAGCTATCTTATTTAAAAATGAGTCTTCATCACCTATACTACCCAAGACCTTCATTTCTACATAAAAATTTACATTTTTCACTTTGCGATTATGTTTTCAAATAGGCTTTACTCAAAAATCCGAATTTAAGAAAATCCACTTTTTGAATGATTCTTTTGGGGAAAACTTGTGTAATGCATTAAAATTTAAGACTTTACTATATCCACTACTTAAGGACTTCATTTAACACATCAAACATTCATTTTGAGCTTGAATAATAGGTGTTTACATAGGCATCATCCAAAGTTACGAATTTTACAAGTTGACTACTAACTTAAAATTTTCCATCTTGATTCCACTTCTTGTTTTACACATGACTCTCATCCAAACTCGTTTCAACTTATAAAAATCATTACTTAGTGATATCTATTACTTATATCTTTATTTTTCATATAAAACACGAGTTTCAAAGTTATTACAAGGGTTTTTAAAACAGGGTTTGGAAGTTATACGAATTTTCTTTTCAACATTTCTAACAAAAACCTTTTTTTTTTTTTTTCAAGTTCCTTGTCTTATCCACATAAAGATCTACCAACTATCGCATTTATATATACAGACTAAATCTTTATAAGCATTAATGCATAAAAACACAAAATATATATATAAACATGAATGTCAAGTATAATATGAGTGTCTAAGTGCCAGATCTACTACTCGTAATGCATGAAAAGGAGTTTAAGAGTATGAACATATATTTTTCATGCAAGATCTCTACTTTTATATGCATGAACATGATAATATTTCAACAAAAGATCATCAAACACAAGATCTACTCTTGTGATTGCTTGATATTCATGTATTAACATTTTCTTATCCTTAGCACTTGCTCATGGGGATTTAAAGTGAAAACACACATGAATAATCTTGCTATTACAAGATTAGTAGTAGTAAGGCTCAAGAATCATCACCTAAAGAAGGATTTGATGAAGATGAAGAAGAAATGAACTGAAGTGTGTGTGTGGTGTGGGTGGTGGTTGTCACGGCACAAAGGAGAGAAGAAGAGAGGATTTTGCTTTGTTAAAAATTTTGAAAAAGTAGAAATGAGGAGAGAGAGTGTAAATGAGTATATATTAAGTAAATTAGGGTTTGTTGTATTATAAAAAGAAGAAAATAAAACAAATTGAAGGGGAAAATAGGGGGAAATGCGCCGGCCATCAAGTGAGAGGGAGAGATTTAATTTTATTTGAAATTATAATTTATGTAATAAAATATATTAAATGTAATAATTTAGTAAGAAACAAAAATTTCTTGGAAAAGAAAATATAATGAGTAGTTGTAAGGATGTAAGACTAGGGCATGGGTAGTGTGTATTGTAGGTTGTACTTGTGAATAGTGATAAATAGTAGACAAGACATCTACTTTACCGATAGTAAGGAAAATACGAGAAAAAGGCATTACTGTAATTTTTATAGCCCGAAAATTATAAAACTCATATTTTTGAAATCCTTATAAAATTTCGGTTCTAACGAGTATTCCAAAATATTTTTATGAGTTTCTAGTCCTAAGGCTCACTTTTCCATAATGTGGCTCGGGAAGGCCCGGAATAGAAAATTTTTCGAAATTAAAACTTTCTATGGTTTGAAATATACTTTAAAACAATATTTCACATTAAATTATTTTATAAGATTTTTTTATATGAAACCGAAGGAAAGTCGGATATAGGGTTTCTAAGTTTCTCTCACAAGGCTTGAACTAATCCGGTTTAGGATTTCGCTTTCCGGTTCCCGAAGTTTACTTGACTGCTGGGAAAACCGGGGTTTACAGTTTTTATTTTCTTTTGTTAAATTAAAACAAACCCTAATCTACTTATCTATATATATCCCTTTATGTTAACTTCATTTCATTTTCTCTCTTTCTTCCTTTTCACTTTAGAAATTTTTTGCAAAACCCTCTCTCCCTCTCCTCTACATGTCGTAACCTCCCTCTCTCTCTACACACACACACACACACTTTTGATTTCTTCAAGTTTTCTTGTTTCAAAACATCTATAGGTAATAGGTCTACACTTCATTACCTTAAAAACATGTAATGGCAAGATCATTCATGCGTGATTCCACTCAAAAATCCCCATGAGCTTTAAGCTAGGATGTGGAAACACTTGACCATGAGATCCTTGCCATCATAATGTTATAGATCTCATTATTTGAGTTATTTTGCTATTATCTTGTTTTATTATCAAGTTATGTGGTTATTATTAATGATTTGTGCATATATTAATCATCTAATCATATTCACATAACCATCATAGTGTTAATGTATTTATGACTAGTATAGTAAACTAGATCTAGTTGTTTTAAGTTCATAAATGCATTAGGTTTTTGTTTTATGTTCATAAATAACTTGTAGTAGTATGATGATAGTAGGAAAAAAGATAGAAAGCTCAAGATCTACTTTAGTTTCAACAAAAATAATTTTTGAAAAACCCTATTTGGAAAAGCTATTTTTCAACTTCAAAATGAGTATTTTACATAAAAAATGAATGACTTAGGGAATAGATATCATAAATGAGTGAGTTTGATGAGTAAAGCTTAGATCTACTAAGGAATATTTTCAAAACAAGGAAAAATTTACAAAAGTTATGTTTCAATGCCAATAACAAGTTTTAAATTCGTCATAAGGGAAGATTGAAGTGTAAACACCCATTTTTCAACTCCAAAACAAGATTTTTATTAAAGAAATTGAAGCCTTAAAGAGTAAGGTTGATTAGGGAATGGTTTTGAAAGACTAAATGGGTTTTGCAAAGAAAACAATCTCAAATAAAAATTTCAAAATTCGGATTTGAAAATGGCCACTATTTAAATACCTATTTCAAATGCCAAAATGATGATTTTTATGAAAAAATGGAAGTCCTAAGGGATACATGTAATAAAGACCAAATTTTAATAAGGATAAGAGAGGTTTATCAAAGTATGATCCTAGAAGAAGGAATGGTTTCCAAGAATAGATTAAACGATGTTTTCATTCTCTAAAATTTTGTAAAATTCTTAATTAGGTAAACCACCTATTTAAACATCTATTTTCTAACCCCAAAGTGAAGGTTTTTATTGAAATAATGAAGGTGATGGCTAGGTAGGTCATCAAGGTTGAGTTTTGATAAAAGTAAGTGTGATTTTACAAGAAGAAAAAGTATTTTTCTTAAGTTCAGTAAATTTCAAAAGTTTTGCAAAGCAAAAGTTTTTCAAAAAGAATTCTTTGTATTATACTATTAAGAATATACATATAGATAGTTCATATCATAACCTTCATGATAATAGCTTGTAGGTATTGCATATATACATGATGCACTTGTAGAAACAAAGTTAGGAAAATAATGTCCTATATATTCAATTTGACATTATCTAAGTACATGAGAAATTAGAATTACCAACACCCATAAATCATGCATGATATTGAGTTTATATATATATATATATAATAGAGTCTTACAAGATATAATTACAGCTAAGTATCTATCAAAGCTTTAGTATGATGCTTGGTTTGAAATTAGGAGTTGAATTGTGGAATGGGAGATTCGTATAGTATTCTGTACCCTACTGTTCATGGATCAACCGATCTTTTTTGTAGGACATAACTCTAGAAATAAATAGCTCTCATCGAATAGGTAGAAATCGGTATGTAATATGCGAAATTCTGAGTTAAAATGACCAAGTTATGACCGTTTTAAGTTGGAATTTCCTCTTAGACGAATTTGACGAACTGTTAGAATAGAATTTATAAGTTCATTCAAACTTCATAGAAATACTTATTAGAGTTATTTATTTTGATTAGGAGACTTGGGAGACGGACTAGACCTTCCCGATGACTATTACGATTAAGTGGATTTTGTACCATGGCAAAGTGAGTTCACTATTTTTAAACTATATTCATGTGATTGTGCTTGTAATGTTAGTGGCATTAGAATTAGGAGAAGATAAAAATTTGACTGTGTGTGTATGAGTTCTTCTTGGATGAATCGATGATAAGGATATCGAAATGAGCTTGTTGTAAATTTTAAATGATTTAGTATAGCATTGAAGTGTTGCAATATCTATGATCGCTCATAAATTGTTAATTAATATGTCATGATCTTATAATCAAATTGACCATGCATACCATATGTGAGTCATATTGCATAGGTTACATGCCTTTGTGGGAAGAATGCATAATAGCTGGACAACGAGGGGCCTGTAAACACAAATGTTGGCGTAATGGTCGGAAATTGAAATGTTGGCGTAAAGGCGGAATTAAAAATGTGTGTGGGTGGGCACCTATATTAACCACAATAAAAATGAGAAAAATTGAAATCTTTGGTCGTATGGGCCTAAAACAACTAACCCCGAATGGAGGGCGTAAACCCATTCAACATAAGACTTCCATAAGGTCTTATGTATTGTATGCTCACGTGTTTGTGCATTTGTCACGCCCCGAGGGATACCCTAGACGTAGTAGTCCGTCGTACACAATATTAAAGCCTAGGAATAACTACCTCAGTCATGCAAAGGCTTCCATATCATGCACAAGGCGTACATCACATTCAAGGGAACGCATCGGAGTAACGCAATTTATATTGATCATAAATAATAACAAGGCAAAGAGAATACTTATCATAAAACATAAACATATTAAACTACAATTCTTAGGGGCATATCCCTATATTATCTTCAAATAAATATACATCACTAATCATATAAGTCATTTCATATAAAGAACCTTACAAAATTACTTCATCTTATTTCATGTCCTTCATAGAAGCTTAACATCCATCCATGACTTCCTTAACGTCATGATCCTCAATTTAAGCCATGGTTATACCTGTTTCAACAAAATCTATAGGGGTATAAGCTACGACTATCTTAGTGAGATATTCCTTTTATTCGCACCATATTTTCAAACAAGTTCGTTTAGATTTTCACACATATGTTATGCATACAATGCAACAATCACATGATTACGCAAATATATGTAGTTATCCGGAAACCATATATAGAACGGATTTACCCCTCCGTATCAAAGGTTAGAGAATCGGGGTTGAAGGTCCTCGATCTTGTACTGCTAGTCACCATATCCTCACCCACAGCGTTCGGTTGGCTCAGCTCCGAACCTAGAGTCGCTTTCCCAGAGCGATTTGGATTCTTCAAGAAGGAACATGGCTCGTGTCACCGCACGATCACAGCCAATCCAACTCTATGCGTAGGAGTAGCAGCCTTCCGAAAAATATGTGACTCGATGGATGCTATGCGTGAGCGTTTTATTTTTCTTAAGCCAAACCTTATTTAGGTTTATTAGGGGCGATCAATCAATTTGGCAATTAATAAGCAAATCACACAAGTAAGAAAACATAATTATTTAAACAAGCAATTTGCAGTTGCGATATTCTTAATTCTCATTTCACGCATAAGTATAGAATCACATATATACACATAATCCCGAATTCCCCAAATATATATCTATTTTTATCTTTTCTTAGTATACTAATGCTACTACTTTACAAGCACAAGCAAGGTAACGAAATTAAGAGGAATAACTCATTCGTCCATTTCGTGATCTTCTTAGTCGTAGTAATCCTCGGGTAGGCTATTCTTGTATCCTTCGTCACCTAGACAAAAGAAATACCCGAGATGAGTATTTCGTAGAAATTCTACTTAAACTTTCTAATTCTATTTCACTATGTTCTTCAAAATCGTATAGAATAAAATTCCAATTTAAAATGGCCATAACTTGCCCAATTTAACTCAGAATTTTACATATAATATATCGTTTTCTACCTATTCGAAAAGATCTACCCATTTCTAAGGTTATCTTTGTCATATAAGGTCGTTTGGGTTCCAAAAACATTAGGTACAAATTTAAAACAAAAATTTATAAACTTTTGCAAATTCATCTTCTAACTCAACTTCATTCAAAAATCCTTTAGTAAAAAAAAATATATATATATATATAATTGATAAATCCTTTGAGTATGTAGATAAGCTCACTTTATATGTAAAATTTATAATGGTAGTATCTCAACAATTTATTTCATACAATAATTCATTTTGAGTTGTTTTAACTTTGACAATTTCTTTTCAAGTCTTTTGAAGAAACTTTATATTTTCATAGGTTATTATAAATGGGTATATTCTTATTTTATTTTCTTCATTCCTTTTCCAAAAAAGAAGTAAATTTTCCTTTAACCTTTAGTCTTGCATAAATTTTATTTCTAGTGATAAAAGATCAAATTTATCAAAAGTGTATTAAGTTGTTGAAAATCTTTTTATGAATTTGTATTTGGAATGGTTTTAGAGATTGAGTCTTGTCTTTTTATATTTATTATATAAGTTTTTGTTTTCTAAAACTTGTTCTTTTATTTCCTTTGGAAAGAATCCTCTTTATTGATAAAATCTTTTGTTTTTAATCTTACCCTATTCATATTCTTTGATAATAAGTTTTCTTCTTTAGAAGCTTGAAAATTATTATTTTCCTAAGTGGGTTTATAATTTTATTGGTTGAATTTATCTTAACTTTGAAAACTAGTTTGTTTCTTAGTTTTGTCATGGAGTTAAAAAGAGTTTAATCTTTAAGCTATTTGTAAGAACTTAAAAAACTAACCAATTATTTTACTAAAACTTAGGTTCCCATAATATACAATGAAAATATTTATTTCTTACGTTTTCCTAGTAAAACTATCTTTGTTACTTAATAAAACTTTGAGAAAACTTGTATTACCCTATTTCTATGTTGTTTGATAATAACTTCATTATTTCATGACAAGTCACATAATAGAAAATTTAGTTTTAAGTTCCTTTAATGAAATAAAATTCTATTATTAAATTGGTTGAGACAATATCATTATGTAGATGCAAGTATCATGAGCATGTAATATATTAGGAATATAAGAAAATACTAGAAACAAGTAATAATAAGCAAATAGTAAAAATATCAAGTATTGGGAACCTTAGCTTCATCAAGGTATCCCGGTCAAGTATTGAGAGCCTTGGCTTCATCAAGGCATCCCGGGACTAAGAATGGACTAGTCCCAAAAGATTAAAGAAAATAAATAAATTTTGACTTGATATGAACAAGTCTAAGACTAGAAAGACTAGTCTTAAGGAAAAAGCATGAAATAAATAAATTGTAAAGCATGAAATAAATAAATAACAAGTGAGCTTATATGCTCTAAAGATTATATATAAATACATAAATATATTTAGTTAGATATGAATAATAAAATCAACATAACAACATAATAAAATAGGAGTTCATGTGTAAGAACAAAACATGAACATGTTGTTACTTTTACTACTCATATGGGTTTCAAAACAACACTATAGTTATGTTAAGTTACATGACATGGGTAAATAAATGGTTGGAAGAAGTTTACCTAAGGTGTTTATGTGATATGAAGATGGTGGATGAAAGGGGTATTATGTGAGTAGTGATGTGTGGTAGATAGTTTATGTATAAGGAATGATTTTTTGTGAGGAATTGGTTTAAGAGAATTTTGGTAGAAAGAATTCTTGAAAGAAGATTTGTGAAGAGATTTTGAGAGAGTTTTGGTAGTGAAATGAATTGTGGGAAAAAATGAAGGAGGAATGGGGTATTTATAGAATTTTTGGAGTGAATTTTAGATGTAATAAAATAATTAAAAAAGAAAAATAAATGAGAGGAAAGAGGAGGGGAGTGGCGCCGGTTTTGGTGCTCGTAGAGGGGGGAGAAGTGATTTATTTATTTGTTTTGTAATAAAAGAAGTAATATGTAAGGTTTGATGTGAATAAAGTTGTACTGGAAATATAAGAAGTAAGAAAATAGTATGTAGGTGTAAAAATAGGTGTAAGAAAAAGTAGAGATAGTGAAATAGTAATGAATAGTAGAAAAGTACTATGAATAGTAGACTAGACAATTAAAGTACCGGTAGTAATAAAAATATGCCTAATAATGTGATATATGTAATTTTTAGCTACTAAAAAATTTAAAACTGATATTTTTGGAAACCTTATATTTTCACGAATCTATTGTATTAACAGAATATTTTTGTCATCTGGTGTACCGGGGCACGATTTTTGAAAACTGATCCCGTTTGGATCGAAGGACACTCGAATTTTGCGAATCTGATATTTTTAAGCTTCTCTATATTATTACGAACTATTTGAAGCCATTAACTTAATTTCGTTTTCTAGGTTTGAGAATGCGAGATTGCCGGATCTTAAACACTAAGGTTTGCTATGAGCTTTGTTGACTTTTAGGGTTCTGGTTTGACTTCTGGTTTTGTTGAGTTATTCGTAAGATCACATAATTTTGGAATTTTGTCCGTTTTATATTTTTAGCTCAATATCTAAGGTTTATCTTATTTTATTTGTGATCATTTAATAGTTTTCAGTTCTCAGGATCGTTTAACCGAGTCTAGGGTTTTGAGTTGACTCGGTTTGACTTTTGATGAAAATTGAAATTTCTGATTATGAAATTCATCGAGGGTTTTAAGATCTTAGCATTTCGTTATCGAGCGTTATTTAGATATATTGTCTTGATTTGCGTTTTAGGAAACGGTTAGATGATTTGATTGATGTACGGATGTTGATTCAACCGATAGTTTTTTTTTTTCTATTTTGTTTTTGAGGGTTCCCTATTTCTCAGATTAAGAAATCTCGTTTTTTGATTTTATTTAGAATTAGGTTTTAACTTGGTTCGCTTTTTAGGGTTTCGTTTCCTGTGTTTGACTCTTAGGATTATTTTCTAAGAATTATGAAATTTTCAAGGGTTTACAGCATTTCATGTGGTATGTGGTTGTTAATATAATTTGTCTATTATATATTGCTTGTTGAGCATTTAATTTTGGAAGTGAAACTTACTAAGCTCGTAAGCTTATACCCTTATAGTTTCCTATTGCAGTATGAATATTTATGGCTATCTCCGATAAGCCACTTTTCTCATGTACGGCTTTTGGAACTTAAGGAGCTTTTTTAAGAAGTCGGGACCTAGATGTAGGCATAGACTTCTAGTTGAATCTCCTAAATTGATATATATAACAGTTGTTGTTAAAAGACTCTTGGGGACTTAAGAACTCTTAATATTTTGACGAAGGTATGCCCCTTAGCTCATGTAATAGATGAATCTAACTATAACCGTTATGATTTACTTTCTTATTGCTATGTATGTCTTCTTAAGCTTATTCGATTCAAAGTATGGTCCCCTATTTGTTGAACGTGAGCCTTACACCTGATGTTTAAACTCATGGAATAACTAAAGTAGTCATACACGAGTTTATATATTAAGTGTGGTGGACTGACGCGTTTAGGGTACCATTTGGGGTGTGACAATTTAAGTTGGTATCAGAGCATGGTTAAGAATCTACAATCATAGCTTTAATTAATAGACTTAAGGAGAAATAAAAAGGAGAGACTAAGATAAGATAATAATAAAATAAAGAAGGCTTAGATAAGAATGGCATGGGTTTTACAATTATAATCCCTTCTTCTTTTGTGAATAGCTTACCTTTAGTGAAACCCGCATAGCGGCAAGGCAAATGTGTAAGCACCTGATGAATCCTTGGTTGAGTACCGTTTAAGAATTAGGGTCATGTGCGAAGAATTTGCTTTAGCTGGCCGCCCTAAGTCAATCCAAAAGATGTTTAATTTGTGGAAAAGAGGGTCGATGAACACTGAGTGGCACGAAGTAGTGACCAACATAGATTATTGCCCTATAAAGAAGAAATGTTAGTTGGAGCTTGAAGTGATATATGCTTTAGAAAGGATTGCTGTTTATAAGTTGGGGCAACCCATGTTGCAGGAAGCTACTTTTGTATTAAGGAATGAAGGAAAACCAATTTTCCCGATTTTCAAAGCTGGAACCTAATTGGATACCTGTTTATTTATGCCCATGACTTGTTGGAGGTTCACACCGATTGGCTTATAGTGGATGCTCAGAGTCACTTCTCTTGGTGGGGAGTGTATGAGGAAGTACTACCTCCACCCGTTGATATAGCCTAGCCACCTCCACTAAGTGAAATTGGGTACCAACCCCATGAGGAAGAAGTGGATGAGATAGAGAATGAGATTGTTACCCCATCTTAAGGAAATGAGGATGAAGAAGGAGAAGAAGTATTTTACAAAAAGAAAATATGAGAATTTAAGGAAGGAAGCGAGATCTATGTTTTGAATAACACAAGTCCAAGTTGAATTTTGCAGTTGCGAACTTGAAAAGATAGGTCATAGTAGCTTTTGTTGTTTCGGATGTTGTCTATGGTTGTTGTTTGTTGTAATGTTTTGAATCATTATGTTTTGTTTTCAATGTAAAGGTTTTTGTACTTGCAGTTGAAGTTTTAATGAAAAATCATGTTATGTTTTATGAAGTTGAGATTTCTTTATTTAAGTTTCTTAAATTATATTTTGCTTTTATATTATTTGCTTGAATGAGAATTTCCAACATTTTCGAATCTCGATATAAAATGTTAATAATGTTACTAGAAGATTGCTTAACTAAGTCAAATAAAACATAACACATCCGTGGTAGAGGAAGGAGACGACAAGAGCAAAGCGCGTCAAATGAACCAAATGTGGGGAGATAACAACACTACCAAACCCACCAATGGCCGATGCTCAAGCCGCTCTACAAGCGATTTTAGGGCAACTGACACAAGTGCTTGAGGCCATTCAACAAACTATGCCCGCTCAAATGATGCTCTATCGTTTGATGATTAAGTTGTTACTGTGTGGTGTGTATGTGTAGCAGCTTAGCATTTGTCATATGACAGCTATTCAATAGTTTTGAATAGTAGCTCGGCTTCTCAAATACTACTTGAGATCAATTTCATCAGTGTTTAATCATGTAGTAGCTACTAATCAGTGTATGTGAATCAACTTGGTTGGTATTGGGTATTTGCTTTGCTCAGTTTTAGCATGGGTGCTCCACTAGTTGGTCACTTGAACGTGGATTCAAACAAGTCAAATCTGTTCGACCTGAGCTACTACTTTATTGGATTTGATATGTAAATTGGAAGCTTAACCTTGTGCTAGAGGCTGTTCGAGTTATTCTCTGCTTAGGCCATTCCAGCTCACAAGCGTGGTTTAATGGTTTTTTTATATGGTGGATTACAAATGGACTTGGTGTTTGCTCATGCTGCTACTAGTTGGTATTGGGTGCTTTGGTGTCAACTTCTACTCAATTCAAACCATCGACAGTTCAGTACTTTAGAGGCATGAAGATTGGATCATTGTTTGCACGGTACTTAGCTATTTTAAGTCTGCATTTTGTTGTCCTTATTACTACGGCAATGAAGGCCTGTGTATGCACTTGCTATTATTTTTTGCAACATTCATGGATAGTTTACTGCAGTTCAAGTTTCAATTACAAATCCATGTAGTTGCTACTTGTATTTCTTAGAACCATATTTGTTTCAAAGTGTGATAGTTTAGCCTTTTAGTCCTCGTTATGATTTCTCATGAGCAAGATTGACTATTTTGAGTACTAAAAGGGCCACTAGTAGATAGTAGCAGTAGCAAAAACCGAGACATATGTTCCAAATAACAATAGCACATAAAGTTTAAAGTTATACCACAACAAAACGAGCTTTAAAACTAATTAATTACCCGTATTTTCATCTCTTTTTTGAATTTCTTGCAATTGAACACATATTTTTCATTTCATTACATTTGAGCTGATTTTGTAATAAAATCTCAGTGAATGGGATGGAATTATGTCATTTAACACGAGACAAATATGAAAATACACATTTATTATGACCCAACCTTAAGCCCTATACGATTACAAAAAATTTCCTAATACCATCTTAATGTTTGACCTTACATAATTTTTAGTGGGTTTGTGAGTCGAATACCCTATAATTATCTCTCTGTTATATCTCTAATATAAACTTAACTCCTTAACTTATAATGTAACTTATCCACCTTGGTTTAGATATTAAGATAATTTAATTCTTTGTTATCCTTTTTTAAATAAATGTTTAGTATTCTCTTGTATCTTGAAACCTCTGTCAAATCAAGCACGGGAATGTTTCGGAAAAGGAGTTATTACTTACTACACCACTTAAAATTGAATTAATTTAATACTTGGGGTCAATGTAGCAACTCATAGGTGAAAATCATACACGGCAATTTATATAAGCTTAATCTTTGAAGTGATTGGAAATTATGGTTGCGTATATTTGTTAATGGTATTTTTACAACTTTTGTATATTATATTTTCTAGGTAAAAGGAAAAAAAATACGTTTAAAGAAAATACTAAAAATCAATTTTTATAGAAAATAACATCATTCAAAAACGTGTTTTCAAGATGCAATTTGTTAAGAAATACTATCTCAATGAGACGGTTTCTTAATGAAATAAGATCGTGTTTTCACAACACCTTAGTTACCACAAAGCTCGAATTATATTTTAAAGATTTTAATTTTGATTTTTTGAAAAAGCATTTGATCATTTTCTTTCTTAATGTCTTATGCCACTTAAAAAAAAAAAAAACAAAATACTAGAAGAGATTTTTCATTTTTTCTATGACTATGTTTATCATGTCTCTTACCTTGTAAATGTAGTTTTAGAAAACGGGACCTAAATTTACCAACGTTTTAAAAAGCATTTATTATTTTCTTTTTTGATATTTTATACCACTTAAAAAAAAAGAAAACAAAATACAGTAAGAGATTTTTCATTTTTGCCTTGACAATGTTTATCATGTCTCTTACCTTATAATTGTAGTTTCAGAAAATTAGATCTAAATTTACCAATGTTTGGTATATTTTATTTAGATACACACACACACACCCTAATTATTTAAAATTTAAAATTTTAAAAACCATATTATTTATATCTTATTTCTATTTCTTTGTAGATATATGTAATAAAGATGGTGATTAAGTGAAAATTATTTATCTTCTTCTTTTCTAATTATTTTTGGCTAATTACAATAAGGGAGGATGAATTTGAAGTCGAGACTTCTCACTTAAGAGATTAGGGGAGATGTCACTAGGCTACAAATGCATTTTTTTTTTCTAATTTGAGGAGAAAACAATTTTAACAAAAATATTAACAGAACTTTTACTTAATATCTATACTATTAAAGTAAAAGTACATGCTTTTGTGTCTCTAGTGTAAATATTTTTAGTATATGGACGTATAATATTTTTGCTATATTTGAAATCATAAAATTAAATAATATTTCAATATAATTAAACATGGGTTGAATAGATATAGTCATTTTCTTTTTTAGCATATAGACGTAAAATATTTTTGGTATTCCCGAAATCATGAAATTAAATACGGTTTGAATAGAATTAAATAAGGGTTGAATAGACATAGTTTTTTCCTTTTTTAGCCTAATTATGTATCTTTATATACTAATATAAAACTCTGATTCCATATTTATGCACGACAATTACCAAACATGGAGAAGTCAACGATAGAAAATACAATTGTAATTATGATTTGTAATTAATTTCCTAATTTATAGAATTAATTAAGGAAATAAAATATGCGTAAAATTTTTGGTATCTTTGAAATGAAATTAAGTAGAGTTTGAATAGAATTAAATAGGGGTATAAATATATATTTTTTTCCTTTTTTAAGCTTACATGTGTCTTTATATACTGATCTAGCACTAACCTCATCAACACCATTAACAACAATGAGGTTTTCACAGAATTATCATGTTTGCAAATATATCGCAGGTGCGTCGTTTGTTTGTTTTAAAACAGTAATTAAGTGTAAATAAGTTTGTCTTTATAGAATTTAGCATGTACATATCGTTATGAGGATATATACATATTTTGGAAGAGCAAAAATACAATATATCCTTTTAAAAATATGAACTTTTCAGAAATAATATTATGAATATGATATTTAAAATTATGTATTGAAAATACGATTGCTTAGGTAATATCTATATAAAAATTACATCACAAAAACACTCTATTCAATTTTTAAGATATGATTTTTAGTGCCATTTTTATACATTATTTTTTAAAATTTTGATTTTTGAAAATTCTTGCAAAAGCTATAAATTTTTTTCCTTGTTGTTTCATTTTTCCGCCAATACAAAGTAGTAAGAAGGTGTTCTTTTGTCTTCTGGGCGAAGTAAGAAGGTGTTCATATATGAATATTTTGATATTTTATTTAAAAAAACAGAAAAAGAAGAGACCGAAAAAGGACGAAAAAAATTGGTCCTGTTTCAGAATCTAAATGCACTGGCCTAGAAACAATCGAGAATATTTTATCGGACCATATAAAAAATAAAAAATTACCAACGTGGAATATTTTAATCCGTTTCCCTCTTTTTTCCTTTTGTATTCTTCGTTTTCCACATTTTCTCTCTCTGTTCTCTCTGCTCTCCCTCCCTCCCTGTGTTTTTCTGTTGTTTGGAATTCAAGGGTTTCATTTCGGTTATCATATCTTCATGCTTGAAATGCTTGTTTATCATCTCTATCTCTCTCTCTTTCTCTTCCCATTTTGTCACATAGCTATGTATGATTGTGGGATTAGCATATCGCTATGGTTCGACAGTTTCACCAGATGCTTTTTGGATAATATGATAAATGCTCATTATTTGGGATCTAGGGTTTTCGAGCCTGGTCCTTTTTGTTTTCTCTTTGATCTTCCCACTGTTCGGCTTCACAATCCGCCGAAAATGGAGGCTTCGCAAGGTCAAGAAGGAGGAGATCAAAAGGCTTCTTGTTTTGGCCTCGAAAGAAGCCGCTAGAGCCGAGTTTGAAGCTCACCAGAGCTACAGTGCTGTTCCTGTTAGGGCTGGGGTTCCACAGACCGGTCAGTGCGCTGTTTGTGGCTTCCCGACATCTACACGATGTTCGCGGTGTAAAGCATTTGAATATTGGTAAGATAATACGTCAATTTGCTGAGAACCTGATTTGTCTTTTAATATCGATTTTTCAGTGATTAAGAATCCGGTTTAGTGATTGTAGGTGCGCTGTTTGCTTGTAGAATTATTTGCTTCATTTTTCTGCGATTCTGAAGTGTCTTGCAAAAGAAGGAATTTGAACTGTCTTTTGGCTATGGATCTGATTCTTTGCCTCTTTCTGGACACAAATGTACAGGACCGCGGGAAGCACACGTTGGAATCTATAATTATTACTTTCCTCTGTTTGATTTTGTTTGCTAGAAAAGTATCTATTAGTGGAAAAAGGAAGAACGATGTCCTACTACACATCTTTTCAATTTATAGTATTAGATGTTTAATAAATGTTATCTCTTTGTCCTCAAGCATTTCGTTAATTTGATAGGGTCTTGGTAAATCTGCTGTTAGCCATATGCCTGTGCTAGAGAGATAAGGCATCGAGTATCGAGCTCTGCTTAATGGGAAGTTATGAGTTTACTCTGCTGTTGGCACTTGATAGAGCTGAAAGGAATATTATTGATTAGAAATAGTAATGGAAAATTAGAAGTGGTTAGGGAAATAGGACAGGCATGGAGCAAAAATGCTCTTTACAAATAGCTACAGGCTTCAATTCTTCCTACTGAGAAAATGAAAGTAATCATGGAATGCCTTGTTGTCTCTCCTACTGACTGTATGTAAAGTAGCCAATAACCTGCAATGTGCACCATTACCCATTTTTGACTTCCAACTGATTTTAATTTACAAACCCCACATGCCCTTAATTTCTATAGAATACCAATAGTACGCACATGCATAATGCTTTTCCCTATGTGGAATTCTCAAAAATTGTTCTCCATTCAAAACATTTTCTTGAAAATGGTATGTTTTCATGTGTTTGGTTGTGTTTTATAAGAACATGTTTAAAAGAGTTTTCTGATGTTTGGAATTAATTTTATATAAAACAAAGTAAATTCTGTGGATAAAGTATTATTTGACATTTGTTATGGAGAGTAGTTCAGAAACTTTCCCTTTTAAAAAAGTTTAAGTTATTTTTTAAAATATGTTAAAAAAATATGCTAAGGTTCTACCATGCAAAGGAAAATAATTTCCCTTGTGAAGAAAAATGTTTGCCATTTGAAAGGATTTTTTTAGCATGGCAGACAAATGACAATAAAGAAAATGTTTTTCAGAGATTGTTTTTCCCAAAAACAAGCAGAGCCTAGGTTAAATTGAGTCAATCTTCATGGATGAGTAAATCGCTTTATCGAAGACATTGCTGCACCAATCACTGGAGTCCCAATTATGCCTGTAGTTGCTCATTGCTATTAAGCTTTAATGTATTGCTTTAGGCATGGCCGAGGCCAGGTGGTGGATGGGGAGGGTTGCAACAGCCACTAGCAGGGAGTGCGTTGGTTTTGGCTTACTTACATAAGTGGTTTTTCAATTCACCAGTGGTGGTGGATGGCTCCCATCATCAAGAGAAAAAAAACGAAAAAATAAAAGAAAAGCAATTTTCATTGAAACCCAACCCATCACCGGAGTGGATGATCGACTCACCTTTGCTAGTGGGTCATGGTCCCACCTACTTCTTTTGGCCATTCTGCCACCCTAAGGTTAGAGGGTGGTTGGACAGCTTTTTTCCAGTTTGAGTTAACTAGTTTTTCTTTCACTTTTTTTTTATTAGTTAATTTTGATATATTAATTTATTTTATTTATTAAATTTTATATTTCAGCTAATGATATGGTGACATGTGACATTTGTAAATGGAAAAACTAATGGTGTTAAAAGAAAAACTCAGTTTCAAATTGTTATAATTATTGAGGGCTGATGAAAAAAAAAAAAAAAAAGAAGGTTTAAGACTCAAAAAAAAAAAAAAACCGTGAAAAGTTGATGGCTAAATATGTATTTTTCATTTAGTAAAATAATTAATGAGGAAAATTCTGATGCAATCATGACAATTTAAAAAAAAAAAAAAAAAAGAAAGCCAACTTTGGTAGCCATATCATAAGATTTAGAATTCTAAAAGGTTCATTGTCACATTTGATATATGAACTTGACCTATTTTTGCAATTAATTACCTGAAGATCCATTTTTGCAATTTACTACTTAACTTTGCCAAATTCTAAAGTTTACCCATTTTTCCAATTAAATTCCTTGTCTAAGTAGTATAAATGGCTTCAAAAGTTTGTAGTTAGTAAATTAAACGTAGGTAGTCAATTGCAAAGCAAAGCTCAAGTATGAAATATGACATTTACCATTATAATATAGCGTAGAATTTCTAAGTGCTAATGAAGCAGTCACATCCTGATTTGTAATGTCACTCTCCTTCTGGCGAACAAGCTTGTAATTAAGCATGAATACGATGACTTCTTCATTATTTGGTCTTGTTTGGAATTAATGCAGTTGCTTAATCTGATCACTTGTGAAAAGCATCTATTGAAACCAAGTGATAGCCCAAGATGGATTGCAGGTCCATGATAGAAATATGTATGGAAAGGGATGAGAGCCTGTCATAGTGAACCTTTGAGCTTTAGTTTTGAGATCTCGTTATGAGTATGCTCCAATTTTTAATTTTATGGGCTTGTGAGAGAGATACCTTGAATGTTTAACTCTCTAAGAGAGAATTATCCGTATGATTTCCATACTAATTCGTGCTTGTTTTAATTGGGGAAAAAGAAAAATTTGAGGCTTATTTTATTCCTTTATGCAGTGGCATGTTATTTTTTTGTAAGAGGCTAGTGCTTAATAGTAAATGATGATATATATATATATATATATATATGAGAATATCTGTAGTAACATCTTAAGTGACTGCTACTCTTGTACGAATATGGATTTGGAATGCCCAAAGATAAGAGCTGAAGATAACTGCCCTCAATATCCTGCTTTCCATATTTTAGTAAAATCTTTGACTTAATAATTCTAACTTGAAAGAAATGACCCGGCATTTAAAATACTAATTTAGAAACCAAAAGATTTGGACTCCTATAATAACATAAAGTTTCCTAAAATTAAATAAGCAGCCATATTATATCTCATATTATAACTTCCTTTGT
Organism: Combretum micranthum; assembly: GCA_024138025.1. NCBI lineage: Eukaryota > Viridiplantae > Streptophyta > Magnoliopsida > Myrtales > Combretaceae > Combretum > Combretum micranthum. The sequence continues at coordinate 959,436 of JAMXBD010000371.1, forward strand.
CATTTCTTCCAACCAATTGTCCAGATTTCCACTCTATTTTCCATCCTCATTATTTGTTGCTGTTAATTTCTAGTAGGTATCCCAGGTTAGACCAATTGATGGAGCTCAGAGGACTATTTTATTGATTAGAACTTGTAATTAACGATGATAAACCTGAATTCTAGGGAAATGAGGGCAAATTGGACGGACATGGAGCATAAGTGCAATTTACACAATGCTCAGAGCTCTTATTCTTGTTATTAATAATTTCTGACGCCTACATCTTTCAGTTACTGACCATTTCAATTATGTATAGTATCAAGAAACTTGCTTTGTAGACCTTTACCTATCAAGCGCCTCTAACTAATCTTTTCTTACTTTACCCTAATCTTTATCTTGCAAATAACCTCAACCTGCTCTAACTTTTATGGATTACTAGCAAATCAGCATTTGTACTTTTGTTAGCTTGAGGAATGTGTGAAAATGCCTTTCTTGTCCATTATTGTTGTGGCTGTTGCCAAATTAGCACAGGACATTCTTCTATGTATTTTACTTTGATGCTTTGGCATTTTAGTAGCATAGTTTGCAAGTGTTATGGTTTTTGCTAACAATATTAGTATGCCATATAAATTATGATTCATGATTGTAGAATGATGATCTTTTCAACATTTCCTGAGATTGAATGAGTGTAATCTAGATATGTCTCCTGGAATCGTTGGTGGGACTACTATGCTACTTTTAGTTGCTTGTTGGTAGTAGAGGAAGCAATAGATTTCTTGTGTTGCTAATTATCATACGAGTATTTCAAGGTAGCTTTCTACTTAGTGCTAACACAAGGATGCAAAATTTTTTCCATCTTGATTGATCTCTTGCTCAAAGGCAGTCATGCTTTTCTCTTTATTTCCTAGATGTTTTCTGTCTGAACTGTTAAAGCTCTTGCTAGGTATTGCAAGGAAAGCATCTTTATTTTCTCCTTAGAACCTGAATATATATATTTTCAGAATTTATTTACTAATTAATTGCATCTTTTTCTTTATCTTAGTTCTGGGAAATGTCAGATAATTCATTGGCGTCAAGGCCACAAGGAAGAATGTCACGCCGCTGAAGCAGGGAGTGATTTCGTTGAGAAAGCATCAGGACTGAGGAAGAATGTTCATCTTGGTCAGAAACTTGAGCTTGAAAATAAGCACTTAGATAATAGGCAAGAAGCTAGCTGTGAGGAATTCATAGCAGGTAACTTTGATGCCAGAGACAGTGGTTCCAATGGTGAATCTCATGGCACCAGTTCTTCGAAGTCTTATGGAGCCTCTTTTTCTGGATTTTCGCCCTCTAATGGTAGTAAGTCATCAGATTATTCCTCCACAAGCAAGAGCGTTTCTCCAAATGATATTGGGACATCAAATGACAATTCTGACCGTGAAATCATATTGAATGACTCGGGGAGTTTGGATGAACATACTTCGGCAGATGTGTTATTTGAAAGCAGTTCTAGTGCCAAGATTGAGAGTAAAAAGGAGGCATTGTCTCCTAAATTTGCTGGTTTGGTTGATTCTGGAGGCAATTATGCAAATCTGAACGAAATGAACCTGAGTATAGGTGCTTTTGTGGATGATCAAGTCATATGCAAGCAATATAATCCTTCAGTTTTGGGCAATGGCAGTATTACTGAATGTTTGACAGCTGAGCCATCTGGAGGTCATGATTTCTGGGGAGGTGCTTTAAACTCCATTGAAAAAAGAGGTGCAAATAAAGATGGTTCTTCTTCCACTTTAACTGAAAATGCCAGTGATGATCTATCTAATCTGTGGACATCCTTGCATTTCTCCTTCAATTTGTCTGCAAGTACCATGAGCTCCATGCATAGCCACAGTTCTGGTGAAAAGCTGAGAGATGGTACCTCTGCTAGGAAGCTTGATAATACACCTTCTCTGGCAAAAGGTCTGAGTACAGATGGTTCAGGTCTAAGACAGATGTCTCCAACAAAAGGCAAAGAATCCAGTGACTCAAATCCTAGTGCTACTACTGAAAGTAATTCGTTCATCTTGACATCTAAAAGCACAGGATTGTTTTCATCTAGTTCTCAGCCTAATAAGCCTGCTAGTGTTAAGGTAAGTAGTGGAGGATTGTCGTCATCTAGTTCACAGGCTAGATCTGCCAGTTTTGGGGTAAGAAAGGATGCTTTTGGACTCCGCAGCTCTTCGTCCTCAATGAGCAAAGGCTTTAATTATGATGCTAAAGATGCTGGCTCTGGGTTACGAGAAATAAAGCCTGGAGCTGCTGGCTACTTGTCATCCCATCCTGCCGATTCTTGTAAAACAGTGATAAGTAGGAGACATTTAGAATCTTTACGAACTTGTGAAATTCGAACCCATTCTCCAAAGATTTCTCAGGAAGGGACACATTCTTCAACCAAGAATGGCTTGAAATTATCTGTCCGCAGAGTTGTAGACCAAGTCAAAGGAGCTATGCTTTCTAAGCATGTTCAAGTAGGGGGTGGACCGATTATGCCTGGAAATATCAGTGACAAGGTTTTGCATCAATCTTTCCACCTCCATGTGGTTTGGTTTTGTAGAATGATTGCTGAATTTATGGTTACATTGCAGGGATTCTTCCCATATGAGTTATTCATCAAGCTGTACACCTGGAAAGGAGAGGAACTGCATCCGTGTGGCTTAACAAACTGTGGAAACAGGTGGGTACTTGTTACGAAATTCTGTGAACTAGAGGATTTTTAATTTGTCCTCTTTCTGTAGAAAAAGAATATTTCAAGGTAGATCTTGCATGCTGCATAAATTAATATCTTTGCTATCGTTCTAAAACCGTATGTTCATTTTCTCATTTACGGGTCATAGCACCAGAGCGTGGAGAATCACAATCTTTAAGAGAGTTTTGTTGTCAATATCATGACCAATTAACTCAAATGTTTGTTTTTCACAGAAAGGAAGCACTGTAAAAAAAAAATGATAACAAATTACTCCATGTATTTGTTGATTGTCTTTGTTGGATGTAGAATAGCTCATTGCATTTAGGGTTGGATAGAATTCTAAATTGCAATAGAAACATGGATCCAAAACTGCAATTATATTTTTGCGGACTTTCATGGCCAAACTGATATTGCTTTTCAACTTAGCAATTGGTGAATTGATCAGAACACTTGTAGAAACTTTATCATCATCAAGGTGTGAAGCTCAATGTGTATGTTTTTAATTTGTGAGGAAAGACATATTAAGAAGACTAAAAGCACATCAAAAGAGCAAACCAGCATGTGTGTCTTAAGGGAAAAAAAGCATTATTCAATAGATGAGAGAGAATATTCCCATGCTAATGTTAAGTTGGGTAAAAAGAGTAGAGAAATTTTAGTGTAGTTCAACTAAGAGGCCTCTATCTATGGATTTCTGCAATCATTATCTGTGTGAGTACATAGAAAACTACATTTTTGTTTTGGGGGAGATCATACTTGGCCTCTGGTCTTATAGGACGGCGAGGGACATTATAAGTGTGACAGTTAGAAAGAGAAGTTGAAGTTAATAATTCTTTCGATTGGAAAGGAAGCCATTTTGTTTGGATGATATGTTTTTCATCTATATCTGTATTTGTATCGAAATAATATGTGTGAATATGTTCGATTTGCATTTTTTTATTTATATTTGATCCATTTGATATTTTCATGATACTTGCTAGCTTTCTTTTATTTGTATTTATTTCTTGATATGCAATTTGTTAAAAAAAATTGTGTGTATTTGCCAAAAAAAAGCTTACCAAATATACCCATTAGTTTTGTCTAAACAATTTTTAACCATTGACTTATAGATCTCACCTTCTTTTGCAAAAGCAAAAGCAAAGCATTTTGTCATTGTGCAATGATGTCGATAAACATGTTGTCTCGATATCTTTTTGCCCAGATGAACAAAGGTTGGAAATTGGCAGCATCTTATGATAATTGTTTATTGGTCTTAATATTTGCAGTTGCTATGCCAATGCTGTCTTGCAGTGCCTGGTCTTTACTCCACCCCTTACTGCATATTTCCTTCAAGGACTTCATTCTAAAGCATGTAAGTTACCGATAACCATTCTGCAGTGTTTATAAGCCTCCCTACCCCCACAACAACACTCTTGAAGTTCTTTTACTATTCTCTTCATTTCTTGTCAGGCATGAAAAGGGACTGGTGTTTCACTTGTGAATTTGAGCGGTTAGTCAAGAAGATAAAAGATGGGAGATCTCCTATTTCTCCCATTGGAATTGTATCTCGAGTAAGAAACATCGGATGCCAGCTGAATAATGGCAGAGAAGAGGATGCTCATGAATTCCTCAGGTGGGGCAATATCATTCAGCACTCGAGAGTCTGAAAATTATAAAATCTAGATAATGCTGCCTAGTGAATAATTGAATATTATAAATAACCTCGATAGGATTTTGGCAGGTACGCTATTGATGCAATGCAATCTATTTGCCTTGGAGAATCTGGTCAAATGCATCTGGCTCCACTCGTGAAGAAACTACTCTGCTTGGCCAAACATTTGGGGGTTACCTTCGATCAGAGGTGATATATAATTCTATTGATCTCTTCTATGCATTTTGTACAAAAATAATCCTGAGGAAAACTTTGCATCACATAGTCACCTTATGGGAATTATTACTTGATACATAGCGAAAATGACAGTTTTGATGTTGTCTGCTGCAGATTAAATGCATGAGGTGTCATGGGAAGTCTGAACGACGTGAAAAAATGATGGATCTAACTGTTGAGATTGATGGAGACATTGGAACTCTTGAAGAAGCTCTTCGGCAGTTTACAAGAACCGAGACCCTAGATGGTGAAAACAAATATCAATGTAGCAGGTGGGATGCTTATAAAATCACTTTATGTATAGGCTATATGATTGTCATCTTTGGATTCAGAATATGCTTTGATTTCTCTGCTAAGCACGTTTTTCATAATGCATTATTTCTCTGATCTTTGTTGCATTTGTCAATTAAGAAGAGAAAAAAATTCTTGATGTGTTGTAAAGTAAGTAAATGTAAAACCAGTGTCTTATCTGAAAGTATTTTGTTTGTTGCCATCCCCCAAAGTTGTTGAATGCTTAACCCTCCTAATGTGTGTATGGAAACTATTTTGACTTTGAGGTTTGATGTGCCAGTCTCCAGCAATTTGCATATTATCCATGAGAAAAAAAATCATTTGCTCACAATTTTTAACTTATTTTAATGGTTATTCATGTGAGCTAACTAATGTTTCTTTTATGGGGTAAGTAGCTAACTGATGTGTGAATTTTCTAAAATTACATCATTGAAGCATATGGTTTGCAATTACTTATTTATTTTGTTTTATTTTTTCAAGAAAAAAACATAGTTTCCCTAAATACATTATGTACCTCGGCTTAGTGTTGCATTTTCCTTGGGAATTTTTTTTTTTTTTGGTGGGAGGGGGGAAGGATAAATAGTAATGTTTGAGGCATTTAGGGTCTTTATTAGTAGACTGAAAGCCTAGTGGTGGTGTACTGTGTTGGGAAGCCATCTGAACTTTGGTTAAGGGAAGGAAATGCAAATATATGGATCCAAGGTCTGATGGGTGCTTTTTATTTCATTTGCAAAGCATACATTTGTATGCATTTTAATAAATCTAGGTTTAACTAGGCAATCAATTTGTTGCTGTCGTTCGTTCCTCTATTACTTGGTTCATATAAAGGTGTTTTACTTATCCTGTAGCTCTTGATGTCTTATTCAGATGCAAATCTTATGAGAAAGCCAAGAAGAAAATGACTATATTGGAGGCTCCAAATGTTCTTACAATTGCGTTAAAGAGATTTCAGGTAATTATAAAATAATGATTGCTTGCTTCCATTTTCTTTGCATAATTTCATATGTGCTTCTTTTATTAGAATATTACTTGATCTTTATGTATTGATGTATTTTGCAGTCCGGCGAATTTGGAAAACTCAATAAGTCAATTCGTTTTCCAGAGATTCTTAACTTGGCACCTTTTATGACTGAGACAAATGATAGATCAGCGATCTATAAACTTTATGGGGTCATAGTTCACTTGGACATCATGAATGCTGCCTTTTCTGGTCACTATGTGTGCTATGTTAAAAATAATCAAAACAAGTGGTTCAAGATTGATGACAGCACGGTAGGTTCTCTTTTCTAGATAATCTTTTGAATCTCCACTGTTTATGTAGGTGATATTTGGTTCGCTATTTATGAATATCAAATCACATATAATTGTCAATATAAAGTATGGTTATTTTGGTGAAATGTTCATCTATAATACCCGATTTTTCTAGTGATGAGGTCTTGAAGTTGTAGAATTTTAGGTGAAATGCTATTAGTCGCTAATTTTTTTTCCCTTGAGCTTTTATTGTATTATTTTTTTTTTTCCTTTTCAAATGGTAAAGCCAAAAAAAAAAAAAAAGGAAGATAAAGGATAAAAGGACTATCTTTTATTCTGTCACATTGTTCCATTAAAATTGATGTGCTGGCTCATGTTATTTGTACCAAGCTTTTACATTTAATAAATGCATTGTAATAAGATACACTAGAAAGTTTTAGCCTAACCACGAATTAAGGACCACCTAAACACATCAAACCTACACCTATTCATAAACATGGATATTGTTTGAGGAATGCAGTGATTGAATACCTTGAATTTTAAAACGAGGAGCCAGTCGAGCCAAAGCAAACAGGGTTGATTGATGCAAAACTAAAGTTTGACCCTGATTAGTAGGTACCAGTGCTAATTCATATCATGTAAAACTCAAGACTGTGTGGGTATGGTGGAACAAGTCACCAGCAACAACCACTAAGAAATGGAGCTGGAATGTTCTGTAGGAGTATTTATGTATAGTGATTGGGAAATTCTTCTGTTGTGGGCAAGTAATTTGTTTGCATTATTAGCTGTTGAAAGACAGATTGTGAATATGTGCCTAGAGCTAGTGATGAAACTCATACTTGGGATGTTTTTGATATAGGGATTATGGTCTACGCTGGCACTCTTCAAAAGCCTTAGGCTGTGTTTTATTATTATGTATATCTTTCCATTACAGGCTTGCTGGTGATAAATTAAGCTAAAAAATGTTGATTTTTAACAGTTGTAGCTAACAATTCTATTTTGGGATTCCTTTTGAAAAGATTTATAACATTATGGGTAATAAAAAATATTTAATGACGTCATTGAACCATAGAAATGGTGTTAGGACTGATGTCATTGAACCCTAGAAATGGTGTTAGGACTGATTAGCACTTGGCAACCTTTTTCTTATTAAATCCATAGGCTGCTTCGCCTGCATAGTTCCTTGAGTTTGTGGGATAAATAACCTGTACTTCAGTTAGACAATATTGAATCATATAATATCCTCCAAGCTGGGTGCCATTTGTTGTGGCCATTTCTTCAAATCTGACTGTTTAAGCTTAATCAGAAGTATTTGCATCTCTCAACTCCAAAATACTGCTTCTTGACATTTTTTCTTTGATTTACTTTATCATTCAATACATTTCGTGATAGGTTTACCGAAGTGAAGATTCTCTCTCTCTCTCTTTCCCCCCTCTCCCTCCCTCCCTCCTCCCTCCTCCTTCCGCTCTCTGTGATGGTGTCAAGTTTATTCAGTCTTTGATTGTTTTTGCATTTTAATGGACAGGTGAGGCCTATGGAGCTTGATAGGGTTTTGACTAAGGGTGCTTACATGCTTCTGTACTCAAGGTAATGATGAATTTACAAGTGGTATTTTGTTCTGTTATATTTCATTGAAGACATTTTCTCTTTCCATTGATATTTCTTGCATTTGAATTTTTTTTGTTGTTAGATGTCATTGTAGTGTTCTTAAGGGATTACAGATAATGGTGGCTTTTAGCTTTGTCTACAAGCAGTGGCTGACCATTAATATTAGTGGAAAATGAGGAAAACAATTCCCTTTATATATGATGGAAATGGTTTTCCCCCTTTGATTGACCACCATTATCGTTCTCCTACTGTGACGTTGCCTCTTTCCTTTAGCTGTTGCTAAAAGATATTAGTAGCTATAACCTTTTAGGATTGCCGCAATAATACTTGACTATCCTGGTTTTGATTATGACAAGGATTAGAAAATTTTGGGCTAACATTTCCTACAAAAGAAAAATACCTATAATATGTCTGTTATGGTTGAACTGATAAATTTCTTTTGCAGATGTTCACCTTGGACCCCTTAAGTTTTATCCAATAAAATGATCTCTCATAAAACTGTGCCTGCAAGGAAAAGTCATAAAGCTGTTAAGGAGTCTGGGACAATGCATTCGAGCAATATTCAGTCCAATTCTGTGTTTTCCTCAGAATATTACTGTGTGAATCATTATATTCAGATTTTCGTCATCTTCAGCGTATCCTAGAAGATGATTCTTCCAGTGACAATTCTTCCCTCTTAAGTGGCAACTCGGATGGAAGTTCTAGTAGTACAGATAGCTTACGAGATTCTAGCAGCTATGATGACCTATCTGATTACATCTTTGGGGATAGCAGCTCTTGGACTAGCCCTTGGAGGAACACTTCCCATTCTGACATACCTTCGATGCCATCTGCTGCATCATACTTGAAGGATGATTATAGCCTTCCTACTGGAAATAGTAGGTCAGTAAATCCTGAAGGTGGGGTTACTTCATTTTTTGGTTCTGATATAACATTACGTCCTAGAAAAATTGCAGATTGATTGCAACACAAAAGCATGGGCTTCAATGCAATCATATTTTGAGATGAAAGGCAAGTTCTTTGTTTCCTGGCGGCAGAGGATGAAATTTATCTTATTTAGGTGTATTCTGTAGTTTCTTCGATTAACATAGGCCATTCAATATTTGTATGTGGGCAATGTGTCGGCAATGAGATTTTGTTCCTATGTGTGTCTGGGACAAATCTACTAACTAATGCTGCATTGACCTAATGCTTAAATGTCTCCTGTTGCAGGACTCTAAACTGGAGGGAACAGAATCTGTGAGTGAGAGGCATCACGAGTCAACATCATCATTAAGCGAAACACAATCTTCAAGTCATCATTTGGATTCATCAAACAGCAAATCCAGGTATTCTGGTTTGCCTCCAGCAGATCCAATTTCAGGAAGACATAATGCTTCATCGAAGAGGGCTACTTCAAGGGGAGAGGTACCACCTACTTTAGTCTGAAGTTTCTGAACTTCTACATAATTGCAAAGCAAATGTCATGAAAGTAAAGAAAATTAAGACGTCAATGGTTGTTCTACAGTTTTTTATCTATGATTATCATTCCTTTTGATGCATCATGGGTAATTATACAGAAAGGATCAGGGTTTTGAATGGAAGGTCATATTGTCACTATCAACCACCGATGGATGATTTTCAGAGTAACATGCTCTGTATATAGAAGTTCCTTGTCTTATTATATATATCATAGCTATTTGCTGTGCCTTGTCTGGAAAATCATGTGTTGGGTTTAACTTCTTATTACAATGGAAGGGATCTTTATCAATTTCGTGATAGTCCATCCATAATAATTTTCAGCCATCATAATCAATGTCATTTTCTTATTATCCATTTCTTTGTATTTTCGTGTGCACAATAGGGCACAAACACAACAGCCTCAGCATTAACCAAGTTGACAACTCGATTGAACTTTTTGAAGGAGCGGCGAACACGGATTGCTAATGAGCTCCAACATATGGACAAGAGTAGCACAGACTTTAGAAAGGGGCAAGGCTTTTGAAGTTCAATCCTATCAAAGCATGCAAAGAGGTACAGAATCATGTGGTAAACAAGCTCAAAACTTTGATGACCAAACTGGATCAGAAGATGATTATAAAAATCCTGATACGACAAGAAAATCAGAGAGCCAAAATGTTGGTAGAAGTAAGAAATCAGATGGCCGGACATCTGCAAATGTCGACAGAGCCCGGTAAGCGGTCATTCTTTCCAAGGCAAACCCCCGATGGTAAAATGCGATATAAAATCTCCAACAGCAAGGCCACAATGTTTATGTCCAAGAATTTATTTCATCAACCTTGCATCTGCTGACATGAGAAGGTTACATGGATTTCTGATAATTACAAATATGCACTTTCGAAGAAGGTAGTATTGCCAAAAGCCCCCGAATCAGGAACAGAACAACTATCTTGTCTTCATGAACCATAGTTGCCATCATGTTTCCAATGTGCCATCAACAAATCTCATAAGCAAATCCTCCACCTTTCTTGCTGTCAAGTTGTCTGGACTGGAGGGATAAAAAATTGGCCCTCCCTTCCTTGAGGCTAAATTTCTCTCGTCTGAAGTTGCCATTCCTTTTATGTTCATGGTTGGGGATAGCTCTGTGTTCTATCTTTCATGTGTTTCATTTTTAATTTTTAATTTAACCATGGGAAAGGTGAAAAGAGGAAGGCGAAGCGAAATTGTCTTGCACTGGGGGAAAGGGAGATGCAGAATGGATTGAGTGTTTTCATATATTTAGCCCTGATGAGGCAATTTAGGGACGGAGATGGAACACATATCTTGTATACTAGTCTTATGCATTATCAATGAACCTCAGTTTTGATCTGCTCGACCTGGTTTTCAATATTTTTAAACAACTCAGACGTTTAAAACTTTAGCTCGTCATGGGAATTTCTTTGTTCCTGTTAATCATTTGAGTCCGTAAGCAAGCTAGCAAACTAAAATATAAGAATGGAAACAATTACTTGGACTCCTTTCTACAGAGTCTCGTGTATACATGCTGATTTGTATGATTATATAACGTCAAAAGAGTAAGAATGGCCCGAGCTGGCTCCTTCCCACCCCCTCCCCTTTTTTCAGTTTTATTTTTTTTTTTTTCCCGTTGGATAAGTTGGCTCGGTTTTTACTCCATGCTGAATCATAGCTCAATCTACGCATTGCACATTAGAAAATATTCTAGAGTATCGGATGATGATTATATAGCTAGAAATTCTTATATATAATCATTTCCTCCCAAAAACTCATAAAATATTCAGAATTGAATTTTAATGTGTGAGCAATATTTTCCTTGATAAAATGGATGATTATCCTGTTAAAAACAAGAGGATTTGCTGGACAGTGAGCGAATAAAATTTTAAAAAGTATTGCTGCATGAAAAGGCATAACAGTTGGTCTGTTGAGTTAGTGAGATGACTATTATTGGCAGCTTAATCATAGAGCTATTGCACAGAAAATGAGTACAGGACCTAGTATAAAATCATGCTTCTTAGAAAGTAGAAACATTCTTCTTCACCAGTTGTGAATACATAATGATCGAGGTCTTAGGGTACTATTTAGTTGTCTATTTTTTTCAACAAGACATCAAAGATTTTTTTTTTCTTTTATCTGATATTATAGAAACATTGGAATAAAATAAAATTAATTCTCTTAATAAAGGTATCAATTTTACATAATTTAACCTCTTATTTTTATTATTCTAATCTTACAGTCACCACATCAACACCATCACCACTTTCACCACTATCATTACCATCACAATCAATATTGTCAATGCCATCACTACCGTCACAATCAATGTTGGCATTGTCCAACAATACAATACAAGCATTAAATTGCCATTATCAACACTAAATCACCATTATAGCTAATTGTAATATGTGTGAATAACAAGCAATATAAAAGGATGGAACACATTTCTAGAGTTCTTTTAAAAAAAATACACAAATATAAATTGTAAAAAAAAATTATCAAATTAGTATTGATATGTCACATCTTGGTCTAGAGATATAAATATTTACACTTGTATGGTATCTTCGGATGGAGATATAGCAATCTAGGCGAAAAAAACTTTAGGGGCTTATGTATTGTACAAAGGTTGTGCGATACAGGCCTCACCCTGAATCCCATGACTAACAAGCAATTATACGTGTATTGCTCATTAGTCATGCTATACACGTCCAAAGTGTATCGTACATTAGCACAACTAATGTAAGATACACATGTAATTTAAAAAAAAAAAATTTGTGTCGCACCTTCAAGGTACAATACAGTAACACTATTTCTATAATTTTTTTTTCATAATTTAATTTTATAATTTTTTTTTGAAAATATATTATACATGTAATATTCTCAATATAAAACTTAAAAGAAACTTGAAATAGCGTATCATCCTTGTATTAAATTGTACTAACTCAAAGACAACCCAAGAGAACAAATTAGCACCTACCTAGCACTCTGTATATCAATTAAAGCTAAGCAAGCCTTCTAGCACAACCGGTGTAAAAAACAATTTATACAAAGAGAGATAATCAATGATTGTGAGAACAGTGCCATTGGTACTTGCAATTGATCGTTTATAAAATTATCATCTATTTCGGAAAAAATAAAAACTTGAAATATGATATATGCGGGAAAAAAAAGTCTTAAAAAAGCCTTACATGAAAAGACAACTGCAAACCATAATTTTAAAACAACCTAAAATTATAGCTTGAAGTTGTGGTTTTATTTTTCATTTTTTTAATGGGCTTTAGTCCATAACACTCCTTTTCCTCATGCTCAAAAAACTTTTCACTCCTAAATTGAAGATATTTTGCACTATCAACATATGTCGCTCTTTTTCTACTTCCATCGATGAACCTTATTATTGTCCTCTTGTTGCTAAATTTTATCCCCACTTTTTGTGCTTGTCCACACACTTTCTCCTTATACAATATCTTATGTTGAAAGAAGCACTGGATGTGAGTCATTTTAGGAGAATTGAATTCTTCATGATTGCAATTGGATCTGTACCAACGAATTAAGTGTGAGGGAAAGATTCATTCTTTTTTCTCTTGCCAATGTGATAACAAATAAAATAAACAAATTGAAGAAAAATAAAATCAATGACACAGGATTTACGTGGAAAACTCAATTCAAGGAAAAACCACATGACCATCGCACAAATTTCTTCACTATCATCAAATAATGGGATATACGATTGTTTTTCACTAGATAACATTAGTAGATCTCTCATATCTTCCACAATCGGTGGATTTCAACAACAATAAGTTTTTCTCTATGAATCTCTCTCTAGGTCATAAGAACAGTTCTATTGTTTCTTATGAATAGGATAAAAGGAAGCATTTATATTGCAACATTAAAGGGTAAAACACGTACAACACATAAGTTGGTGTAATAAAATGTAGGATAGAAGAATAAGAAATTATGCTTAAATTTGGTTCACTGTGGTGGTGTTAAAGGCTACATAGCAGCGTACTCATAGGCTAGCAGCGTTGAAGCGATATAGCCATCTTAGAGCTCGTCAGAAATTCTAAATTTCAACGCCACTTAACATTCAAGAGGGTGGCGGTGCACTTTGATCTTCAGCCAGAAGGACATTCGATAGCCGACAAGGACGGAGATACATCATATACTACATTACCCTAACTATGTTGTTCCATGTGTTAGAGAGAAATATGAGGTACATTCAATAGCCAAGAAGGACAAAGGGTGTAAGTGAAGACTTCGTCATTGTTTCAAGAAGTAGGTTGGAGGCTATTAGATCATAAAACTCGAGGGTCTTGATACACGTGTTAATATTGTTGTTAATTAAGATCACTCTCAATTGGACTCCACTGCTATGTTTCTATTGTATTATGGAAGCATATAATTTGATGAATACTAAGATATTAGATCTCCAAACTTCTATTTAGAAGTAATGTGGATTAACTATTTCAAAGAAAAGAGTTTGACATATGCAAGTGGCTATTGAATAATCGTAAATTAGGCTTAATTTAATTAAGCTGATTGGATCTACCCAATCAAGTGAAAGGCTATTCAATAATCATAACCTATTTGCTTGTAAAGTATGGCATTATGATCGAAACTTCACATCAACATAATCTCTTGGGTCCAAAATTTTCTCAATGCAATGTCTATAAGTTAATTACTTTGCACATAGTTAACCTCAAGATGAGTTAAGATTTAAAGCATGTGGAACTTCATCTCTAGTTTCCAATTCTTGATGAATAACTTCGACAAAACTTATTCCTTGAACATAATTAGAAATCGTATAAAAGGAGTCATTTTTACACTATCCTGACAACTAGTGTTAAAAGAGGTCTAGAATTACATAGATAAGGAGGACTCTAAAAGTATGCTACTAAAGAAATAATCTAATATTGTGATATTTTGTCCTGCATGGCAATTACTTTTGATACTACCTATGTTACGCCCTGAGGGGTACCATAAATTTGGCAGACTGTCGTATACGATACTAAAGCCTAAGAATGACTACCTTAGTCATGCAAAGGCTTCCATATCATGCACAAAGCCTACATCACAACTAAGGAAATGCATCAAAGTAGCGCAATTTAAATTGATGATGATTAAGTAACAAGACAAAGAGAATACTTATCACAAAACATAACACACGGTAGATTACAATTCTTAGGGGCATATCCCTCTATTGTCTTCAAGTCAATACAAAAACTTCTTAGAAATTTCTGAATTACTAACATAGCATACATTACATATAAGGAATCTTACAAATGGATATCGGCACGGTTCAAGTCAGTTCCGGAACTGAATCGGAACCGTAGCTTCTGGCAGTTCCAATTCCGGTTCCACGCGAACCGTAAACCATTTTTTTTAAATTAATCGAAAAATGAAAAAAAAATCCCTAAAAGCAACAAAAGCAATTACAACTTATTTATACCCAAAATAAATATTTTAAATTTTTCCAAATAAAATATAATGGTTAGCAAATAATAAACACAATTATGGAACACATAGTAGTTGATTAACATACAGGCAAACGATGACGAGTAAATTTCATTGCACTAGACATTACATATTACTTCCACAATAACATGAACACACTAACTACTACAACAACAAATAACTAACTAGAATCACACAGTTCATTGACCCTGACTACAACACCAACACCCATGATAGTAATAATGAATTATGTCATGAAGTCTGTAGTCTGTAGTTCACATATAAACAATATATTATCCCTAACCAAGGTCCATTCATTTCATATGCATTATGTCATGAAGTCTATAGTTCACAAGATTAGTTGATGTAAAAGAGCATCATTATGTCGACATGATATCACAAATATCAGAATGGGTGCGACTATATCTTTTTCTATTTTATTTTTTATTTTTTCATTGGTAATAAATAGGCATAACACACAATAAATTAAGATAATACGTTAAATTGCCAAAGGAGTTGTTCTTTTTATTTGACAACATTAAGTATTTGGTAATGCAGAATGCTTAGCATTATCTAGTCCCATATTTATAATGTATATGTTTCGTTTTTTTTTTTTTTTTAATTTTGTTTGAGTTGGATCGGAACTGCCGGTTCTAGGTCTGGAACAATGGTTCCCGACCCGGCAGAACCATCAGTTCAGCATGGAGGAATCGTTCTAGCAGGTTCTTCGACGGTTCAAAACCGTCCTCGATGGGTATAGAACCACCGGGGACTGTTCGGGGTAGTTTGCGGTTCAGAACCATCCCGTACCGATGTCTACTTACAAAGTAACTTCATCCTATATTCCCATTGCCTTCATAAAAGTTTAACATCCTTCCATGACTTCCTTAATATCATGATCTTCGATTAAAGCCACGGTATACCTGTTTCAACAAAATCTATGGAGGTATAAGCTTACAACTAGCTTAGCGAGGTATTCATTTTTATTCGCACCATGATTTCAAACAAGTTCATTTAAATTTTCACGCATATACTATGCATACAAAGCAATAATCACGTGATTATATATAGTTATCTGGAAACCATATATAATGGATTTACCCCTCCGTATCAAAGGTTAGAGAATTGTTGATGAAGATCCTCGACCTTCTACTGCTAGTCCCTAGGCCCCCGTCCAAAGCGTTCGGTTGGCTAGACTTCGAATCTAGAGTCGCATTCCCTGAGCGATTTGGATTCTCTAGGAAGAAACATG
This sequence comes from Combretum micranthum, assembly GCA_024138025.1. Classification (NCBI taxonomy): domain Eukaryota; kingdom Viridiplantae; phylum Streptophyta; class Magnoliopsida; order Myrtales; family Combretaceae; genus Combretum; species Combretum micranthum. The sequence goes on from JAMXBD010000371.1 coordinate 975,288, forward strand.
TTCGTGTTCTAGCACGATAACAACCAATCCAACTCTACGCATGGGAGTAGCAGCCTTTCGAAAGAAATATGACTCGATGGATGCTATGCGTGAGCGTTTTGTTTTTCTTAAGCCAAACCTTATTAAGGTTTATTAGGGGACGATCAATCAATTTAGTAAACAATAAGCAGTCATACAAGTAAGTAAATAAAACACTTAAACAGATAGCTTGAAGTTGCGATATTCTTAAATCTCATTTCATCACATAGGCATAGAATGACATATATATATATATAATTATCCCAGAATTCCCCATATATATATATATATATATCCATTTTTATGTTTTCTTAGTATACTAATGTCACTGCTTTACAAGCACATGCAAGTAACAAAATTAAGAGGAATAACTCACTCGACCATTTTGCAATCTTCTTAGTCGTCGTAATCCTCAGGAGGGGAAATCCCGTATTCCATGTCACATAGACAAAAAAAATACCTAGGATGAGTATTTCATAGAAATTCTACTTAAACTTTCTAATTCTATTTCTCTATGTTTGTCAAAATCACATAAAATGAAATTTCAACTTAAAATGACCATAACTTGCTCATTTTAACTCGAAATTTCGCATATAATATACGGTTTCTACCTATTCGAAAAGATTTATCCATTTCTAAGGTTATTTTGGTCATATAAGGTCGTTTGAGTTTCGAAAACGTGGGGTACAGATTTATTACAAAGATTATAGTTTTCAAAACACAAGTTTGCAAACTTTTCTCTATCCGAAAATACTTGTATCGAAATATAGATATTTGTATAGTTGGAAAAACCCTTTCAATATACATATAGACTCATATTGTATACAAGATTCTAATGGTGTTTTCTTAACGATTATATTTCATAAAACAATGTCTTGCGGTGTTGAAGACTTGTATTTTAACAATTTCTTTCCTAAGTGTTTTGAAAGAAATTCATAATTTCTTGAGTTATTATAAGTATATTATTTTTTTTCTAATTTCTTTCCCAAATAAATTTTCTCTTGGCTTTGGTCTTTTACAAATCTTTGCTTTTAGTGATAAAAATGAAGTTTTCAAAAGTTTTATTAAGTTGTTGATAACTTATAATAATTTGAGTTGTGTATATTTTCTTTTAAAGAAACGACTTTGATAAACAAGTCTTTTTATATGTTCATTCTCCAACTTCTTTGAAAATAACTTTATTTCTAAAATTTGGTCTTTTAACTCTTTTGTAAATCTTGCTTGGAAGAAAATCATATTTAAGTTTTTGATAATGTCTATTGTTTTTGAAACCTCTACTATTTATATTCTTTTATTTCTTTGAAAATGAGTTTATCATTTAGAAACCTTGGCAAATTTTTATTTTTCTAAGCGAGTTTATAATTTAGTGAGTTGATTTTATCTTAACTTATAAAACTTAGTTTAGCTATTACTTTTGGTAAAAATTCCTGCAAGTAAGCTTTTTGAAAAAAGTCTATTTATCAAATAATTATTATTACTAAGTTTTAATAAACTTTATGTGACTTATTGTAATAAAAGAAAATGTTTATTTTGTTAATTAACTTCTTTGAGAAAAAATCATTTTTATTGTTATTTAAGAAAATTCTTGGTGAGTTTGAAAAGAAGTTGTGGGAATAATTTTTCCTATGTAGGTGATAACAAAATCTTGATGTATATAAAGAGAGTTTGGTTTCTCTTTTTTTTTCCTTGGTAAAATCATCCTTATTGACACTTAGGAAGACTTTGGGAAAAGGTTGAGAAGAAGTTGTAAAAATATATTTTCTAAGTTGTTGTTAACAAGTTTCTTTATTTAATGACAAGTTTTCTAACAAAAGAGTTTAGTTTCATATTCCTTTATTAGAGAAAATTCCATTTTAGATTTTGTTGATATAATAACATTATGATGATACATGTACTTGAGCATGTGATATGAAAATAATGAAAATATAAGAAAAAGGTAAGAAGCAAGATAATAATAAGCAATGTAATAATATCAAGTATTGGGAACATTGGCTTCATCAAGGTATCCCGGTCAAGCATTGGGAGCCTTAGCTTCATCAAGGCATCCCGGGACTAAGAGTAGACTAGTCCCAAAAAGAAAAAGAAAAAGAAAAAGGAAGAAAACAAAAAGCAATAATAGAAACATTAAGAATAATTAAAGCAGGTTAGAGAAAGTTAGTGAACATTAGACTCCAAAAATATATAGATATATATATACTTAGTAATATATATATAGAGTTAGATCAGAAACATAATAACAATAATCAGAATGATAGTAATAATAATAATAATAATAATAATAATAATAATAATAATAAATAATAAAATAAATATTGGAATTCATGTGCAAGAACAAAACATGAACATGTTGTTACTTCTACAACTCATATAAGTTTTAAGAAATAACACCATAGTCATGCTAAGTTACATGATATGGGTACCTAAGAGTATTTTGGTTGAAGGATGAAGGTGATAGATGTAGATTATGTGGGTAGTGGTATGTGGTAAATGGTTTATGTGTAGAGAAGGATTTTGTAGGGAAAGATTTTAGAAGAATTTGATTGTAGAGAGTTTTGGTAGAGAGAAATTGTGGAGAGAGGATTTGAGAAATGATTTTGAGAGAGTTTTGTTATGGTAAATGAGTGTGTGAAAGAAGTGGAGGAAAATGGGGCATCTATAGATAAATGTAGAGGGAATTTTGATGTAATAAAATAAATTGAAAAAAAAAATTGAAAGAGAGAGAGGAGTTTAGCCAGTAGTACATATGGGGAGGAAAGAGAGTGTACTTTTGTTTTGTTTTGTAATAAAAAGTAATAATGTGTAAGATATGAAAGATGTAAAGTAGTATTGGAAATGTAAATTGTAAGAAAATAGATGTATAGGTAGTAAGAAAAAAAGTATAGATAGATGAATAGTAAGATAGGATAATGAATAGTAGATTAGACAAATAAAATACCAATAGTAATAAAAATATGCGTATAAATGCGATACCTATGATTTTTAGTTACTGAAAAATTCTAAAACTGATATTTTTGGAAACTTTATATTTTTACAAGTCTATTGGTATTGTCGGAATATTTTTTGCCATCCGGTGTACCAAGACACGATTTTTGAAAACCGAACCTATTCGAATCCGAAAGACACTAGAAATTTGAGAATCTGATATTTTTAAGCTTTCCTGTATTATTACAAACTATTATCAACAATTATTTTCATTCCATTATTTAAGGTTTAAGAGTGCGGGATTGCCGATCTTAAACTCTAGGGTTTATTGTAAACTTTGTTGACTTTTAGGGTTCCGGTTCGACTTCCAGTTGTGTTGAGTTATTCGTATGATTATAAAATTTTGGGGTTTTATTCGTATTATATTTTTAGTTCAACGTCTATGGTTTATATTATTTTACTTACGATTATTCAATATTTTTTTAGTTCTCGGGATCCTTTAACCGAGTTAAGGGTTATGGGTTGATCCAGTTTAACTTTTGGTGAAATTGAAACTTTTGATTCTAAAATTCACCAAAGGATTTAAAGTCTTAGTATTTTGTTGTTAAGCATCGTTTAGATATATCATCTTGATTTGAGGATTAGGAATCGAATAGATAATTTGATTAGTGTACGGATTTTAAATCATTCGATTGTTGGATTTTCTATTTTGTTTTGAGTGTTCTCTTTTTCTCAAGATAAAAAATTTTCGTATTTGACCTTATTTATAATTTAATTTTAACTTGAGTCGATTTTCAGGGTTTTGGTTTCGATGTTAAACTTCTAGGATTATTTTCTATGAATTATGAAAATTTTAGGGGTTTACAACCTAACAATTACAAACTCTATACACTAAGGTATTGTCTGTTATGACATGGTGTTGGTGCATATGCTAACCTAACTCAAATACTTTTAAACCAAAAGTATATATTTTACTAGTAATTAATGTAATATTAATTTTGATGAGACCATATTGCAGTGATCTCCCCTTTTTTATTATCTTATCTAAAATTAAGCAATTAATTTCGATCGAAGTCAACAAAAACAAAGCAAATTAACAAAAGAGCAAATTAAATGTTTACTAAGCTTTAGAAACAATATCTAGACTATAAATCCCCACAAAGATTATCTATATGACGTTAACACCAATATTCCACTTTCTTATTGTTTTTTTAAATTGTGTGAATTCTTAATTTAGACAAATGTCTATCTTGAGATTATCAATTCCTAACTCTAAGTTGATTAATTAAAACATCTAAGATAATATTATTTTAATTATCATTCTATGAGTTCTACAATTAGACCTGATCCTAATCCAACAAATACTTGTCATCCTATCTATTTAAACATATTATTTCTCAGTCTATCTACATGAAATCTAACTTTAATTCTCATGCATACAAATAAATATTTAACAATAAACGATACATGATTAGATTCAATTGAATAATAAATCCATTGAAAAAAAATTAATACATTTGTCACATAGTTTTTATTGGCCTTAGAAAATTCTTATTTGCTAATAATAACTGTAGATTTCAATCTCTCAAATTGAAATCTACAGTTATATTGGATACATCACTGAAATACTTAATTAGAATATGTAACAGCTTCACTTAAAATCCAAGTAGATTTCATTAGTATTATTAAACTCGAAGGTGAAGGATTATGGGGACAATGTACTAAAGAGGTTTAATTTTTTCTTGCGATTTATGTTTTTGAATTTTCATTTTAAGACCAAATTTTTTAGATATTGGATCTTTGTCAACCTCTATCACAAGTGAGATTAGAACAAAAGGCAACTAATATTATTAATTTTTAAAAAATTACAAAAATATCATTAGGACAAAATAATCTCGGTTTTAGACGTGTTAAATTCATCTCTTCAAAGATGAGGTAGTAAGTGCTTGACCTCATCTCTTCAAAAGATGAGGTTAGTTATAATAAATTGACCTTCTCTTTTCAAGAGATGAGGTTACATGTAGTACATTAGTCTCGTCTCTTCAAAAGACAAGGTCATTGCACATATATTGTTCTCGTTTCTTGAACAGATAAAGTTATAGCACTACAGTTACCTCGTTTTTTGAGGAGATGAGATAACAGTAGAAATGTCAACCGTCTGTTCAAAAGATGAGTTTTATATAGTTATATTTTGCAGCATCAACTACTTTTTCAATTGAAATCCTTAGTACAACAATTCATTTACATAATATTCACTTGTCAGAATAATTTACAATCACCTTTTACATTCCCAGACTCAATCAATCATCTACACCAAAAAAAAAAAAAAAAAACAGCATCAAACTATAACAATTCAACTAAAACATCATTCCCACACCCAATCCTCTAACAATATAGTCAAAGACTAATGAAACACAATATAACAAATGTTCGCACATTTTTCAAGTCATTACATGAAAAGTATATACATGGTAGAAATAATAAGAAATTAACATAATAAATGGTAACATCTATTGCTACGTGCTGTCTACCCCTCCTTTACCAAACAAATGTACACATTGCAAGTTTAGACTGATCTGGATCCTATAGGGATGTTCTGCAGATGGATCTATATAGGTAAGAGTGCCATCCCTATCTCCACCATGTGGGTCGTGTTAGTAAAATAAGATGAGATATGAATCCATCTAAGTAAGGCTATTCCTCATATCATCTGGTGGTGTTGGATGCCTCTTCTACGAAGGTGGAGGGTATGAATCGCTGCACCTGAGCTCTCAGACATAGGAGTGTCCAGCTGATGCAGACATGAAGATAATGAAGGTCTAGGCTCATCAAGAAAATGGGTGTTTATAGCGATATATCTAGTTTATGGGTATATATAGACAAATGTATGCTATACTTGTTTTATGATTTGTTGTTTCTGGACTTATATATTAATGGCTAGAAATCAAGGAAAGATAATATTTGTTCTCTTGTTCGTAATCTCTATATATATATATATATATTAGTTATATATCTTTATGTCTATGCATATGAGTAATATTATTTGTACTTTTTATATTATATATATGATAAATGACCCCATATTCCTATTCTTAGAATACTAATAGATGTGAAAAAATTAATTATCGTACTATTTTTTTTTGTATTACCCAAAAATACAAACCAATTGACCTTATTTTGTTATCAACTAGGAGTAAAGAGTCATAAATTTGCGGAAATTTACAAATGCAAAACTAGTTCAATATGGGAGAGCGAATTCTTCTGCTACATACTTCTTCCTTATATATGATTAAATTCATGACCACCAATATTGTATTTTCTTTTTCCGTTTTTTATTTTATTTATTTCAGTCCATTTTAAACATTAAAACAAACTAGCTATACAGAAAAAAAAAATATATATATATATATGTAAGTAAAAACCTCTAATTGTAGAAATATTATTAAAATTTAGAAATATAGGAAACATAGGATAAATGAATTCTTTTGTGTATAATTTTTTAGTATATTAACTCGTCATAGTATATCCAAGTTCTTCTGAATGTGTGAATTGAAAAATAGTTTCTTTTCAAGTGAATATCCCTTAATTGTTGCTTATTTTGCATTACGGTCAAAAAATAGTAAGCCAGCTACTTATTGTATTTAGATAAATGTGACTTCACTAATGTGAATCACGTGACCCAATAAATTGCCTGTTTATTGATTGGAAGTATTCATGCTATGTATATATGTATGTTGTTATTAAATTTATTTGGTGTAAACTTCCATGCTTTACTAATGAACATAGCTTATGGATAGTAGATATGCTAAACTAATTCTGTTATTAACCAAGTGCTTTTACCATCAACCACAATATAATAATAGCAGTAAAATGTTAAGATTGTTTAGATTTATTGTCATGTCGTTTAAACTATATCCTCAATACTAGATTGGTTAATAGTGTTTGCACTATTGCATTCACAGCATGCATAAAAAGGCTCAAGGAACATATTTTTATAAGCCTGCTTTATTTTAAACCTACATTTTTTTTTTAATTCACGAGGTTTGGTTTCTCATAAATTTTTGGCTTATAAGCTCGATTTTAATGCATACAGAATTGCATTCTTGGTCTTAAGCCACCTATGAGCTTCTTTCATGGTTATTTGAATCTTTAACATCTTCTTGGTTATTGAAATCCCTTTCGGTTGATTTCTTTAAGCTGTTATATGCCACTCTTCTTGGTTGAGCCGCCATGTGCTACTCATGAGGCTACTTAAGGGTTACCTACTCGATTAAGATACTAGCCAATGCATATCATATGCATTTAGCATGGCATCTCATTGCATATGGTATATAATCTTATGATCTATTACATATGCTTTTGGATATATTGGTATTTCATTAGTTGCAGTTATCATCTATTGTATCTTTCTTTTACCCACTTAGCTCAAACAAGTACACAAGATAAGATTGACACGAAAGAATAAGGCTCGGGCAAAACCCCGACCTACACCTGCCTCTCTCTCTAAGGCTACGCCTCTGTACCAGCTGAGGATGAGGGCTTCCTCACCATCACTGTGATTGGCATGGATTGGTGCTGATGGTGATGATCATTAAGATTAACCCCCATGAACTTATCCACTACACAAAACCTCTTGTAAAATAGTTGGAGTGTCAGTTGGCGGCATATTGGGCACTTTATATATGAAGTTTACCTATAAGTAACAATAAACATCAATATCAGGATGTAACAAAAAAAAAAAAAAAAAGTAGAACAATAGATATCATGTATAAACATTGAACCTACCATATATTGTATCATATCTCTCATATGACTAATGCAACCCCTGGTGATTGCATGATACTAACCTAAATAATCTGCACAAATACTGGCAAGGATATCTAGTAAATCTACAACATGATTGTGAGAATCATCTCACTCTACAATTCATTTGGCTTGTTCCACTGCCCAGTTCCACTCCGTGCGTCTCCACAGGTATAGCTTATGGAGTGACGCGAGCTTGAGGGGGTTGAATCTTGACTTAAATTTTTACGGTTTTTCAATAGAAATGATATGGATAAAATTATTGCTCGATAGAATCTACGAACAATAAAATTAAACTGGTTTGTGATTAGATTATAAAACGATAGGAATAACAAACTATAAATTAATCACGATATTAAAAGAATCACAAGATTCTAATAACAAGGTTCACCACAATTCTATATGACACAAGAATTGATAAGAACTCAAGAATAAAGAGAATCAAAACTCAATATTAAAAATCACCACAAAGGGTTTCACACTTAAAAGTGCTCTCACATATCCCAAAAGATATGTTAAAAACTTCTATATCTATATTGAGTAGTTACTAACCTTTATATACAGGCTTATTAAGGTAGTTACGTAACTGAAAAATATAATTGTGGCTGTTATATGATTGACAACGTAACTGAAAAACATAATTGTAAATAATTCCTACAAAGAAATTCGAAAAGCCACAAAAGAAATTTGAAAAGACATCAAAACAATTAAAGGCTGACGTAGGAGGCTTCAAGCTTTTAATCTTTTGTGTCGATCTTGAATTTGCTTTCCTTTCCAACGATTTTGGGCTTGCTGATTCATATCATGGAGGGCCTTCATATCATATGGTGGGCTGAGATCCCTTGAAAATCACCAACTATTTGAGCACCTGGTCTGGGTAGTAGTGCTCTGCAACATGAAAGCATACGAGAAGAATGCATGCACGCCATATACCATTGCCACACCAGCAATATTCTAGGAAAAAATCCATAATAGTAGCATATGGCTCCCAAATGACCTGTTCACGAAATAAGTTGGCAACATATAAGTATAATATTACATGTGTAAATAAAAGACTATATAGGATGTAGAAAATTGCACTTTTCTAGGAACCTATCAATTGAAGGCTTCGTTGTACTAGAATAGGAGGTATGTGAGACATTGTATAATGTTGCAATGTGCTTCCTAGTGGCCAATAGGAGGGCGCCTCCCAGTAGCGAATGTGATCCTATTACGTACTAAAGCAATGTGTGGGAAGAGCTCTCCTATACCCAGACTTGCAGCACAACAAAGGGTCTTGCTATGTTAATTATGTTGACATGTGATGCTACGCACAGCTGCTTATAAAGCCATGCCAGACAAGTTACTCCAATGCATATTGCCTGACGACATAAAATTTCTCAAGCAAAGAGAGGTACATAACATGAACCAAGTTTTCTGACTTGTCTTCAACTAAGAAAACAATAACCCCCACCCCCCTCCCCCCCAACCCAAGTAGCAACAGTATATATGCCTTAGCATGGCGCTAGATGGTCACCTTATCCAGTAATGTACTAAAGTGTGCATTGCATCAGTGTCAATCTCACTACTCTAATGTGTGCACCCATTTCAAAGTTACCTATTTGGTCTTTGCTATTATCCATTGTTTGAGTAGGATTAAGTATCTAATAGGCCAGCCCTTGGCTTCCAACATTTAAATGAATATCAATGTCTCCCTTAAGTGTGTGTGGCAACTCCTTTTCAAATATCTAAACACATACTGCCACTGAACCCTTTTGTACATTAATATCTACGGAGTAGCATCATCGTTAATTACTGGAATCACATCATAATGCAATGTCTTATGTCCAATGGCAACCCTATGGTATAGCTCAACCCGATGTGTCGTCCTATTTATCATAAGTCGATTATATATTATGGTCAGGATTTGCTCATAGGTAGAGTTCCTACACAAACTATCCATAATAACTAGCCATCTATCATGACCAAAACCATCATTCTCTACCACAATGTTCCCATGAGAATATAACACAAACTTAACCTTATCCATTTCCACTCTCACCCTACCAGCTTATAAAAAACATGATTGAATGCATAAAACATGGCAGTGAGATATGAATTGTTCTTCCTTATTATCAATTACATTTTATTATTCAAATGTTTATTAAAGGGAACATCAATGTGAATGTCATAACATGTCGACTTCAGCATGAGGAAACTAGCATAACAACAAATTTAACACAATTTAGCATCATAAAGGGGATTTCATTGATTTTTAGCCTAATGCAACTTACAACACGATTTTTATTGAAATTTTTTTCACAATCATCAAAACTGCAAGTTATTATTTTATTTAACTTTATTATATTATCAATGCACTTCAACAATCATCAATGTAGCTTTAATACATGAATTTAAACATAATGCAACATTAAACAACATTAAAAAAGGATAAAAGGGGTCAAAGATAATTTTGGGTAACTTATGTATCCAAATTGAGCTTCAAGTACGGAATTCGCAAAAAATCATTCGAAATAAGCTCGAATTACTACATGAGTGGGGTAGATTGCACAAGATAATCCAAAAAATCACCTTGATTTGGTCGAATAAGGTGAGCACTTGAAATTGAGGCTTATGGTTAGGGTTTGGAGCAAAAGGGATGCAGAGAAAAATGGGAAGAACAAGAATGGGGAAGAAGAAGGCCGTGTGGTGTATATAGTTCGTAGACTTGGTGTCTTGAAAAGAGGAGGTAGTAAGTGCTTAATCTTATCACTTTAAGAGATGAGGTTACTACGACGCTATCTCTTCAAGAGATGAGTTTAACATGCCTAAAAGTGGGATTATTTTTGTTCCAATGATATTTTTTTAATTTTTCTTTAAAATTAAAAATATTAATTTTCTTTTCCCTCAAGATTAGATAAAAGTAATAATAATGATAAATAAGGAGTTAAATTTATCATACTTTTATGACTTACATTATTATTGTTTCTTAGGTGTGTTTTAAGCTTTTTTCCATTTTAGAACTCAACTTACAATGGCACTTGTAACAATGAAGGCCTTACTTTAACCCCTTTCTTAACTTAGCTCTTGATATGAATAAATATGTGTCCTAAAATGGAAAAGTAAAAGAAAAAATTAAGTCCTTCAAGTATATTTTTGGGGAAAAGGAAATTAATATAGTTAATTTTAGAAAAACTACAAAAATTGTAAATCCCTGAAATTTTTGGATTCGAATTGTAGTTTAAACCCTAATAGGAAGTCAATCGGATTTCTAGAGTCAACAAAACCCTAGTTTACCGTAACCGCTTAAGTCCGACATTTCCGTTCTCTCTAGCCCTAGAAAACGAAGTTTGAATAATTAGCTATGATAGTTCGTAATAGCTATAGATTTTACAAAATATCAGTTTTGCAAAATTCGAGTGTCCTTTGAAGTCAATCGGACACGACTCTTAAAAAACGTGTCCAGGAGCTCGGAATAGAAAAAATATTTCGAATATACCGTTAGACTCGTAAAAATATGAGATTTCCAAAAATATCAATTTCGTAATTTTTCGGTAGCTAAAAATATCAAATATCCCTTTTATAAGCGTATTTTCTTACTACCAGTATTTAATTGTCATGTCTACTTTTACATTACACTATTTTCTACTATTCTACACTATTTACCTATCTCTACTTTTCCTTACAACCTACTCTTACAAACCATACACCTATTTCTTACACATTTTCATTTCCAATACAATTTCACATCTTTCATTTCTTATTTTTAATTAACAAAATAACAAAAAAATTAAAATTTTCCTCTTCCCATGCATGAAAGTAGCGCCGGCCCTCCTCCATAATGCCTTAAATTGTTTTATTTTTCATTTATTTAATTAACACAAATTATCTCTCACATTTTCCTATAAATACCCCCTCATACCTTCACTTCTTTCACACCACTTCTTCTCTAAAGTTACTATACCAAAATCTTTCAAGAATTCTCTCAAGAAGTTCTTCCTAGTTTAGCTTTTTTTAGGTAAAAATTCCTCCAAGTTTTCTTTATGTTCATCTACTTAGTATGAACTTAGTGTGTGTTTTCTAAAACCATGAAGGTTAAGAAAGCAACAATAGGTTCATACTTTGTTTTTGTTCATAATCACAATTCCTTTATGTTCTTTTATGTTTCTTTTATGTTCATAACTATTTAAATATCTATATAGCTATATATATATATATATATTTAGAGCATATAAGCTCATTGTCTTGTAATTTATTTACCTTTTATGTAATTTATTTACTTCATTGCAATTTATTTATTCCAAGTGTTTTTAAGACTAGTCATTCTAGTCTTAGACTTGTCCTCATCAAGTCAAAACAATTCTTTTTCTTTTCTTTTCGGGACTAGTCTTTTCTTAGTCCCGGGGTATCTTGATGAAGCTAAGGTCCCAATACTTGATTTATTTTCTTATTTACTTAATCTTTCAAGTTATTATGTTCATTTATATTTCTATAGCTTATGATTCATATTCATGCATGGTCATAATGTTTTGTCTCAACAAAAATAAATGAGGAAGTCTTTTCTTAAACTAAAGGTTCTTTTTAAATGAATGTAGAAAATAGATTTCTTAAAGAACTGATGAACATGCTTAGAAATGATTTTTCTTAACAAAAAGTTTTATAAGAACTTATTTTTCATCAAGTATTAGAAATTCTTTTGGAATCATTACAAGAAATAAAAATGTCATTTTATTACTTTTAAAAGTTGTTGGAATCTAAGTTTAGAAAATAAAACCACTCCTTAGGAATTTAAAATAATCACAAGAGATTAAATTTAGAAAAAGGAATGTTCATCTCAAATAACTCAAGATCTTTTCAAAAGCAAAATGAATATCCCAACAAATCTAAGTCTTTTAAAAACCTTACTTTTCATAAGTTGAGACAACTTCATTTACTTCATCCATTTATTATGAGTCATTACATATATGTATATACCTTTCAAAAAGTTTACAAAATACTTGAAATATTTATCTTTCCAAATGAGCTTTGTTTACAAGAAGGAAAACAAGTTTTTGTAAATTCGTGGCAAAGCTGGTTGCTGTCTTTTCGGAACCCAAATGACATAGTTTGATGAAAATAAGCTTAGAAATGCGTAGATCTTTTCGAGTAGGTAGAAAACGATATATTATACGTGAAATTCCGAGTTAAAATGAGCAAGTTATGGCCATTTTAAGTTGGAATTTCCTCTTATACTATTTTACCGCGATTTTAAGAAAAGTTTAGAATCTTAAAGAAGGAAAATTTCATCAAATACTCATTTTGGGTATTCTTCTTGATTAGATAATCTCGAGGAGAAGTATTCGTATCCCGAAGATTACTACGATTAGTGGAAATCCCGAACGACTCATCCATTTCAAGAAAGGTGTCATCATGGCTGAGTGAGTTTACTCCCCGTTTTTTTTTTTCATACTCTTGATTGTGCTTGTAAAATTAGTTGCACTAGAATTTAGGCAAAATCAAAAGGAAGTGTATGATAATATGTTGAAAGAATACTAAGTATATCGAAACTCGATTGGTTTGTAATAAAGTTGTATGTGCATTAATATCTTGAAGTGTTTGAAATTGATTGATCACTTGAAAGAAGTTAAAAGTAACTACTATACTTTAATTAAGAAATTATTCATGCGCTTCATATGTTGAGTCACATTTCATTCACTACTATACAATTAGTGGGACAAGTGTATAATAGTGATGGTAGGCAGAACCGGTATATCATGTAAGTGGCGAGTAGGAGCCGGTAAAAACTACAAAAATTGGTGGCTAGTAGGTGTCACCCCGAAGGGTGCCCTAAACGTGGCAGTCCGCCACATATAATATCAAGGCTTAAGAATGGCTACCTTAGTCATGCGAAAGCCTTAGTATTATATGTAAGACGTCTAACACGGTAATAGGAGACGCTTTTGGGAAGCATAGTTTAAGCAAGTAAAGATAAACATACAAGAATCCAGAAATAAAATATATCATATCATAAATAACCAAAGGTCTATTACATAATTTCTTAGGGGGCATACCCCGCTAATTCCAAGGATCGAGATAAACTTCATAACATCCAAAATACTACATCAAAGATTTCAAAGGAATTCTAATCTAAGTCTTCGAGTAGATTTCCTCCAAAAGCTTCAATATAAAACGTACACGGATACGGGAAGACCTCGGGCTCAAAAATAGGTGTTCCTGAGAATACAAATATCTATAGGGGGTGTAAGCTTATGGGCTTAGTGAGTAAATCCCAAAATTCATACTCAAGGAAAATTATCAACCAAGTTTATTATTCAAACATATGGGATGCAACAACCACGTGAGCATACAAGACATATGATTTTCCGGGAATCATATGTTGAATGAATTACGCCCTTCATTCGGGGTTGGGTATTCAGGCCAATTACAGCCACAACTTTTAAAAATACTTTTATAGATCTTACCGGCTCCTATACGCCATCAAAAACTTGTAGTTATTACAGGCTCCTACTAGCCACCAATCTTGTAGTTTTTACCGGCTCCTACTCGCCACTTACATGATATACCGGTTATGTCTACCACCACTATTATACACTTGTCCCACCAATTGTATAGTAGTGAATGCAATGTGACTCAACATATGAAGTGCATGAATAATTTCTTTAATTAAATTCTAGTAGTTACATTTAACTTCTTTCAAGTGATCAAACAATTTCAAACAATTCAAGATACTAATGCACATACAACTTTATTACAAACAAATTGAGTTTCGATATACTTAGTATTCCTTCAACATATTATCATACACTTCTCTTTGATTTTTGCTTATATTCTAGTGCAACTAATTTTACAAGCACAATCAGGAGTATAAAAAAAATATAACGGGAAATAAACTCACTCAGCCATGACGACAACTTTCTTGAAATGGATGAGTCGTTTGGAATTTCCACTTAATCGTAGTAATCCTCGGGATACGAACAATCTTCCTCGTGATTATCTAATCAAGAAGAATACCCAAAATGAGTATTTCATGAAATTCTATTCTTCAAGGTTCTAAAGTTTCCTTAAAATCGTAGTAAAATGGTATAAGGGGAAATTCCAACTTAAAATGGCCATAACTTGCTCATTTTAACTCGGAATTTCGCGTATAATATATCGTTTTCTACCTACTCGAAAAGATCTACGCATTTCTAAGCTTATTTCCATAAAACTAAGTCGTTTGGATCCCAAAAAGGCAGTGACTAATTTGCCACGAATTTTGCAAAAACTTGTTTTCCTTCTTGTAAACAAAGTTCATTTGAAAAGATAAATATTTCAATTATTTTGTAAACTTTTGAAAGGTATATATTTATATGTAATGACTCATAACAAATGTATGAAGTAAATAGAGTTGTCTCAACTTATAAAAATCAAGGTTTTAAAAGATTTTGATCTTGAGATTCTATTGAATATTTATTTTACTTTTTGAAAGATTTTGAGTTATTGAGATGAATATTCTTTTTCTAAATTTAATCTCTTGTAATTTCTTTAAATTCCTAAGGTGTGGTTTTATTTTCAAAACTTGGATTTAAAAAGTAATAAAATGACATTTTTATTTCTAGTAATGATTCCAAAAGAATTTCTACTTCTTGATGAAAGACGTTCATGGGTTTTTAGAAATCCGTTTTCCATATTTATTTCTTTAGAAAGAATCTTTATTTCAAGAAAACATTTTCTCATTTATTTTTGTTGAGACAAAAACATTATGTTCATGCATGAATATGAATCATAAGCTATAGAAATGTAAAATAATAACTTGAAAGCTTAAGTAAATAATAAAGTAAATCAAGTATTGGGACCTTGGCTTCATCAAGGTACCCCGGGACTAAGAAAAGACTAGTCCCAAAAAAGAAAAGAATTGTTTTGACTTGATGAGGACAAGTCTAAGACTAGAATGACTAGTCTTAAAATCAACTTGGAATAAATCGCAATAAGGTAAATAAATTGCATGAAAGATAAATAAATTGCAAGATAATGAGCTTATATGCTCTAAATAGTATATATAGTTATATAGATATATTAGATAGTAGTAACATAAAGGAAATATAAAGAACATAAAGGAACATAAAGAGATTGATATTATGAACAAAAACAAAGTATGAATCTAATGTTGCTTTCTTAACGTTCATGGTTTTTAGAAAACATACACTAAGCTCATACTAAGTAGATGAACATGAAGAATTCTTGAGAAATTTCTTACCTAAAGGAAACTAAACTTAAGAAGACTTCTTGAGAGAACTCTTGAGAGATTGGAGAGAAATTTTTGTAGAATAACTTTAGAGAAGAAGTGGTGTGAAAGAAGTGAAGGTATGAGGAGGTATTTATAGGAAAATGTGGGAGATAATTTGTGTTAATTAAATAATTGAAAAATAAAACAATTAGAGGGATAGAGAGAGAGGGCCGGCGCCAAACATGCATGGGGAAGACCAAATATTTGATTTTTTTGTTATTTTGTTAATTAAAAGTAAGAAATGAAAGATGTGAAGTTGTATTGGAAATTAAAATGTGTAAGAAATAGGTGTATGGCTTGTAAGAATAGGTTGTAAGAAAAAGTAGAGATAGATGAATAGTGTAGAATAGTAGAAAATAGTGTAATGTAAAAGTAGACATGACAATTTAATAACCGGTAGTAAGAAAATACGCGTATAAAGCGATATATGATATTTTTAGCTATCGGAAAATTATGAAATTGATATTTTTGGAAATCTTATACTTTTACGAGTCTAACGGTATATTCAGAATATTTTTCCTATTCCGAGCTTCCGAACATGTCTTTCAAGAATCATGTCCGATCGGGTTCAAAGGACACTCGAAATTCTTCAATCTGATATTTTTATAAAACCTATAGCTATTATGAACTATTACAACTAATTTTTCCAACTTCATTTTCTAGGGCTTGAGAAAACGGCAATGCCGGACTTAAGCGGTTACGGTAAACTAGGGTTTGGTTGATTCTGGAAATCCGGTTGACTTCCGTTTAGGGTTTAAACTATAATTCAGATCCAAAAATTTCGAGGATTTACAGTAGGAGCCTGTAATAACTACAAGTTTTTGATGGCGTATAGGAGCCGGTAAAATCTATAAAAGTGTTTTTAAAAGTTGTGGCTGTAATTGGCCTGAACACCAACCCCGAATGAAGGGCGTAATTCATTCAACATATGATTCCTGGAAAGTCATATGTCTTGTATGCTCACGTGGTTGTTGCATTTCATTTGGTTGACTAATAAACTTGATTGATAATTTACTTTGAGTATGAATTTTTGGGATTTACTCACTAAGCCTATAAGCTTACACCCCTATAGGTATTTGTATTCTCAGGAACACCTATTTTTGTGCTTGGGACCTCCCCATATTCGTGTAAGTTTTGGTATATTGAAGCTTTTGGAGGAAATCTGCTTGAAGACTTAGATTAGAATTCCTTTGAAATCTTTAATGTAGTATTTTTAATGTTGTAAAAATTATCACGATCCTTGGGATTAGTGGGGGTATGCCCCTAAGAAATCATGTAATAGACCTTTGGTTATTAATTATATAATATGTTTTATTTCTGGATTCTTGTATGTTCATTTTTACTTGCTTAAACTATGCTTCGCAAAAGCATCTCCTATTACCGTGCTAGACGCCTTGCATGTAATACTAAGGCTTTCGCATGACTAAGGTAGTCATTTTTAAGCCTTGATATTATATGTGGCGGCTGCCACATTTAGGGTACCTTCGGGGCGTGACAAAAATACTATTGAGATCAAACTAATCCTAAATTTAAGCAAGTTGAACTTGTCTCTTGGACAAATAAGATCATAAGTTGAAGAGACGAGGTCACTAAATGTTAGACATCCTTATATTTTCAAGAGATGAGGTTGCGCAAAACAAAAATACATTAAAAAAAAACTTTCTCTTCTCTTTCTAATCCTTTCCTCATTCTTCTTCGTCTTCTTCAACGATTTTCTCCATTTTCTTCAACTTCTAGTAAAATTTCATCAAAACTCAAAAGCCCCAAGTTATCACTCACAATAAATAATACTCCTTCTCCTTCCCCTTCTTCACTATATGTAGATTCAATATGCACTTTACTTCACAATCACAGTGATAAAGTTATAAACTTTGACTCTTTACTTAATGAATACAAGAAAAAGCTAAGTCCTTTTATTGTACTTGAAGTTGTAAAGAACTATAAGCAGTTAGGTAGGATAGAGAAGCCCTTCTGTTTTTTGAGAACTATAAGCAACATCTGATCCTTTTCGCTGGTGCTGCCTGAGCTTCTTAAGCCGAAGACATATGTAGTGGTATGCATCAATCACGTATTGTAGAAACTTGTCTCTGTTTTATTTCAAGAGATGAGACTGTTTAACATATAAGGACATCGTCTGTTTAAGAGACGAGTTTAATTTACCTAAATTTGGGATTATTTTGATTCAAGTGGTGTTTTTGTAATTTTTTTAAAAATTAATTATATTGATTTCCTTTTCTTGTATTTTTGCCAAAAACTTGTTTTGGTTTTAGATTTATCTACAAAGCAAAATTATTGCATTACAAAGCTATAGCATGGCAAAATGGTGGAACATGTTGTTCGTGCGACCTATGGTGTGGAAAAACAACTTTGATGACTTGGAATCAGATGTGGGGCACCGTGGGCCTTCGATTCGGTTAATTGTTGTGGCTACTCTTTAATCATCATTTTCACCTTCCCCATTCTGTGGCTACTCTACTTTTCTATAGGATGCTAATTATGAAGTACCTAAAGAAAAAAAAAATTGTAAATATATTGAATATATTAAAATGAATTCCTATAAAATGTAGGTCAATGTCCATAATGCAATTCACACACAAAATATGATATGCAATCAGTCCTTCTCATTTAAGGACTCAATATAACAAATGAATCTCGTCATTTTAATACTTATATAAATAAATGAACAACAAACAAGGATTATATTGATTCCATAGGTTCATGAGAATCTTGCATATTCGGCTCATGAACATATAAGGTTGACATTTGCATAACCTAGTCCTGATGCATTTCAGGGTCTCAAAAAATGATTCTTCAATTCGAGTTCTTTGATTACTCTATGTTGAATGTATGTTACGTAAGTTTTTAGTGTAATTACATATATTTGATGTGTTGTATTGTTGCATGTAGGATACTTAAATTGTATATATTATGACATATGTATGTGTGTGCACATGGTAAATTTGTTTTGGATCTTACGACTTACTCATTTGAGATCTAAATATCTTATAATGTGTATGATAAAACCCTTCAATTGGGATTGAGACTCGAGAGCCGCATTGGTACGATAGATGACTATGGAATTATATGAAGCTTTAATTTTGATTTAGGTTGATATATATATATTTAGACGAATGATATTTGGTACTAGAATTTTGTTAATTTATTCAATTAACTACTTTAAGTTTAAATGTATCGATTTACTATCTAAATTTCATTCACTTTTCAGTTAACTACCTAATTCTAGATAAATTTTACAATTAACAATATGAATTTTGCTCAATTTTACAATTAATTACCAAATCTAGATACTACAAATGAATTGAAAAAGTTTATACGTAGTAAATGAATATTTTTAAACTTTATATACCTAATTGTTTAGGTAAAGTTGAAGTATCAAATGAAGCATTTGCCTTTTTTGTTTTATGTACATATTTTGACCACTTCATGCAAAATGAGAATTAAAGAATAAGGGAGTTTAAAAGATTCTTGTGAATATATAATATTTATGATTTACTAATAGTTTTAAGTCTTGTACATTCTAATTGTAATAAAATGGCCTCACCTCGTTTGGAATTAAAATATATATCTATGTCTTGTACAAACATATACTACAGAAGTTTTTGCCACATTTTACGCCGTCCATACTACTTTCAACACGGATTAGGGTAATATCCATCATTTGAACATCTTGAAGGTCTGAGTCCAAAAAAAGAAAATCTTGAAGGTCATGTCAAAATTATGAGTAATTATCCAATCTAAAAATTTACTATGGAAACTAGTATTTTGCCAAAAGGTATGTGGTGTGAGAGCACGGTTCCATACTTCTTCTTCTTCTTCTTTTTTAGTAAGATAAATTTCATTCATTATGAAAATGTTGCATGTATCAAAATCTAATCGGATGAAGTAGCACATCTCTTCAAAAGTTAAACTATCCTATTTAAGGGATAATACATCCACATGAACAAAATTCATCCTACTGGCGAATAGAAAAAAATCACATAATATGGATGATATAAACTCATATAGGGGATGGCAACAAAAGGAAAAAAAAACAATAATAAATATATAAAATAAAAAGTAAAATTAAACCATTTATTCAAAAAGCCAACAATAATCTAAAATCTCAATTGATAAGATACCTTTATATTCACAAAATCTATTAGAATAGACATTGGACAGTGATTGTGATGAATTGAGAGTTAAGAACTAAAAAGTACGTGAAAAAGTGAAAATCGCGAACTTAAGTTTAGAAATGTGATTTTGGTAGGAAAAAAAAAAAGAAAGTTTGGAAATGTGATTAAATAAAAAATTTTAAAGAAAATTGATTGAGAAAAAGAAAAGGAATATGGTGATTCGGTCCGCTTATTCAATCAAAGGCGTTTTCCGCGGTCAAAACAAAGACCAATGGAAACCATTTTCAGCCAGGGATATTTTTAAGATTCGGTGCGTGGAAGATGGGAAAAGGAAATTAATATTACTTTTTTTTAAAAAATTATAAAAATGCCACTAAAAAAAAATAATCTAAAAATAGCAACTTGAACTCGTCTCTTGAAGAGACGAGGTCATTAGTGGCTGACCTCGTCTCTTCAAAAGACGAGTTTAATGTATTTGCACCGATCTCGTCTCTTCAAGAGACGAGGTTGAACTTCAACTCTTCAAGAGACGAGTTCAACTGCCTATTTTTGGGATTATTTTTTCATTTCATGGATTTGTGTAATTTTTTGTAAAAAGATAGTTATTTTTTTCCTTAATCCCGTGGAAGATCCATTTGGGATTTTATGAAATTAGCCATAATCTGAGTGCTTTTAGGGGTAACTTTACGAAATCAAATGGATTGATAAGGTTTTATGAGGTTTTACGACCTTTTATGACGTTTAAGGAATTACAAGTAAAATTATGGATAACATGTAATTTCATAAACATTAAAATTAAATTTGGTAAAATCAACCTTCAAATGTAAGATAAAATTACCCCCTCTTCTCAAATGCACCGTATCTAAATTGTCCAAATAATAGAAAAACAACAATAAATATATATTAATTATAAAAATATTATTTATACAATTATCCAATCTTAGTAATAAATATAATAGACACTGATATTTACCTTTTACTTCAATAATTAATTATTTTATTTTTTACACAAAATAAATATTATAATAATTATTATAATCATATTACATCCTTATTGAATTGGAATCAAGTTCTTGATTCCATATATTGAAGTTTACGAGCTATTAACTTTCTCCTGTATTAAGTTGTGTTGTTTGCCATCAAGATGCAAAGAGCCATGGAGGCCATGACGTAGTGCATGCACATGAATGTGATAATCTAATATCAATTAGTTGGTCGTAGTCTTCTCCTATCCATTATTTTTTTACTTGTCTTTTGATAGAGTTCACCAAACTACCACAAAACAACGCTAGCACTTATTATAAATTTCAACATGATTACTAAAGCAGCCCATTTTGCCTTTTCAACCTTATCAAAAGTTTCATATATGTGTGGTTCATGTAACATTGCTTCAAAGGGTATTCATTGATCAAATTATTCTTGTAGGGGTAGGGATGTAAACGGGTCGGGTCATCCTGTCCCAAACCTGACCCGATAATAAATGGGTTGTCCCAAAACCCGATCCGACCCGTTTAATATATTACATAATTAAATGCATCATTTTATTATTTCATTAAATTATTATCGTAGTGAGGCATGTTGAGGAGGGCAAAAATTTCAATGGAGTTGATAAAAATCTTAATTTTTATTTAAAAAAATTAGAAAACGTTAAAGACAGGTAAAAAATTACTAAACATGAAAACTGAATATATAAGGTAAAGTCGGTAACTCAAGACATGTCATTGCCTAAAATTATTAGAAGACTTACATATATCTATATATATATATATATATAATACATCCAACTCATAATAATAATAATAAATAATAATAATAATAATAATAATAAAATGATGACACTACACGATGATCTATATATTCTTGATTTATTTGTCATTATATATATATAATATCTATTTTTCTGAGAAAATTAATTTTTATACTTTGTTGTGTTGTATGGGAAAGAAATGAATTTTGAAAAAGTGGGGAAGGTGCACATGGAAATCGATTTTCTCTGGATAATTGGTCAGTAATTATTAATTGTAAATATAATTCATATCCTATTATGTGACTCAATACATGAATAACAAAATAATAATATGAAAAGCATCATTCAACTAATAAATAAGTAAATTTCTTAAACTAAAATTTTTAATTTTTATTAATTAAATTGGGTCGGGTTTTCCCAACGGGTTATGGGTACAACCCAAAACCCGACTAAACCTATAGGGTCAGACCCTATAGGGTTTTTAGCGGGCCGGGCGGGCGGGTACCTTATAACAACCGCCCGTTGCATCCCTACGTAGGGGGCATCATTGGCCTGTACTCCAAATAAGCGAACTTTACAATGTAGGGTACAATACTTCATCTAACATTATTTAAATGGAAGCAATGAGTTTGGTGTCTTTTTATTTTTAATCATTATTCTTAAATTAAAATAGTTTTTTTATTTCATTAAAGTTAAAAATATATTTTTTATAACCATCAAAGTCTTTTTAGTAATTGTTGCTCGCACCATCTTTCTCCCACTCATTCTCTCTCCATAGTCTACAATAACTGCTTTTCTTTATATGAATTGTTTTTTTCCTTCTTAATATTCTCTATTCTCTTTCTTTTTCAAAATAATAACTGCTATTTCAAAATAATAGCCTCTCGCCTCTTCTTCCTGCATTAAACTCCAATTCTAATATAATTACTCTCTCGATCCTTTTTTTTTTCTAAAAACTTACATTAAAATTTTAAATAATAAAATTAATCTATTTAAATCAAAATTATATAAAACATTTTTATCATAAAACATATTGATATTGTATCTTAAAAAATTAATATTTTGGTTGTTTAATTGTATAATCTAAAGGATTCAATACTATTTTATCGTATTATAATAACTATTTTATTATTATTTTTATTTTTTCACATGCGGGTGCTTTTATCTGCTAGGGTATAACTAAGAACCGATGGGTGGTCCTTCAATGCATGCATATGGGGCAGAGGTTTTGCAAATATTTCTACATAATGATGCAGGTAAGTCAAACAGACGCTAAAATATGAAGGTGCGGCATGCCGGATAGATGTCATCATATTCTAGTAGGAAAATCCAGCTGTGAAAACCCAAGTGTTGTTGAATGTTGATTCAAGATTTGTCTTCTCAAAATCATAATAATTTATTATTGTTGTTGGAATCAAATGCAGACGATGCAATTATATATCTTATAATTGACATAATCGTTATTATTCACATATTAACTTTAATAAAGCTCATCCCATTCTCATACACACTTCACATGCATTTTTTTTTCTACGTAGGAATTTAGACTCCCCCCTCATAGACTTTGAATCCTCTAGTATTAATTCTTAAAAACAATTGTACAATATATATTTTTAATTTTTTAAAAATAATATATATTATATGTATATTATAAAGAATAATTTAATTACCAAGTATAATTTAATGGTTAGGTATTTCTTTTTATATAAGGTCATGAGTTCAAATCTAATGACTAATGAGTGTAATCTTACTAATAGTATTAAATTTTTTTATTATAAAAATTTTATTTAACTAAATAAATTCTTGTAAACAAATATTTTTTATTTGTAGACAAAAAAAATTACATTATCTATATTACAAATGTTTTGATATTATTGCATAAAGTAATAATAATTGTGATAGGAATCATACTACTCAATATTACATTTAGAAGACTATGAAAAATTATAAGTTGTTATATTTTCTATTATTATTTATAGAATGACTCCATTAGTTATTTCAATGTTATTGTATTTTTTTTATTTATTATGTTATTTTATTAATAGAGGTCTATTTTTTTATATTATACTTATGCCCTTCGGTTATCAAGACTTTGTATAATGAGGTTTGCTATTTTCATAAAAAATACAATTGAAATCTTTTTTTTTTTAATTGAATGAGAATGTTCAAGAGCTTTTTCTGTAAAATCTTCTTGTCTAGTCAACATTTGAAATTGTAGCTATAAAACCTTAGCCTAGACCTTGTCAATTCTAACATAGGATTTGTAGTGCTGAAAAATTCCGTTTAGTTTTAATTATAGCAAAATTACTATTGTTAATTAAATAAAACAGGTTCATTGTTTTATGTGATCATTGCGTGTAGCCTTACCAATTATACAAAACCAAAAACCTGATTTAAATTAGTTTAATTGTGGATTTTTTGACTAAACAATAAAATTAAATTGCTCATATCTTTTCATTTGTTTTATTCATAAAAACCCTAAAATTCATAAAAACGGGAAAAATCCAAAAAAAATCACAAAAATACAAAATTTTCCATCTTTGGTTTCATTTATTCAAATACTAATTATATATGTATCATCTTGGTATTAAAGTGAGCAAAATTCAATAGTCTCATCATTAATTTTGATGGGACTGGTCCCATTATTGTCAAACCGCTCATACCATAATCTAACCACTAAATAGTTAATATTTTAATTGTTATATTTATTTTAAAAGTTAGAGGATTGATTGGATGGCTCCGTTTACGAGACCGCATAATCTCCCTTAAAGTAAAGGTTACGCTAGGATGTTCAACAATGTGGAATTTGCAATTGAAGTTCTTGTAGATTTAGACATATATAATATATATGTATAGTTGTCATCTTTATTAGCAACATTCAACTTTTATCTTATGGGTTTTAGATTTGTAGGTGCCTCTTAATTGTTAAACAACAACAACAACAATAATAATGATGATGATGATCACACAAATATAGATCTTGAGTTGCTTTATCTAAGTTTAGAAATAATGGTTGGTCAATATTTACGTTAGAAACCCCAAAAAGAGTCTTTTACTTTTCTTTCTTAGAACTTGTATATTCTCATAGATATGTAGCTTTCAACAATATGGCTTAATCTAACTGTGGCGATGTTATCTTATTAATTAGATAGAATTCTATTTTCTTCTTTAGCTATAATCCTTTGTCACATCAATTGCAATTAATCAATATTTCAAATAAGTTATTAGTGCATGTATTTAATAATTTAATTCATCCATATCCATTATTTTGTTTTCTTTTGTTTTGTTTGATCATAGAAAAATCCTCAAAATTCACAAATATTACAAAACATAAAAAGACAAAAATTTCAAATTTCATAGTTTCCAAAGAATTTTGTAACTTTACTTCAATATAGATTTTATTAGTGTGATTTTTGGTATCAAAGCCCTTTTATGGTTTATTGTGAATATGTTCGTTATTTTCATAGAAACAATTGAAGTCCATTTCATTTGTTTAATGAGAATCTTTGCATTCATGAGGATTTGATTTATGGTGTTTTTTATAATAGGGACGATCCATACGGAGGGCTTTTGATTATTAACATAAACAATATTTTTGGAGAATTGACAGCTCATGTTACTATTGAGATACTTTTGGCATTATCTAAAGGGGATTTATAGATTATATAAAGAGTTTAAGGCTGAATATAGTTCTTGGTCCAAAGATAGTTTGGATATTTTACTTTATATTTTTCAAGATTTATTTTTGTAGATTCATCTTTGATCATGAAGGATATTTAGTCAAGATTCAGGACAAACCTTCTAAGATTTAAGGGCAAATCTCTGTCAACCCGAAGGTGATGATTTGAATTATATTCCCATTATTTCGTTTTGAAGAATTTATGAAAAATTTCAAGTCGTTAGTTTTATATGATTATTTTAAGTATTAGATCATTAGTTATTTCAATATTATGAGATTTCATTTATTTGTTATGTTCTTTTATTAAGTTAAGAGAACAATTTAGGTCCTTTTCACTCGTTAAATAAGAATCTTTAAGATTTTTTTTTTCTTTGAAATCTTTTTGTCTTATCAATCTTTTAAGAGAACAATTCAAGTCCTTTTCATTAGTTAAATAAGAATCACAAAGAGTTCTATTTTTTTTTTTTTTTTGAAATCTTCTTGTCTTATTAATCCTTGAGATTGTCTCCACAAGACATTACCCCATATCTTCTCGATTCCAACATAGAATTTGGGGCAATAAAAGATTATGTTTAATCCAATTGCAGCAGATTACTCTTATTTAGATTAAACAAACTCTTTATTTTGTGTAATCTTAATGAATCAAAAGAACTAGATAAAATTAGTTTAATTGAGGTGTCTTTGATTCATTAGTCAAATTAACACATTTTTTCTTTGTTTTATTATAAAAAAACATAAAATTCATTAAAAATATTAAAAAAAAAAAAACAAAATTTCATCTTTCATCGGTTTATCCAAATACGAATTCTATTTGTACCATAATGACACCAGTTATATGATATGATATAAGAATGCTTTTTATGCAATTAATATTATAAAAATAAGTATGGATTACTAAACAACTATCTAATTCGGATATATTTTTCTATAAATATTTCTATTGAAAAAAAAAAACTTATACATATTTTATTTATTACATTTTTTAATAAGTAATTAACTTGCAAGTAATATATATGCATATTTTTTTTATGAAATGCACTAAATATCCTTTATAATTTCTTAAAAAAATTTCATACTTACAATGTTCTAAAAGATTTCATGGCAAAATCTTTAACAAAATTTTTATAAATATATAGAATGCAATATAAATTGTAAACGAGTAGATATTTACAAATAATTCTAATATAAACTTACTTAATGTCTAACCCCTCAAGTCATATAATTTTGCAATCATCCTTAAATAATTGTAAGACTTTTTTACTCAATATATAGTGTTACAACAAGTTATAGGAGGCTGGAAACACTGATACTTCAACTATACTTGCGTGTATTTCCAAAACTGGCTCGTGGCAAGAAAGCACCAACAGAAGCTGGGGTAGTTAGGCTGGAATTATTCATGACTAACATCGTAGACCCTGTTTAAGTGATGGAAGACAGCAAAGGTAAGCTTAAAGAGGAGTTACTGAGAACGATATAGTTAACTCTAAATAGGGCAGTTGGTGATCTAGTAATAGATGGATGATGAGATTGGAGAGGGGATGGTAAGTTGTTACAAAGAAAGACACGAGGATCAGAAGCTGTCCTCGGAAATTAGTAGATTTCATTTGTACAGCAAAACATTCATAATATAGTAGAGATACTATTGTTGTAATCTGTTAATAAGCATAGTTAACAGAATAGTAGTTGTAACAGTTTAGTTCTGTTCAACAATAACAGAATACGGTTGTAGATCAACAAGATAAAGAACGAATATAAATACAAAGTAAGGGAAAAGGGAATTTATTCCCCCCTTTTGTTCATATGATGGTTGCATGGAGTCTGCTGTGACTCGAACAACAGCCTTGCTACCCAGTACCTGTAACAAACACAACAAATTAACCAGTAACCACACCATTAGAGCATTCGTAGATACATGAACATAAAGTAGCGGGACGAAGAAGAGATACAGTGGAAAGATTAGGGTTTGAGTCTTACGCTGTGAGGAGTTGGTAAAGTACGGAGGCAGGAAGTGGGAGTTACATGCATTAGGGTTAATTAGAGTACAGGGAGGGCTGAGGGTAAGGAAGTGGACCGGGCCGAGAGAGAAAAGGCCGGTAATATTTGGTGCTCTCGTTCTTCGTGTGCTGGATAGAGATTTAGTTCCTTCATCCACAATGTCTACTCGATCGCAGGAAGAATTTGTTAAACTGCAGAATTTGGTTTATTCGTTAGCAGATACCATGAAAGCCATGCAAATGCAAATGCAAGATTCGATGAAATCTAATTCGTTGATGCACCAGAATTTGCAAGAGTTAAATGCCACTGTCAATTCTTCCATCCAGCAGTTTGGAGAGAAGATTGCTCATTTAAGGAATCAGACTGATGCTAATGGAGTTCAACAAGACAATTCAGATGCTTCACAGTCATCATTTTCCGCAGCAGATTCCTTGTTGAAAGGAATTAAATTGGAGATTCCGAAATTTTCGGGTCAGGATCCATTGGGATGGATATATCAAGCACAGAAATTTTTTAATTTCCATAAGGTGCCTGAGGAACAGAGGTTAGACATTGCCACATTTGCTATGGAAGGTGAAGCATTACAGTTCGTTCAGTGGCTTGAACAGAACAAACAGTTGAGTACATGGTCTCAATTTTTGATTTCTATCAAATCTCGTTTTGGTCCATCAGAATATGAGGACTTTCAAGGTGCTTTATCCAAGCTTATGCAGCGGAAATCCGTTAGTGACTATCAAAAAGAATTTGAGGCTTTATCAAATCAAGTCACTGGGATTTCTGAATCTTTCCTTTTAAGCTGCTTTGTATCAGGCTTGAAGAGTCATATTCGCAAGGAAGTTCAGATTGCTAAACCTACTTCCTTACATCATGCTATTTGGCTTGCCAAAATGCATGAATCCAAATTTTTTTATAGTTCTTTTCGATCCAAACAATCCTTTTCACCACCATACAGTTCCAGTTCAAATACAATATCTGTTAATACACATTCTCATCCTCAAACACAAATTCTTATTCCCATACCTTAGCCACAAACACATTTCCCAATACTACTCATTCTACCAATTCCACTTTGCAGTTTTCAAAACCATTACATCCCATCCTAAGCCATTACCAATTCGGAAAATGACTCAAGCTGAAATACAAGAGAAGCGTGATAAAGGCCTTTGTTTTCATTGTGATGAGAAATATTCTCGTCAGCACAAATGTAAAGCCAAATTTTGTTGTTGTTAGATGAAGGAGAGGAAGAGGGGGAAGATGTGGATGAGGAAGACCATTCAGAAGTTTTGAAATTGGATGAAGGCACTATTAGTTATCATGCCTTGTCAGGACATACTATTCCACGAACTCTTCGTTTTCGTGGAAAAGTGAGAGGACAGGATATATCGGTGCTAGTGGATTCGGGTAGTACTCATAACTTTGTACAGTCCGGATAGCTAGACATTTGGGGTTGCCTATAATGCAATCTGGGCATTTTAATGTGATGATAGGGAATGGGAGTAAATTGTCATGTGAAGGTCATTGTGAGGATGTGGAGGTGGATATTCAAGGTTTAATTTTTCGGGAAACATTTTATGTTCTTCCTATACAAGGGCAGATTTTGTACTGGGTGTCCAGTGGTTACAAAAGTTGGGACCTGTCACAATTGATTATAGTTCTCTTACTATGCAGTTCGTGACTAGCGGTTCCATGGTGGTGCTTAAAGGTGATAATCAACATTCATTGTTGCAGATTTCCCATCATCAACTGCGCAAATTTTTCAACAAGATGCTGTGGTCTCTTATTTTCATTGGTGGCTCAGGAGGTAAATTCTAATTCATGTTGCATTACCACCAACAATAGAGATCTAATCATCTATTGGATAGCTATGCATCAATTTTTGAAGCACCTTCATCATTGCCTCCTTTAAGGAATGTCCAACACAGAATTCAATTAGTACAAGGTGCCTCTACTGTTAATGTTAAGCCTTATCGATACCCACATTTTCAAAAAAATGAAATTGAGAAACAAGTTTCTGATATGTTGGCCTTGGGTATTATACAGCATAGTAACAGTCCCTTTTCTAGTCCAGTGCTTCTGGTTAAGAAAAAGATGGGACTTGGCGTTTTTGTATCGATTATAGGGCTTTGAATCAAGTAACAGTAAAAGATGAGTTTCCTATTCCTACAATAGATGAATTGTTGGATGAGTTGTATGGTGCTTCATGTTTTTCTAAATTGGATTTGCGATCAGGTTATCACCAAATTAGGATGCATTCTGATGATATTGAGAAGACTGCCTTTAGAACACATCAGGGTCATTATGAATTTTTGGTAATGCCCTTTGGGTTGTCCAATGCTCCGGCTACTTTTCAGTCTATAATGAACCGGATTTTTCAACCTTTTCTTCGCAAATTTGTTATAGTGTTTTTTGATGACATACTGGTTTACAGTAAACACATGACAGATCATCTGATTCATTTGGAGTTAGTGTTGAAGACATTACAACACCATGAGTTTTATTTAAAAGGCAGTAAATGTCTTTTTGGTAAGGATTCCATTGAATACTTGGGGCACATTGTCTCTGCCCAAGGGGTGAGCCCTGATCCGGCTAAAGTTCAAGGAGTTCAACAATGGCCAGTTCCACATTCAGTGAAACAATTAAGAGCTTTTTTGGGTTTATCAGGGTATTATAGACGTTTTATTAAGGGATATGCTCATATAGCAGGACCCTTAACTGACCTATTGCAGAAAGATAAGTTTGAATGGTCAGAGTCAGCTTGTACAGCTTTTCAACAATTGAAGCAGGCATTAGTTCAAGCCCCGATTTTGAAACTACCAGATTTTTCAAAACAGTTTGTGATTGAGACAGATGCTTCTGGTACAGCTATAGGTGCTGTACTGTTACAGGACGAATTGCCTGTTTCATATTTTAGCAAGAAATTGCCCATACATTTGAGAAAAGCTTCAGCTTATGTAAGGGAATTATATGGGATTGTGGAAGCTGTACGAAAGTGGAGACAGTATGTGTTGGGAGCTCATTTTCTTATTCGTACGGATCATCGAAGTTTGAAAGAAATTCTTTCACAGGTTATTCAAACTCCTGACCAACAAAAATACTTGTCCAAATTGTTGGGATATGATTATTCTATCACATATAAAGCTGGCAAAGATAATGTTGTGGCAGATGCTTTATCAAGACAACATGGTGATGAAGGGCAAATTTTCGGATTGTCTGCACCCTGTTTTTCTAGTATGGATATTCTCAAACAGGAATATCAGACAAATCCAGCTTTTGTGAGTATTATCTCTGACTTAGCAAATGGGTTGTATCATAAATATCCTTTGAGTTGGAAAAATAATTTTTTGTTTTTCCATGATCGATTGTTTTTAGTTCCCACTTCGAGTTTGGTGCCTCTTATTTTGAAGGAATTTCATACAACCCCTATTGCTGGTCATTTTGGTTCTCTTAAGACATTTAAGAGAATTGCAGCTGAGTTTTTTTGGGAGGGCATGAGGATGATATTGAGAAATATGTTCGGAATTGTTTAACCTGTCAACAGGTGAAGTATATTACTCGTTCACCAGCTGGGTTACTAGTTCCATTACCTATTCCTGAGAGAATTTGGGAAGATGTGAGCATGGATTTTATTACATGCCTCCCTAAATCTCAGGGTTATACTGTTATATTGGTAGTTGTGGACAGACTTTCTAAGTACTGTCATTTGGGGGCATTGGATACACATTTCACAGCTACTAAAGTTGCTGCTTTGTTTTTGCATATGGTGATCGATTACATGGGATTCCTCGAACTATTGTTTCTGATCGAGATGCAATTTTTATGAGCAGATTTTGGAAGGAATTTTCACTTTGAGTGGTACTCAATTGTGTATGAGTTCAGCTTATCACCCACAGTCTGATGGCAGACAGAAGTTCTTAATCGCACTATTCAACAGTATTTGAGGTGCTTTGTGATGGACAACCACATACATGGGTTAAGTTCCTTCCATGGGCAGAATTTGCCTATAATTGTTCATTTCATGAAGGGGAAATCGACACCATTTGAAGTAGTCTATGGTCGATCTCCACCTTCTATTCCTTCCTACATTCGTGGTACATCCAAATTGGATGCAGTGGATCAGGAATTACAGACTAGAGATCAAATTCTAGCTGCATTGAAGACTAATTTGCAGGGGGCTCAACAGCGCATTAAAGCTATTGCTGATGCACATCGGACCAATGTCACGTTTGTACCAGGGGACTTGGTGATGGTGAAACTCAGGCCTTATAAGCAAGTTTCCCTTGGCAAACTTTCATAAGTTGTCTAAGAGGTATTACGGACCTTATAAGGTGCTTCAGAAGGTGGGGGAGTGTGCCTATAAGGTTGAGCTTCCACCTAGTTCCAAAATACATAACGTATTTCATGTTTCTGTTTTGAAAAAATATTTTGGATCATCTACACCATCTTTGGATTTACCAGCAGAGGCTATTGATAGCCATCCACTGCTTGAACCACTTGGTATCATAATTCTAGGGTTTTGATGGTGAATGGACCAGTTAAACAGATTTGGTTTCATGGAAGGGTTTGGCCTTAGAGGATGCTACGTGGGAAGATTATCATCAATTTTCCCAGATTTATTTCCGATTACAACCTTGCGGACAAGGTTGTCTTTTCAGAAGGGGAGTCATTTGTTACAAAGAAAGACACGAGGATCAGAAGCTGTCCTCGGAAATTAGTAGATTTCATTTGTACAGCAAAACATTCATAATATAGTAGAGATACTATTGTTGTAATCTGTTAATAAGCATAGTTAACAGAATAGTAGTTGTAACAGTTTAGTTCTGTTCAACAATAACAGAATACGGTTGTAGATCAACAAGATAAAGAACGAATATAAATACAAAGTAAGGGAAAAGGGAACTTATTCCCCCCTTTTGTTCATATGATGGTTGCATGGAGTCTGCTGTGACTCGAACAACAGCCTTGCTACCCAGTACCTGTAACAAACACAACAAATTAACCAGTAACCACACCATTAGAGCATTCGTAGATACATGAACATAAAGTAGCGAGACGAAGAAGAGATACAGTGGAAAGATTAGGGTTTGAGTCTTACGCTGTGAGGAGTTGGTAAAGTACGGGAGGCAGGAAGTGGGAGTTTACATGCATTAGGGTTAATTAGAGTACAGGGAGGGCTGAAGGAAGTGGACCGGGCCGAGAGAGAAAAGGCCGGTAATATAAGTTCTATAAGAAAAATGTTAGGAGGACTTAACTTTTCAACTTGACTATCTAGAGGTCTATGTTATCTACTTTACGGTATGATGATCCTCATTCACACTAATCTTATCCCACCCACTCTTAGGTAGTTACCTACAAAACAATCTATTAGGGTTGATACGAATTGAAGAATTCATTTAATTTATAGATCTAGTATTATATTGCAATATAGAGATTTGTAGTGTATTTTAGGGTTTTTTTTATGATTTATGGAAAATTGAAAATTAAAAGATATGGACAATTAATCCTTGGCTATAACGTACTTAAGAAAAGAATCAAACTAGTTGTTTCCGTCAACCGGTATTATTCTCGACTAAAAGAAACAATAAAGAAAAATCTTGAAAAGAAAAATCTCAATATTACTCAAAGTAATTGGTCAAAAAGGATGATTGAATGTTTAAGATGGCAAGAACTTCTTTAACATAACTCTAATAACCCCTATATACTCCTACAAGTTAGGCAAGGGCAAATATGGAACATAAAAAGTCAAACAAATGAAATAGAAAAAAAAAAATTAAACTTCAAAAACAAACGTGGCATCACACTACCAATCACATCCATGATTTCCTTGATCACAAAACAAATCTTTAATTTAAGTTCATCATGGGCGTAACAACATAGATAACAAGCGACATCACAGGCGGGATAAGGATGATGATCTAAGTGACTTTTCAATTTTTGTCCATAGATAGCATAATCACTAATTGGATCAAGGGTGTGACTGAGGGAGTGGTCGTCATCAACGGCTGATCACGAGCATGATGGGGGTGGTGATCTCTGTTGTAACTTGATTTTCTTACTTTACTTCAACCACCTCCTTTGGCAAAGGCGTGATATGCAATATTGATGAATTCCCTTCAAGTTTAGTCCTTTCTCCATACTTAAACATATTATCTTCATTTGGATCATCCAAAAGTATCCAATGAGCTAAGTTCACCAATCCTCCAACTCTAGCCAAAGTTATTGGTCTAAATAAACCATAATTCCTATCATCTCCCCTAAGCTCATGAAAATTTGCCCTCAAATTTCGATTAAACTCATTTAGAATAAGAGAATCACTCTTTATCCCTAAATTTCATCCCACATGTGACAAGTACTTCATTTGCCCATTAGCAATTTTCTTCTCAACTGCTCCCGATGTCAACAACGATGAGTCTTTGCTAAAGAATTCAACCCCAAATGTTTTTGTCTTGCAGCTTCGAGACTCATGGGAAATAATTTAACCCACTTGCTATTGAACAACAAAGAATAAGTATTGCCCTTGCCATTGTAATTCACATCTCGATCAAACAACCAAGGACATCCTAACAAGATATAAGATGCATTTATAAACACTACATCACAAAGAAGCTCACCAGTATAATGATTAGACGAAGAGATAGAAACTAATACTTGTCTAGTAACATGATTGGATCCTTTGTCATTGAGCTAATGTAACCAATATAGTTGTAGATGAGTCGTGGTCGGAAGCTGTAACTTCTCTACAAGTGTCATCACCACAATATTAGTGCAACTACCCGAATTAAAAATAACTACATAAATAGTCACATTCACCAAGAACTTAATATGTGCTAGTGTGATCAATTGCAATCGATCAAATTACAAAACATATCCTTACTCTGCGACTAATCTTTAGGCAAATGGGCCTATCAATTGTCGTATAGATTAAAGCATGGAGATCGTTCCACCAGTACCTGTAACTATCAGTAATTACCTTATTTTCACCGTTTAGCTAATATAATTCTAATGAAATTAATATATATATATATATATAAGCAATTAATTAATTAATTAACCTTAGCAAAGTGAGTGTAATGCTTCTAAGAATATAAATCACAAAACATACCCTTAATCTTGATTCATCACTAACCATAATGTTCAATCTTTATAAAATATTCATTAATGGTTCATTTAGATTCTTGAACTGTAGGAACCCTTAATTTAATCAACAACTCTTTCAAGAAAATTGATTTCATAACCCTATATGACTAGTGGAAATGTCTTTCATCATTAAAGACATGTAGGATTGCATTAAAGTTTATAATTCCTTAACAATATTCACTCTTTACACAAAAAGTTCATGTTATCCGTGTCTAGAATCACATACAAACTTCTCCATTCATGAAGATCTATCTTGTGAAATGATCTTTTGATCTATCTAACAAGAATCATGCAATGAATATAATACTGTGTGTATGTTAATTCAAAGAACAATTAAAACACGTGAATGGGCTTAAGAATGCATAAACTCCCATTAATTGAAACATCTAATCCATTACGTTAGTGTTACGCCCCAGAGGGTACCCTAAACATGGTAGTCCACTGCATATAATATTAAAGCTAATGAATGACAACCTTAGTCACGCATGAGCTTCGATATCACATGCAAGGCGTGCTTCCAAGATAGTAGGAGACTCATAGGGGTATTACGTTTAAATAGATAGCAAAAGCAAGCATGAACTTCAATAGATAAACATA
Source organism: Combretum micranthum (assembly GCA_024138025.1). Taxonomy (NCBI): domain Eukaryota; kingdom Viridiplantae; phylum Streptophyta; class Magnoliopsida; order Myrtales; family Combretaceae; genus Combretum; species Combretum micranthum. The sequence continues at coordinate 1,010,561 of JAMXBD010000371.1, forward strand.
AGATCTTCATTTAATAACAAGTTTGTACATCATCTTAGGGGCATTCCCCCGCCTTAAAGTCTTTGTTTAACTATACTAATAACAAAATAAATATAACTACCACATAAGCCTACTATAGAGATTTTTCCTAGAAGTCTATGTTTAAAACTAAAAATACATAAACTTCTTCCAAAAACTCCTAGTAGCTTAAACTCGTACCTGGCACACGGGGCTCCTTAGGGCCAACCATAGATAATCATACCGTAATAGAAAACTATAAGGGTATAAGCAAACCTAGCTTAGTGAGAAAATTCCTAACTATATAACATTTCCATATAGCAACCAAGTTATTTAATTCAAGCATATGTAATGCACCAATCACATGAGTAAACAAATACACAAGATTAACCGAAAATCAAGTGCAGTATGGATTTAACGCCCTCCATGAGAAGAGTTGAGAGGTTACAAGCCCATACGACCATCAATATTTGCAGATTTGCCGGCTCCTGCTCGCCCTGTAGACTTCCTAGCTCCTACTGGCCCATGTAGACTTTCCGGCTCCTACTAGCCACCACTACTACTTCCTTGTTTCCCCACATGAAGAATAGTAGTGAAATAAATGTGACTCACAAGTATGATATGCATGAATAAATTTCAATTATACATTTAACCATATAAGTTGAATTCATGTTAAAGGTGATTAACCATAATTTCATCATATCAATACAAGAATCACACTTTTATTTAACATATCGTCCTTCGATATACTTAATTTTTTTTCATTCAACAAATATTTCATAACAATTGTACATTTATCTTTTCCTAAATTTCTAGTGCCACTAATTGCAAGCACAACCAAGGAAATGTAACTTAGGAAAAGAATTAACTCACTCCATAACGGTAGATCTAATCGAAATAGTCCTTCGGATAGATGATCTTGGGTCCCTCGCGACCTAAACAAGATGAAATACCCAAAATGAGTCTTTCATAAAACTTCTATTCTTGAAGATTCTAAACTTTTCTTAAAATCGCGGTAAAATCGTATAAGAGGAAATTCCAAATTAAAATGGCCATAACTTGCTCATTTTAACTCGGAATTTCGCGTATAATATATCGTTTTCTACCTACTCGAAAAGATCTACACATTTCTAAACTTATTTTCATAAAACTAAGTCGTTTGGCTCCCGAAAAAGCAACGACCAGATTCTCCACGAATTTGTAAAAACTTGAGTTCTTCTTTTTTAAATAAACTCACTTGATGAGATGAATGTTCCAAGTATTTTCATAAACTTTTTGGAAGATATATACATATATGTATTGACTCATAACAAATGGATGAAGTAAATGAAGTTGTCTCAACTTATGAAAAAGTAAAGTTTAAAAGATTTTGGACTTGAAATTTGTTGGAATATTCATTTTACCTTTGAAAAATCTTGAGCTATTTGAGATGAATATTCTAAATTTAATCTCTCGTAATTACTTTAAATTCCTAAAGAGTGGTTTTATTTTCTAAACTTGGATTCCAGCAACTTTCAAAAGTAATAACAATTTCATAAAATGATATTTTGTTTCTTGTAATGACTCTAAAAGAATTTCTAATACTTGATGAAAAATAAGTTTTTATAAAACCTTTTGTTTTAAGAAAAACTATTTCTAGGCATGTTTATGAGTTTTTAAGAAATCTATTTTCTACATTTATTTCTTTAGAAAGAATCTTTAGTTTAAGAAAACACCTCCTCATTTATTTTTGTTGAGACAAAAACATTATGTTCATGCATGAATATGAATCATAAGTTATGAAAATATATATAAAAAGATCATAATAACTTAAAAGAATAAGCATATAAAAAATAAATCAAGTATTGGGACCTTAGCTTCATCAAGGTACCCCAGAACTAAGAAAAGACTAGTCCCGAAAAGAAAAGAAAAAGTTTTGACTTGATGAGGACAAGTCTAAGACTAGAAATACTAGTCTTAAAAACAACTTGAAATTAAATAAATTGCAATAAAGTAAATAAATTACATGGAAGGTAAATAAATTGCAAGACAATGAGCTTATATGCTCTAAATAATATATATATAGCTATATAGATATTTAGATAGTTATGAACATAAAGGCACATAAAGAAACATTAAGGAACATAAAGGAATTGATATTATGAACAAAAATAAAGTATGGACCTATTGTTGTTTTTTTAACCTTTATGGTTTTGGAAAACACACATTAAGTTCATATTAAGTAGATGAACATAGGAATTTCTTGAAGAATTTTTACCTAAAAGAAGAAACTAGAGAGAGCTTTCTTGTAAGAACTTCTTAGAGAGAATTCTTGAGAAATTTTGAGAGAGTAACTTTAGTAAAGAAGTGGTGTGAAAGAAGTGAATGTATGAAGGGGTATTTATAGGAAAATGTGGGAGATAATTTGTGTTAATTAAATAATTGAAAAACAAAACAAATGGGCACAAATGGGGGGATGGCCGGCGCAATTTTGAGGGGTGAGAGAGAGAAAAATTTATTTTTTTGTTATTTTGTTAATTAAAATAAGAAATGAGAGATGTGAAGTTGTATTGAAAATGAAAATATGTAAGAAATAGGTGTATGGGTTGTAAGAGTAGGTTGTAGGAAAAAGTAGAGATAGATGAATAGTGTAGAATAGTAGAAAATAGTGTAATGTAAAAGTAGACATGACAATTAAATGTCGGTAATAAGAAAATACGCGTATGAATGCGATATCTGATATTTTTAGCTACCGAAAAATTACGAAATTGATATTTTTGGAAATCTTATATTTTTACAAGTCTAACGGTATATTCGGAATATTTTTCTTATTCCGAGCTTCGGGACACATTTTTAGAGAACTGTGTTCGTCGGGTTCTAAGGACACTTTAATTTTGCAAAACTGATATTTTTATGTAACCTTTAGTTATTACGAACCATAATAACTAATTACTCAAACTTCGTTTTCTAGGGCTAGGGAAAATGGTAATGCCGGACTTAAACGGTTATGGTAAACTAGGGTTTTGTTGACTTTGAAAATCCGGTTGACTTCTGATTAGGGTTTAAGCATTTAATTTGATCGAAAAACTTCGGGGTTTATAGTTAGGGTTGGGGTTCCTTAAGACTTAGGGTATAAAGATCTATTTTTTCATAAATAAAGATATAAAATGACAAGATTTAGAAAAATAAAAAGTAATTATGATGTAAACCCCTTATGATCTTTGCCTTGTGATCTTCACTGAGCTCTTACATTTTCCACTCTAAAATGCCTATTTTTCTCTCTAGGGTTTCCTAGGTACGAAGATGTGATATCCAAATAATAAATAAAGGTGGTTATTTATAGGTAGGATCAAAATTAACCTTTTACGACTATCCTATGCAACACATGTTCAAGGTCATTTAGGATCACAAATCGAAATTTTCTTCTAAAAACACCTTTAAACGGCCCTAAACACGGCTTGTGTAAGGTTCTCATGTAGACTTCAAAAACTTTATGATCATTTTTCTCCTTCTACACAAGCTTTGTACACGGCTTGTGTAGCTCCTAGCGTATGCTTTAAATCTCATTTTGATCAAGATTTGTATCCTACTCCAGCGTTCTGCACAAGTTGTGCAGAAAATTCATATATATTGTAAATCTTCAACTTGCGCATTCTTCACCAAAACCTCCTTTAATTCATCCAAATGTCTTCATTAAGCTCATATCTTTGCTTACTCTTGAAGTTAACATTTTAATCCAATTAGTATCTTTTTGTTTAATAAATCACATAAAATTCATATGATATATTACCAAATTAATGCATGTAGTATGGATCTTTTAACACTTATCAATATGAAATGTATTTTCCTAGTTTTCGTGATCAATCATTAATGTAACACTAAACTCTTCCTTACTATATTATTTAAAGGTATCGTAACCCCTATTACCTATTCAGCTGGCACCTCCTCCTTGCTTTCCTTATCAAAATTAGAATAGCTACTCATTTTCCCTTCACCGTCACTCTCCAACAACCTCTATGAATATAAACCACATGTCGATTTAGACATTTGGCAGCCATATGTTCATATCCAAACATTTAAAACATTTAATATCTATAATCCTCTTTTCAACATTACTAAAATTAGACGATTTCGAAATCATTTTTTCTTTTCATCACTATGCATCTCATGACTAGACTCATACTTTCTCATCATCTTTATGCTTACTAGTACTCTCTTTTTTATCATTAGACCAACAAGATTTCTTACTTTTTTCATATTTAGAAAGAGTCACATGATGATTTCCAATGTTTATGTTGCCTTTCAATTTTTCTTCCATCGACATCGCTTCCTTTAAAGTTTCAATCCCTTGAAGGCAACAATATCTGCAGTTTCATATTTAAATCCAAGGATATATCTAGCAATAAATTGATTAGGAGTTTCCACAATTTGACTACACATTGTAAGGATTTCTAACTCTGGAATATATTCTTACTTCCTTATTGCAAAGCATGTAACCGCATCAACAATTCTTTGCTACAGTAATTGGGAGCAAATCATCGCTGTAACAACTCACGCATTTTAGCCAAAGTAGTAAAATCTCGCTTTCCATTTCCTACTACTGACCAATACATTCTTTCACCAATGCGATGCATAGTCCTTAAATTCAACAGCAGCTAGCTTAACCTATGCCACATCATCACAATCATGATAACCAAAGAGGTTTTCCAATTTGATCCTCCTAGCTCCACTAGTACCATTAAAAGATGATACTTTTTGTTTTACTGTTCCAATATTGCGCAATTCCCCTGGCCTACACCCATCATGGTGATCATCAAAATCATCTTCATAATCCCTAACTTGATGACCTCACACAAGTTGGTGCACATTTCCTTTACAGCTATCTCCACCTATTTTGTGGCCAGCTACTAATCCATGTCCACCATGGGGCAATTGGACTCCTTGATTATTCTCTAATTCCTCATTAAGATCATGTTAATGTGTTTCATGAGATTGAGGGTTTCCCCTCATAATATGTTTAATATTCCTTAGGAAGCAAATGAGGATAAGAGGGGAGAGGGAGATGAAGTGAGAAAAAAGCGATGGATTGTACATAAAGTAAGGTGTAGGTATGGTTATGTAGGAAATAGGCTTGTAAATAAGGACAAGAGTGATTGAAATGTATAGTAGTAAATAGAAATGAACAGTAAAAGTAGTAAAGATAAACAAGTTACTAGTAAAGATAAAATATGGGTATAAAAGCTATATCTAACGTTTTTACATCCTGATAAAATTCTATCTCATGTTTTATGAACATCTTAATATATTTCTAGTATAATTTTTTTGTTGAAATATTTTTTCTCGTTTTGCTTGTTAGGGGTTAAATAGGGAAATTGATCCGGAAAAGGTTCGAAACAATTGAAGTTTTGCCTAATCTGATCATTTTAGGCATATACCATATATTTCGATTCATAAACTGAGTTCATTCTATTTTTCTATTTTATTTAATAGTTTAGGGTTTTAGAAACTATCTGATTAGGTATAGGGTTTCTATGATTAAGGTTGACTCTGTTTGACTTTAGGATTCTTGTTTCAATTCTAGCTCTAAGACTTAATTGTAAAACTACCACAAAATATAGGGATTTATATGGAGGTTGAATGTATTTCGTGGGCTATGATGTGAAAGGTATATGAAGTTGTTTGTTGTAATGTTCGATGGAGTTTATGTTGAGGTGGAGTGGACCCTATGTTAAAAATACAAAAGAAAGTTTCTCGGTAATTATAAAGGAAACGGGTTTTTTAATAGTTTATGACACAAAACTAAATTTATAACAAAAAAAAAAAAAATACAGTGTGTGAGTTAGTCTTAGCACCCATGAAGGCTTGGTGCTTGCTTATTGTTGGAAATTTCCACTGTGGTGGTTGGATTTCAATAAGTCTTAAATACTAGCAACAGTTTGGCTATTCGATTTAATCGACCAACAGCAGGTCAGTGGTTTTATTATTAAAGCTGAAAGTGCTCTTATCAAAGTTCAGCCAGCTGTTTAATCTGAGGACAACAACTTGAAATTTGTAGTGGTAGGGATACTTTATCTTGTTCAACTTGGCTCTCAATTTAAGTTGGCTCTTTTGGATTAACTACTTAGTATGCTACTCTTAGTGCAGCTCAGTATTGGATTTTTGCAACAGCTAAGTCCATGTCATGGGGACTTTGTTTTGGTTGGTGTGTAGATGAGGTGTTGTTGCTAGACTTCGAAGAGGATACAACAACTCATTTTAGCCATATGAGCTCAAATTGGAACATTGCAACTTGGTCGGTACTTGGAACTTAGGAAAGTTTTGTTATGAAGATCATGTCGGTTAGGCTCCATTGGCTTTGTGTCTCCTGCATTTGGAGCTGCTCAGTCTTCTACTAACTTAGTGTGGTACATAGTAGATCGGTTTGAATAGAGAGGGCACCGCTACTTAATAGCTCGGTAACACTCGTTAGTAGCAGCTTACATCCTAATCATGTCGACTCTTAGTTCCTTTTAAAGTAGGTGCTTAGTTGTTGGCATGAGACGGGGCTTAGAGTTGTTAAAGAGTGTCGGCATGGATACTCCACTTTCACTCAAATAATGCTCTGTCGTCCGAAGATTAAGTTGTTGCTGTGCGGTGTGTGTGTGTAGCAGCTTGGCATTTGTCATTTGATAGCTATTAGACAGTCTTGAACAGCAGCTTAGCTTCTCAAATACTGGTCGAGATTAATTTCATCAGTGTTTAATCATGTAGTAGCTACTAATTGGTATGTGAATCAACTTGGTTGGTATTGGGTATTTGCTTCGCTCAGTTTTAGCATAGGTGCTCCATTAGCTAGTCACTTGAATGCGGATTTAAACAGGTCGAATGTGTTCGGCCTATCTACTACTTTGTTGGATTTGATATGCAAATTGGAAGCTTAAGTTTGTGCTAGAGGCTGTTCGAGTTATTCTCTGCTTAGGTCCTTCCAGCTTACGAGCGTGGTTCAATGGTTTTGTTATGTGGTGGATTACAAATGGACTTGATGTTTGCTCATGTTATTACTAGTTGGTATTGGGTGCTCTGGTGTCAGCTTCTACTCAATTTAAACCATCAATAGTTCAGTGCTTTAAAGGCATGAAGATTGGATCATTGTTTGTGCAGTGCTTAGCTATTTTAAGTTTGCATTTTACTATCCTTATTACTACTACAATGAAAGCTTGCGTATGCACTTGCTATTATTTTTTGCAACAATTCATGGATAGTTTACTACAGTTCAAGTTTCCATTACAAATCCATGTAGTTGCTACTTGTATTTCTTAGAGCTATATTTGCATCAAAGTGTGATAGTTTAGCCTTTAGTCCTCACTAGGATTTCTCATGAGCAAGATCGACTATTTTGAGTACTAAAAGGGCCACTAGTAGCAACAGCAAAAATCGAGACATATGTTCCAAATAACAATAGCACATAAACTTTAAAGCTAGACCACAACAAAACGAGCTATAAAGCTAATTCATTACCCATATTTTCATCTACTTTTTTAATTTCTTGCAATTAAACACATATTTTTCATTTCATTACATTTGAGCTGATTTTGTAATAAAATCTCAATGAATGGGATGGAATTATGTCATTTAACACGAGACAAATATGAAAATACACTTTTATTATGACCCAATTGTAAGCCCTATACGATTACAAAATTTTCCTAAAACCATCCTATGGGTTTGTGAGTCGAATACCCAATAATTATCCCTCCGGCTATATCCCTAATATAAACTCTACCTCCTTAACTTATGGTGTAACTTATCCACCTTGGTTTAGATACTAAGATAATTTAATTCTTTGTTATCCTTTTTAAAATAACCAGTGTTTAGTATTCTTTTGTATCTTGAAACCTCTGTTAAATCAAGCACAGGAATGTTTCGGAAAAGGAGTTATTCCTCCGCTACTTAAATTGAATTTATTTAATACTTAGGGCAATGTAGCAACTCATAGGTGAAAATCATACACCAACAATTTATATAAGCTTAATCTTTGAAGTGATTGGAAATTATTGTTGCGTATATTTGTTAATGGTATTTTTACAACTTTTGTATATTATATTTTATAGGTAAAAGGAAAAAAAAATACGTTTAAAGAAAATATTAAAAATCAATTTTTATAAAAAACGACATCATTCAAAACGTGTTTTCAAGATACAATTTGTTAAGAAATACTATCTCAATGACATGGTTTCTTAATGAAATAAAATAATGTTTTCACAACACCTTAATTACCACAAAGCTCGAATTATTTTTTAAAGATTTTAATTTTGATTTTTTGAAAAAGCATTTGATCATTTTCTTTCTTGATGTTTTATACCACTTAAAAAAAAAAACAAAATACTAGAAGAGATTTTTCATTTTTTCTATGACGATGTTTATCATGTCTCTTACTTTATAAATGTAGTTTTAGAAAACTAGACCTAAATTTACCAATGTTTTAAAAAGCATTTATTATTTTCTTTCTTGATATTTTATACTACTTAAAAAAAAAAAAGAAAACAAAATACAACAAGAAATTTTTCATTTTTCTCTTGACAATGTTTATCATGTCTCTTACCTTATAATTGTAGTTTCAAAAATTGGACCTACATTTTCCAATGTTTAGTATATTTATTTAGATTTAAAATTTAATATTTTAAAAACTACATTGTTTATATCTTATTTCTGTTCTTCATAGATATATGTAATAAAGATGGTGATTAAGTGAAAATTATTTATCTTCTTCTTTTCTATTTTTTTTGGCTAATTACAATGAAGGAGGATGGATTTGAAGCTGAGACCACTCACTTAAGAGATTAGGGAAGATATCACTAAGCTACAAAATGCCATTTTTCTTCTTTTCTAATTTGAGGAGAAAACAATTTTATCAAAAATATTAACAGAACTTTTACTTAATATCTATACTATTAAATAAAAGCACATGCTTTGATGTTTCTAGTGTAAATATTTTTAGTATATGGGCGTAAAATATTTTTTGTATCTTTGAAATCATAAAATTAAATAAGGTTTGAATATAGTTAAATATGGTTGAATATACATAGTCATTTCATTTTTTAGCATATAGATGTAAAATATTTTTGGTATCTCTGAAATCATAAAATTAAATAAGGTTTGAATATACATAGTATTTTCCTTTTTTAGCCTAATCATGTATCTTTATATACCGATCTAAAGTTCCAATACCATATTTATGCACGACATTTATCAAACATGGAGTAGTTATCGATATAAAATACAATTATAATTATGATTTGTAATTAATTTCCTAATTTATAGGATTAATTAAGGAAATAAAATATAGACGTAAAATATTTTTGGTATCCTTAAAATGAAATTAAATAGGGTTTGGATATAATTAAGTAGATGTTAAATATATATAGTTTTTTCCTTTTTTAGCCTAACATGTGTCTTTATATGCCGATCTAGCACTAACCTCATCAACACCATTAACAACAATGAGGTTTTCATAGAATTATAACATTTGCAAATGTATCGCAGGTATGTCGTTTGTTTGTTTTTATAAAAGTCAATAAGTGTAAATAAGTTTGTTTATAGAATTTAGCATGCACATAACGTTATGAGGATACATACATAATTTGGAAGAGCAAAAATACAATATATACTTTTGAAAATATGAACTTTTCAGAAGTAATATTATGAATATGATATTTAAAATTATGTATTGAAAATACGATTACTTTGGTAATATCTATATAAAAATTACATCATAGAAACACTATATTCATTTTTAAGATATGATTTTTAGTGCCATTTTTATACATTATTTTTTAAATTTTTCAATTTTTGAAAATTCTTTCAAAAGCCATAAATTTTTTCCCTTGTTATTTCATTTTTCTGGCAATACAAAGTAGTAAGAAGGTGTTCTTTTGTCTTCGGGCGAAGTAAGAACCAATCATCTAAAAGAGGGTCTGTTTGGATTGTTTGTTTTTCATCTGTATCCGTATCTTTTTTAAAATGATATGTTTAAATATATCCGATTTGTATCTAAATTTTATCTATATTTGTTCTATTTGATCTTTTGATGAGAACTATCAACTTTTTTTTATCTATATCTATTTTTTGATAAATAATTTGTTAGTAAAAAGTTTGAAAAAGTGTCTGTATCTGTTGAAAAAAAGCCAAAACAAACAGACCTAAAGAAGAGACCGAAAAAGGACGAAAAAAATGGTCCCGTTTCCGAATCTAAATGCACAGGCCTAGAAACAAAATGAAAAATTACCAACGTAGAATATTTTAATCCGTTTCCCTCTTTTTTCCTTTTGTATTCTTCATTTTCCACATCTTTCTCTCTCTCTTTCCTCCCCCCCAAAATCACCTTCATACACCGTCCAATTAGCACCATTACCACTTTCTCCCTCCTCTGTCTGCCCCTCTCTCTGTTCTCTCTGCTCTGCCTCCCTCCCTCCCTCCCTCGCTGTGTTTTTGTCTGTGGCTCCAACTCTCCGCTTCATCGTATATGTGCAGCCAATTAGAGCTGCTGTTGTTTGCAATTCAAGGGTTTCGTTTCGGTTATCATATCTTCATACTTGAAGTGCTTGTTTATTATATCTCTTTCTCTCTCTTCCCATTTTGTCACATATCTATGTATGATTGTGAGATTAGCATATCGCTATGGTTTGACAGTTTCACTAGATGCTTTTTGGATACACTGATAAATGCTCATTATTTGGGATCTAGGGTTTTCGAGCCTGGTCCTTTTTTCTTCCTTATTGATCTTCCCACTGTTCGGCTTCACAATCCGCCGAAAATGGAGGCTTCGCAAGATCAAGAAGGAGGAGATCAAAAGGCTTCTTGTTTTGGCCTCGGAAGAAGCCGCTAGAGCCGAGTTTGAAGCTCAACAGAGCTACAGTACTGTTCCTGTTAGGGTTGGGGTTCCACAGACCGGTCAGTGCGCTGTTTGTGGCTTCCCGACATCTACACGATGTTCGCGGTGTAAAGCAGTTAAATATTGGTAAGATAATACGTTCAATTTGCTGAGAACCTGATTTTTCTTTTAATATCGATTTTTCAGTGATTAAGAATCCGGTTTAGTGAATGTAGGTGCGCTGTTTGCTTGTAGAATTATTTGCTTGATTTTTCTGCGATTCTGAAGTGTCTTGCAAAAGAAGGAATTTGAACTGTCTTTTGGCTATGGATCTGATTCTTTGCCTCTTTCTGGACACAAATGTACAGGACCGCGGGAAGCACACGTTGGAATCTATAATTATTACTTTCCTCTGTTTGATTTTGTTTGCTAGAAAAGTATCTATTAGTGGAAAAAGGAAGAACGATGTCCTACTACAGAGCTTTTCAATTTATAGTATTAGATGTTTAATAAATGTTATCTCTTTGTCCTCAAGCATTTCGTCAATTTGATAGGGTCTTGGTAAATCTGCTGTTAGCCATATGCCTGTGCTAGAGAGATAAGGCATCGAGTATCGAGCTCTGCTTAATGGGAAGTTATGAGTTTACTCTGCTGTTGGCACTTGATAGAGCTGAAAGGAATATTATTGATTAGAAATAGTAATGGAAAATTAGAAGTGGTTAGGGAAATAGGACAGGCATGGAGCAAAAATGCTTTTTACAAATAGCTACAGCTTCAATCTTCCTACTGAGAAAATGAAAGTAATCATGGAATGCCTTGTTGTCCTCTATGACTGTATGTAAAAGTAGCCAATAACCTGCAATGTGCCATTACCCATTTTTGATTCAACTGATTTTAATTTACAAACCCCACATGCCCTTAATTTCTATAGAATACCAATAGTACGCAATGCATAATGCTTTTCCCTATGTGGAATTCTCAAAATTGTTCTCCATTCAAAACATTTTCTTGAAAATGGTATGTTTTCATGTGTTTGGTTGTGTTTTATAAGAACAGTTTAAAAGAGTTTTCTGATGTTTGGAATTAATTTTATATAAAACAAAGTAAATTCTGTGGATAAAGTATTATTTGACATTTGTTATGGAGAGTAGTTCAGAAACTTTCCCTTTAAAAAAGTTTAAGTTATTTTTTAAAATATAAAAAAATATGCTAAGGTTTACCATGCAAGGAAAATAATTAACCCTTGTGAAGAAAAATGTTTGCCATTTGAAAGGATTTTTTTAGCATGGCAGACAAATGACAATAAAGAAAATGTTTTTCAGAGATTGTTTTTCCCAAAAACAAGCAGAGCCTAGGTTAAATTGAGTCAATCTTCATGGATGAGTAAATCGCTTTATCGAAGACATTGCTGCACCAATCACTGGAGTCCCAATTATGCCTGTAGTTGCTCATTGCTATTAAGCTTTAATGTCATTGCTTTAGGCATGGCCGAGGCCAGGTGGTGGATGGGGACTGGGTTGCAACAGCCACTAGCAGGGAGTGCGTTGGTTTTGGCTTACTTACATAAGTGGGTTTTTCAATTCACCAGTGGTGGTGGATGGCTCCCATCATCAAGAGAAAAAAAACGAAAAAATAAAAGAAAAGCAATTTTCATTGAAACCCAACCCATCACCGGAGTGTGATGATCGACTCACCTTTGCTAGTGGGTCATGGTCCCACCTACTTCTTTTGGCCATTCGTGCCACCCTAAGGTTAGAGGGTGGTTGGACAGCTTTTTTCCAGTTTGAGTTAACTAGTTTTTCTTTCACCTTTTTTTTTATTAGTTAATTTTGATATATTAATTTATTTTATTTATTAAATTTTATATTTCAGCTAATGATATGGTGACATGTGACATTTGTAAATGGAAAAACTAATGGTGTTAAAAGAAAAACTCAGTTGAAAATTGTTATAATTATTGAGGGCTGAAATAAAAAAAAAAAAAAAAAAGGTTTAAGACTCAAAAAAAAAAAAAAAAGTGGAAAGTTGATGGCTGAATATGTATTTTTCATTTAGTAAAATGATTAATGAGGAAAATTCTGACGCAATCATGACAATTTAAAAAAAAAAAAAGAAAGCCAACTTTGGTAGCCATATCATAAGATTTAGAATTCTAAAAGGTTCATTGTCACATTTGATATATGAACTTGACCTATTTTTGCAATTAATTACCTGAAGATCCATTTTTGTAATTTACTACTTAACTTTGCCAAATTCTAAAGTTTGCCCATTTTTCCAATTAAATTCCTTGTCTAAGTAATACCAATGGCTTAAAAAATTTGTAGTTAGTAAATTAAAAGTAGGTAGTCAATTGCAAAGCACAGCTCAAGTATGAAATATGACATTTACCATTATAATATAGCGTAGAATTTCTAAGTACTAATGAAGCAGACATCCTGATTTGTAATGTCACTCTCCTTCTGGCGAACAAGCTTGTAATTAAGCATGAATACAATGACTTTTTCATTATTTGGTCTTGTTTGGAATTAATGCAGTTGCTTAATCTGATCACTTGTGAAAAGCATCTATTGAAACCAAGTGATAGCCCAAGATGGATTGCAGGTCCATGATAGAAATATGTATGGAAAGGGATGAGAGCCTGTCATAGTGAATCTTTGAACTTTAGTTTTGAGTATGCTCCAATTTTTAATTTTATGGGCTTGTGAGAGAGATACCTTGAATGTTTAACTCTCTAAGAGAGAATTATCCGTACAATTTCCATACTAATTCGGGTTGTTTTAATTGGGGAAAAAGAAAAATTTGAGGCTTATTTTATTCCTTTATGCAGTGGCATGTTATTTTTTTAAAGAGGCTAGTGCTTAATAGTAAATGAATGATATATATATATATATATATATATGAGAATATCTGTAGTAACATCTTAAGTGACGTGACTGCTACTCTTGTACGAATATGGATTTGGAATGCCCAAAGATAAGAGCTGAAGATAACTGCCCTCAATATCCTGCTTTCCATATTTTAGTAAAATCTTTGACTTAATATTCTAACTTGAAAGAAATGACCCGGCATTTAAATACTAATTTAGAAACCAAAAGATTTGGACTCCTATAATAACATAAAGTTTCCTAAAATTAAATAAGCAGCCATATTATATCTCATATTATAACTTCCTTTGTCATTTCTTCCAACCAATTGTCCAGATTTTCCACTCTATTTTCCATTCATTATTTGTTGCTGTTAATTTCTAGTAGGCACCCAGGTTAGAACAATTGATGGAGCTCAGAGGACTATTTTATTGATTAGAACTTGTAATTAACGATGATAAACCTGAATTCTAGGGAAATGAGGGCAAATTGGACGGACATGGAGCATAAGTGCAATTTACACAATGCTTAGAGCTCTTATTCTTGTTATTAATGATTTCTGACACCTACATCTTTCAGTTACTGACCATTTCAATTATGTATAGTATCAAGAAACTTGCTTTGTAGACCTTTACCTATTAAGAGCCTCTAACTAATCTTTTCTTACTTTACCCTAATCTTTATCTTGCAAATAACCTCAACCTGCTCTAACTCTTATGGAGTACTAGTAAATCAGCACTTGTACTTTTGTTAGCTTGAGGAATGTGTGAAAATGCCTTCCTTGTCCATTATTGTTGTGGATGTTGCAAATTAGCACAGGACGTTCTTCTATGTATTTTGCTTTGATGCTTGAATGCTTTGGCATTTTAGAAGCATAGTTTGCAAGTGTTATAGTTTTTGCTAACAATATTAGTATGCCATATAAATTATGATTCATGATTGTAGAATGATGATCTTTTTAACATTTCCTGAGATTGAATAAGTGTTTAGATATGTCTCCTGGAATCGTTGGTGGGACTACTATGCTACTTTTAGTTGCTTGTTGGTAGTAGAGGAAGCAATAGATTTTGTGCTAATTATCATACAGTATTTCAATGGTAGCTTTCTACTTATGCTAACACAAGGATGCAAAAATTTTTTCCATCTTGATTGATCTCTTCCAAAGGCAGTCATGCTTTTCCTTTATTTCCTAGATGTTTTCTGTCTGAACTGTTAAAGCTCTTGCTAGGTATTGCAAGGAAAGCATCTTTATTTTCTACTTAGAACCTGAATATATATATTTTCAGAATTTCTTTACTAATAATTGCAATTTTTTTTCTTTATCTTAGTTCTGGGAAATGTCAGATAATTCATTGGCGTCAAGGCCACAAGGAAGAATGTCATGCCTCTGAAGCAGGGAGTGATTTCGTTGAGAAAGCATCAGGACTGAGGAAGAATGTTCATCTTGGTCAGAAACTTGAGCTTGAAAATAAGCACTTAGATAATAGGCAAGAAGCTAGCTTTGAGGAATTCATCGCAGGTAGCTTTGATGCCAGAGACAGTGGTTCCAATGGTGAATCTCATGGCATAAGTTCTTCTGAGTCTTCTAGAGCCTCTTTTTCTGGATTTTCACCCTCTAATGGTAGTGAGTCATCAGATTATGCCTCCACAAGTGAGAGCGTTTCTCCAAATGATATTGGGACATCAAATGACAATTCTGACCGTGAAATCATATTGAATGACTTGGGGAGTTTGGAAGAACATAATTTGGCAGATGTGTTATTTGAAAGCAGTTCTAGTGCCAAGATTGAGAGTAAAAAGGAGGCATTGTCTCCTAAATTTGCTGGTTTGGTTGATTCTCGAGGCAATTATGCAAATCAGAACAAAATGAACCTGAGTAAAGGTGCTTTTGTGGATGATCAAGTCATATGCAAGCAATATAATCCTTCATTTTGGGCAATCGCAGTATTACTGAATGTTTGACGGCTGAGCCACCTGGAGGTCATTCTGATTTCTGGGGAGGTGCTTCAAACTCCATTGAAAAAAGAGGTGCAAATAAAGATGGTTCTTCTTTCACTTTAACTGAAAATGCCAGTGATGATCTATCTAATCTGGGAACATCCTTGAATTTCTCCTTCAATTTGTCTGCAAGTGCCATGAGCTCCTTGCATAGCCACAGTTCTGGTGAAGAGCTGAGAGATGGTACCTCTTCTAGGAAGCATGATAATACACCTTCTCTGGCAAAAGGTCTGAGTACATATGGTTCAGGTCTAAGACAGATGTCTCCAACAAAAGGCAAAGAATCCAGTGACTCAAATCCTAGTGCTACTACTGACAGTAATTCGTTCATCTTGACAGGATTGTTTTCATCTAGTTCTCAGCCTAATAAGCCTGCTAGTGTTAAGGTAAGTAGTGTAGGATTGTCGTCATCTAGTTCACAGGCTAGATCTGCCAGTGTTGGGGTAAGAAAGGATGCTTTTGGACTCCGTAGCTCTTCATCCTCAATGAGCAAAGGCTTTAATTATGATGCTAAAGATGCTGGCTCTAGGTTACAAGAAATAAAGCCTGGAGCTGCTGGCCACTTGTCATCCCATCCTGCTGATTCTTGTAAAACAGTGATAAGTAGTAGACATTTAGAATCTTTACGAACTTGTGAAATTCAAACCCATTCTCCAAAGATTTCTCCGGAAGGGACACATTCTTCAACCAAGAATGGCTTGAAATTATCTGTCCGCAGAGTTGTAGACCAAGTCAAAGGAGCTATGCTTTCTAAGCATGTTCAAGTGGGGGGTGGAACGATTATGCCTGGAAATATCAGTGACAAGGTTTTGCATCAATCTTTCCACCTCCATGTGGTTTGGTTTTGTAGAATGATTGCTGAATTTATGGTTACATTGCAGGGATTCTTCCCATATGAGTTATTCATCAAGCTGTACACCTGGAAAGGAGAGGAAATGCATCCGTGTGGCTTAACAAACTGTGGAAACAGGTGGGTACTTGTTACGAAATTCTGTGAACTAGAGGATTTTTAATTTGTCCTCTTTCTGTAGAAAAAGAATATTTCAAGGTAGATCTTGCATGCCGCATAAATTAATATCTTTGCTATCTTCTAAAACCGTATGTTCATTTTCTCATTTACGGGTCATAGCACCAGAGCGTGGAGAACAATCTTTAAGAGAGTTTTGTTGTCAATATCATGACCAATTAACTCAAATGTTTGTTTTTCACAGAAAGGAAGCACTGTAACATAAAAAAAAATGATAACAAATTACTCCATGTATTTGTTGATTGTCTTTGTTGGATGTAGAATAGCTCATTGCATTTAGGGTTGGATAGAATTCTAAATTGCAATAGAAACATGGATCCAAAACTGTAATTATATTTTTGCGGACTTTCATGGCCAAACAAATATTGCTTTTCAACTCAGCAATGTTGAATTGATCAGACCACTTGTAGAAACTTTATCATCATCAAGATGAGAAGCTCAATGTGTATGTTTTTAATTTGTGAGGAAAGACATAATAAGAAGACTAAAAGCACATCAAAAGAACAAACCAGCATGTGTGTCTTAAGGGAAAAAAGCATTATTCAATAGATGAGAGAGAATATTCTCATGCTGATGTTAAGTTGGGTAAAAAAAGTAGAGAAATTTTAGTGTAGTTCAACTAAGAGGCCTCTATCTGTGGATTTCTGCAATCATTATCTGTTTGAGTACTTAGAAAACTAAATTTTTTTTTGGGGGAGATCATACTTGGCCTCTTGTCTTGTAGGATGGCGAGGGACATTATAAGTGTTACATTTAGAAAAAGAAGTTGAAGTTAATAATTCTCTCGATTGGAAAGGAAGCCATTTTGTTTGGATGATCTGTTTTTCATCTATATCTTTATTTGTATTGAAATGATATGTGTAAATATGTCCGATTTGCATTTGTTTATTTATATTTGATCCATTTGATATTTTCATGATACCTGCTAGCTTTCTTTTATCTGTATTTATTTCTTGATATACAATTTGTTAGAAAAAAATTTGAAAAAAGTGTGTATATTTAGTTTTGTCTAAACAATTTTTAACCATTGACTTATAGATCTCACCTTCTTGTGCAAAAGCAGAAGCAAAGCATTTTGTCATTGTGCAATGATGTCGATAAACATGTTGTCTCGATATCTTTTTGCCCGGATGAACAAAGATTGGAAATTAGCAGCATCTCTGATGGTAATTGTTTACTGGTCTTAATATTTGCAGTTGCTATGCCAATGCTGTCTTGCAGTGCCTGGTCTTTACTCCACCCCTTACTGCATATTTCCTTCAAGGACTTCATTCTAAAGCATGTAAGTTACTGATGACAACCATTCTGCAGTGTTTATAAGTCTCCCCTACCCCCACAACAACGCTCTTGAAGTTCTTTTACTATTCTCTTCATTTCTTGTCAGGCGTGAAAAGGGACTGGTGTTTCACTTGTGAATTTGAGCGGTTAGTCAAAAAGATAAAAGATGGGAGATCTCCTATTTCTCCCATTGGAATTGTATCTCGAGTAAGAAACATCGGATGCCAGCTGAATAATGGCAGAGAAGAGGATGCTCATGAATTCCTCAGGTGGGGCAATATCATTCAGCACTCGAGAGTCTGAAAATTATAAAATCTAGATAATGCTTCCTAGTGAATAACTGAATGTTATAAATAACCTCGATAGGATTCTGGCAGGTACGCTATTGATGCAATGCAATCTATTTGCCTTGGAGAATCTGATCAAAATGCATCTGGCTCCACTTGTGAAGAAACTACTATGCTTGGCCAAACATTTGGGGGTTACCTTCGATCAAACGTGATATATAATTCTATTGATCTCTTCTACGCATTTTGTACAAAAATAATCCTGAGGAAAACTTTGCATCACATTGTCACCTTATGGGAATTATTACTTGATACACAGAGAAAATGATAGTTTTGATGTTGTCTGCTGCAGATTAAATGCATGAGGTGTCATGGGAAGTCTGAACGACGTGAAAAAATGATGGATCTAACTGTTGAGATTGATGGAGACATTGGAACTCTTGAAGAAGCTCTTCGGCAGTTTACAAGAACTGAAACCCTAGATGGTGAAAACAAATACCAATGTAGCAGGTGGGATGCTTATAGAATCACTTTATGTATAGACTATCGATCGTCATCTTTGGATTCAGAATATGCTTTGATTTCTCTGCTAAGCACGTTTTTCATAATGCATTATTTCTCTGATCTTTGTTGCATTTCTCAATTAAGAAGAGAAAAAAATTTTTGATGTGTTGTAAAGTAAGTAAATGTAAAACCAGTGTCTTATCTGAAAGTATTTTGTTTGTTGCCATCCCCCAAAGTTGTTGAATGCTTAACCCTCCTAATTGTGTGTGGAAACTATTTTGACTTTGAGGTTTGATGTGCCCGGTCTCCAGCAATTTGCATATTATCCATTAGAAAAAAAATCATTTGCTCACAATTTTTAACTTATTTTAGTAGTTATTCATGTGAGCTAACTAATGTTTCTTTTCTGGGGTAAGTAGCTAACTGATGTGTGAATTTTCTAAAATTACATCATTGAAGCATATGGTTGCAATTACTTATTTATTTTGTTTTATTTTTTCAAGAAAAAAACATAGGTTCCCTAAATACATTATGTACCTGTTGGCTTAGTGTTGCATTTACCTTAGGGTTTTTTTTTTTTTGGTTTTTTTTTTTTTTGGGGAGGGGGATGGAAATAGTAATGTTTGAGGCATTTAGGGTCTTTATTAGTAGACTGAAAGCCTAGTGGTGGTGTACTGTGTTGGGAAGCCATCTGAACTTTGGTTAAGGGAAGGAAATGCAAATATATGGATCCAAGGTCTGATGGGTGCTTTTTTCTTTTTGCAAAGCATACATTTGTATGCATTTTAATAAATCTAGGTTTAACTAGGCAATCAATTTGTTGCTGCCGTTTCGTCTTCCTCTATTACTTGGTTCATATAAAGGTGTTTTACTTATCCTGTAGCTCTTGATGTCTTATTCAGATGCAAATCTTATGAGAAAGCCAAGAAGAAAATGACTATATTGGAGGCTCCAAATGTTCTTACAATTGCGTTAAAGAGATTTCAGGTAATATAAAATAACGATTGCTTGCTTCATTTTCTTTGCATAATTTCATATGTGCTTCTTTTATTAGAATATTACTTGATCTTTATGTATTGATGTATTTTGCAGTCCGGCAAATTTGGAAAACTCAATAAGTCAATTCGTTTTCCAGAGATTCTTAACTTGGCACCTTTTATGACTGAGACAAATGATAGATCAGCGATCTATAAACTTTATGGGGTCATAGTTCACTTGGACATCATGAATGCTGCCTTTTCTGGTCACTATGTGTGCTATGTTAAAAATAATCAAAACAAGTGGTTCAAGATTGATGACAGCACGGTAGGTACTCTTTTCTAAATTCTGTAATCTCTTATATTAGATGGACAATCTTTTGAATCTCCACTGTTTATGTAGGTGATATTTGGTTCGCTATTTATGAATATCAAATCACATATAATTGTCAATATAAAGTATTGTTTTGTTTGGTGAAATGTTCATCTATAATACCCGATTTTTTCTAAAATGTGATGAGGTCTTGAAGTTGTAGACTTTTAGGTGAAATGCTATTAGTCCCTAAATTTTTTCCCCTTGAGCTTTTATTGTAGTCTTGTAATTTTTTTTTTCCTGTTCAAATGGTAAAGCCAAAAAAAAAAGGAAGATAAGGGATATGAGGACTATCTTTTACTCTGTCACATTGTTTCATTAAAATTGATGTGCTGGCTCATGTTATCTGTACCAAGCTTTTACATTTAATAAATGCATTATAATAAGATACACTAGAAAGTTTTAGCCCAACCACGAATTAAGGACCACCTAAACACATCAGACCTATTCATAAACGTGGATATTGTCTGAGGAATGAAATGATTGAATACCTTGAATTTTAAAATGAAGAGCCAGTCAAGCCAAAGCAAACAGGGTTGAGTGATGCAAAACTAAAGTTTGATCCTGATTAGTAGGTACTAGTGCTAGTTCATATCATGTAATTCTGTAGGAGTATTTATGTATAGTGATTGGGAAATTCTTCTATTGTGGGCAAGTAATTTGTTTGCATTATTAGCTGTTGGAAGACAGATTGTGAATAAGTGCCTTGAACCAGTGAAGAAACTCAAACTTGGGATGTTTTTGATAAGGGAATTAGGGTCTACGCTTGCACCCTTCAAAAGCTTTAGGTTGTGTTTTATTATTATGCATATCTTTCCATTACAGGCTTGCTGGTGATAAGTTAAGCTAAAAAATTGTTGATTTTTAACAGTTGTAGCTAACAGTTCTATTTTGGGATTCCTTTTGAAAAGATTTATAACATTATGGGTGATAAAAAATATTCAATGACATCATTGAACCCTAGAAATGGTGTTAGGGCTAATGTCATTGAACCCTAGAAATGGTGTTAGGATTGATTAGCACTTGACAACCTTTTTCTTATTAAATCCATTGGCTGCTTCGCTTGCATAGTTTCTTGAGTTTGTGGGATAAACAACCTATACTTCAGTTAGAAAATATTGAATCATACCTTATAATATCCTCCAAGTTGGGTGCCATTTGTTGGGGCCATTTCTTCATATTTGACTGTTTAAGCTTAATTAGAAGTATTTGCATCTCTCAACTTCGAAATACTGCTTCTTGACATTTTTTTCTTTGAGTTACTTTATCTTTCAGTACATTTCGTGATAGGTTTACCGAAGTAAAGATTCTCCCTCTCTCTTCCCCCCCTCCCCTCCTCCTTCCCTCCCTCTCTCTGTGATAGTGTCAAGTTTATTCAGTATCTTTGATTGTTTTTGCATTTTAATGGACAGGTGAGGCCTGTGGAGCTTGATAGGGTTTTGACTAAGGGTGCTTACATGCTTCTGTACTCAAGGTAATGATGAATTTACAAGTGTATTTTGTTTTGTTATATTTCATTGAAGAGATTTTCTCTTTCCGTTGATATTTCTTGCATTCGAATTTTTGTTGTTATTAGATGTCATTGTAGTATTCTTAAGGGATTACAGATAATGGTGGCTTTTAGCTTTGTCTACAAGCAGTGGTTGACCATTAATATTAGGGAAAGTGAGGAAAACAATTCCCTTTATATAGGTTGGAAATGGTTTCCCCCCTTCGATTGACCACCGTTATTGTTCTCCTACTGTGGCGTTGCCTCTTTCCTTTATCTGTTGCTAAAAGATATTAGTAGCTATAACCTTTTAGGACTGCTGCAATAATACCTGACAATCCTGGTTTTGATTGTAACAAAGATTAGAAAATTTTGGGTTAACATTTCCTGCGAAAGAAAAATACTATAATGTGTGTTATAGTTGAACTGATAAATTTCTTTTGCAGATGTTCACCTCGGACCCCCCAAGCTTTATGCAATAAAATGATCTCTCATAAATCTGTGCCTTCAAGGAAAAGTGATAAAGCTGTTAAGGAGTCTGGGACAATGCATTCGAGCAATATTCAGTCCAATTCTGTGTTTTCCTCTGATTACTCTGCCTGTGGTGAATCATTATATTCAGATTTTCATCATTTTCAGCGTATCCTAGAAGATGATTCTTCCAGTGACAATTCTTCTCTCTTAAGTGGCAACTCGGATGGAAGTTCTAGTAGTACAGATAGCTTACGAGATTCCAGCAGCTGTGATGACCTGTCTGATTACATCTTTGGGGATAGCAGCTCTTGGACTAGCCCTTGGAGGAACTCTTCCCATTCTGACATACCTTCGATGTCGTCTACTGCATCAATTGTTATTACTCCCTCATCTCATTAGTTGAGGGAGACTGATTGTTACTTCTTTGTTTGAATGATTGTTATAACAATGGTTATAATACTAGTAATAGTACATTAAAAATTGTTATAACAATTTTTTTTTTATAACACGAGCATTCAATTGTTATACTTCATTTTTTGAATGTTCGTTATAACAATTGTTATATATAATGAGTAATAGTACATTAAATACAGTTTGACTCTTATTTACAAATTCTCTATCTTGATATCTTTAACAGCTACCGATGTGACATGTTTTTTTTCCCTGACACACACCACTACGACTAATGAGATGAGGGGGGGTTAAGTCACTTGCAGTATCTTGGATCAGTCTCCCTCAAATTGCTGTTGCTAACAATATTTCTAGGACGTAACGCTATATCAGAACCAAAAAATGATCCGTTGATGACTATATCCTTCTTACTAGAAATAGTGGGTCAGTAAATCCTAAAGGTAGGGTTATTTCATTTTTTGGTTCTGATATAGCGTTATGTCCTAGAAACAGTAGCAATTTGAGGGAGAGTGATCCAAGATACAGCAAGTGACTTAACCCCCTCATCTCATTAGTCGTAGTGGTGTGTGTCAGGGAAAAAAAAACATGGCAGATCGGGTAGCTGCTAAAGATATCAAGGTAGAGAATTTGTAAATAAGAGTCGAACTGTATTTAATGTACTATTACTCATCGTATATGAAGGGAAAATGTATTCCAAAATAACGTCCTACATGGTATGGGCATCTTTTTGCGTAAACTTGTAATATTTGAAGCATGTCTTATCGGTTAAGGTTTAATTAGCAAGATTTGTGTTGGTCGCTTTATTACGACCCATATAGTCACTTCCTCTCCAGTACACATCTTCTCTTGACATTTCAAACTATTCTATTCCACTGGAGTAGCATAACCTGTTAACTTTAAGACAACTAGGCATATTTTAGTACACTTGTCATTTGCAAATATTTGAAAATTTTTTTGACCTGACGCTCAAACTAGATAATCATTTGGGAAGCCTCGTTCGTTAAACTATGGTATTTTTTTGGTTTCAGTCTCGATTACCTTAGTCTGTAGCTTCCTCCCACGAACATGGTCAATGCCAATTATTCAGCTTTGTTGTCATTGTTGATTGCTTCCCTTGC
Organism: Combretum micranthum; assembly: GCA_024138025.1. Taxonomy (NCBI): domain Eukaryota; kingdom Viridiplantae; phylum Streptophyta; class Magnoliopsida; order Myrtales; family Combretaceae; genus Combretum; species Combretum micranthum. Next base: position 1,034,186 of record JAMXBD010000371.1, read on the forward strand.
ATGTTCCCACGCATAACATTTAACTGTGTCTTTAGATTTTGCATCAGTGTAGTTTGTGCAGAGGTAAGTCAGGCATCATCTCATGAAGGTTCTCTCTGTGTTGTTCCATGGTCTCTCCCCGCACATTCTTTCTGCCCTACGGCAATTGCTGCCATTGCCTTACCCAGCTATGCCTTGAGGAAAGGAAATTAATATTATTAATTTTTTAAAAATTATAAAAGTAACATTATGATGAAAATAATCTTAATTTTAATCAAGGTAAACTTATTTTTTGAACAAATAAGGTCATAAGTGGTTGACCTCGTTTATTGAAGAGACGAGATTAGCTTTTTTTTTTTTTTTTTTTTTGAACCTCGCCTGTTGAATAGACAGTATTGATCCAAATAAAATAAGAAAAATGATCCTTGTCCCTTGCTGGAAACTGGTTCATTGGCTCTCTCTCCTTCCCTTAGTTCTCTCTGTCTGCTCTCATCTCCAAACCCTCAAGTTTAGTGGTGAGATTCCAAAGGGCTTAGGTTTCAGGAAGTTGTTGCTCAAAGAGCTTGTACTTGTTAGCAACTTGCTAAATGTCTTCTTTCCCTTTATTTTTGTGTAACTTAATTGAGCTATTTCTCTTTTCGGATAATCAAAGTTGATCGGTTGGAGTTTTTGTTTGTTATTTGGTGGTAGGCGATTGGAGTTCGGCATTGGTGTCGTTGTTGCTTTTATTGGGCTAAACTCGTCTATTGAAAAAACGAGATTTAAAAAAAAACTAACCTCATCTCTTCAATAGATGAGGCTAATCACTTATGACCTAGTCTGTTGAAGAGATGAGTTCACCTTGTGTAAAATTGAGATTATTTTTATTCTAGTGGCATTTTTATAATTTTTTAAATTAATAATATTAATTTCCTATTCTCCCTATGCTTGTATACACTCTTACCTGATGTATTGCAATTATTTAACAATATTCAAAAAAATGTTGAAGTCCTTACTTTTTATTGCAGGAAAATCTAAAACATTGTTAACTGTATATTCTTGTAATTTTATTTTGCCATTTTTTGTTTCTACTTCTCAAAATTCCATGTTTCTTTGAAAATCGAGCCTTTTTTGTACTAACAACGATTCCTTGAATAAATTCTGCTAAAATTATTTTTAAATGTCCTTCATGTTCTTCCTCAGTGCTACTATGAACTAATATATCATCTATAAAAATGCATGTAAAATCTATATTTTCAAAAGCTAAATCCATTTTCCTTTGAAAAACTGCTAGTCCATTTTTAAGTCCAAAAGGTATAACCTTCCATTAGAAGTGACCTAAGGGACATGTGAACGCAGTCTATGGTACACTGTCTCTATGATGACATAAGTTTCGAATCCTATCATTTTATTTGTCTTGTCCCTATTCTTGTTTATCGTCTTCCCATCCTTTCTAAGTCTTCCACATATTGGGTTTTTATTAGACCCATATACATGCCCATTTCTGGCAAAAATGTATTGGCTGATATTTTTATTTGCAAGATGATAATTGTTGATAATTAGAAGGTAATCTCCATATTGTCCATGATTTTATTTGATCGTCCAATACATTTTTGCTAGAAATGGGGATGCACTATGGGATCTAATAGAAACCAATATGTGAAAGATTTAGAAAGGATGGAAGAAGATGACAAATATGAACAGGTACAAGACAAATAAAAAGACAAGATGTGAAGCAGGTGTCATCAAGAATGAGGAATAGTACAAAAAAAAAACTTTTCTAGTAGAAAACAATAATAAGATAATAGAATCTACTTCCATTTTACGCTACAACTTCAAGACAAAAAGAGAAGACATGTTAAGAAGAACAAGATAACATAAAAAAAAGTCTAACCAATTAGAGTATTATTATTAGGTAGATGCATTCAAGTATTATACAAGTATATGAAATTATTGTATGATTGCTTTTCATTACAATTCTACCTTGAAAAAGAATTCTAAGTAGAGGTATGCCCAATCCTTAGGATTTCTATGTAAACCCTTCTCCATACCAGGAAAAGGCATTGAGTTTTAGAAGAGGAGCATAGGCTTTTAGAGAAGAAACAGTAATCACTATCCTTGTAATTTGTTTACACTCTTGTAACTACCCCACTCTTTGTAATATCTAAGGTATCAATACAAGTATCTATTAGAGGTAAACCTTTTGCTCTTTCGTTTATTTTCCCTTTTTCTTTAATCAAATCTCTTAGGACCTTAGCGAAAAGTGAATCGTAAATAGGCATTAACCATCTAAGAGAAGAAATCTTTAGAAATTATTTCGAAACAAGGCTTCGATAATCATAAAGATTGCCCTGGTAGGTGACTAGTCTGGGTTACCATATACTTAGCAATTAGAGGAGCTTTTGATGTAAGCCTTGCCAAAACAATCGCAAAAAAGACTGGCCGTGTTGAAATTGTGGATAGGTGTGCTATTAGCCAAGAAGCACGCGTAGGAGTGAGGCTCCTAGAAAAGGAATATGTTAATATCTCTTTATAGCTATGTTATAATGGTCTTCCTTAATGGATGTTCGCCTTAAATATCCATTCTTGAACGCGCTCTCTCCCCACCATGTAATAGGGTATCAAAGCCATGTTTTAATAATTTTCTATAAATTTATCGTAATTTGTTTTAACTAGAAGTTTACTTAGTACTTGAGTAGCTTTAAGTCTCATAAGTTTTCAATTTTACTGTTACTTTATGTCTTCTCATGATACACTAATAAATTGCCTTCAAAATATTTCTTTTGTAGATTTATTTTATGTCTTCTCATGATACACTAATAAATTGCCTTCAAAATATTTCTTTTGTAGATTTATACAATGTAGCAAATAATAGAAGGTTGTTAGAAAGATACCTAGAAATAGATAAGGCTGTAGAAAATCGATTAATTTTTTAATTAAGAGAAAGGTTCATAGACTTACATGAATTCAATTATAGAAGGTTGGTAGTAAAAAGCTTATTAACATCTTTTAGAGCAATAGAAAGAAAACTAGAACATAAAAGAGACCAAGAATATTTAAGGAGGATAAATACATAGCAAAGTAGACAACTATACTTTACTAGACAACAACTTTTAGATAAGGGATTTATAGAAGAACAATTAGAAGAAATAACAGGAGCTATAGTTTAAAATAGGTAGCATAAAAAAGTTCCACCTGTTAGATTTAGAAATATATAATCCAAATAAAAAGATATAAAAGCCACATGAATTTAAACATATTTGTTGTTTTACTATGGTGCAACATTAATTACTTTATGATAATAAGCAATTAAATAGTATTGTAGATTTACTTTTATCTTGTAGTAACAATATTAAGGAAGATATATAGATAGACTTTATAATATGTTAGGAACTATAGGAATTATATAAAAAGAAAGGATAGACAGTTGAAGGAAATTAGTACTAACCAGGCTTATCAAAAAAATCAATTAGCATCAATAAAACATAAGCTTCGGCAGTTAGAACATTTAAAAGAAATTAAGAAAAACTCTAAAGATCAATTAGATGATAAACAAAAAATAGTTTTTAGAAAGGATAGACAAGAGGTCTAAGGAATTAGAAAAACAAAATAAAAAGTAGATAGAAGCAATAGAATAGTTTAAGAACATTTTAATAGGTTAATGTTTGAATCTTATCCTTAGCATCCACCTTAACATAGAATAGATTTAGATCAACATCTAGTTTATAAACAGGCTCTTTTAGACACTAATGAATAATTAATTAACCCAAATAGATTAATAATTTACGAAGGAACAACTTTAGAAGTATGTAGTAAAGTAAGACAAAATAATATCATTATAGCACTTCTAATAAGATTACATATGAAATGCAAACAACCATATGATCAAACGACACATACGACTATCCGGTTTTATATGTAGAATGGATTTATCTCTCTATTGTGGGTTAGGAAATACTTTGAATGAGTTATAATCGATTTCCTTGAAATTTGCGTGTGTCCTAGGTTCCAATCAAATATACTACTAGTTCCTGGACTTTCCTTACCTAAAGCGATCGATTCGACTCGGCTATACAATGAGGTCGTATTCCTCAAACGTCCTAATTCCTCAAGATGTAGTTAGGTAGCTTACCTTTTCGGTCCCACGCTGAGGAGTAGTAGCAAAAATGCGAAGATGATATTCTAAGTGATATGTATGAGCAATTTAATTTTAAGGGATTTCTGATCCGATATTAATTCATTAAAGGCGATCAATAAATATTTGCACACACAGTAATATACATAGAGACAATTTATATTAATCAACCAATGAAACTCTGATATCCTTATCGTTTATTCATAACACATAACGAATCACATACATAACTCCCATGATAGTTGGCATGCATATAAATTTTTATCTTTCCTAACATCTAGTGCTCTATTCTACAAGCACATACATGAATATTAAACATAAAGGAAAACTCAGTCGGCCATGGTGATCCCTATCAATCAAAGTAATCTTCAGAAAGAGAAGGTCGTGGTCCTCGTCACCTAAACAAAAGAAATATCTGAAATGAGTATTTCATCCAAGATCACTTAAAATATCTAATTCTATTTTTATCATTTTCGTCAAAATTCGGTTGTAAGGAAATTCTAACTTAAAATGACCATAATTGCTCATTTTAACTCAGAATTTCGCATATAATATGTCGTTTTCTACCTACTCGGAAAGATCTATCTCTTTCTAAGGTTACTTTTATCATAAAAGGTTATTTAGGCCTCGGAATAGTAGGGTACAGATTCACCATGAATTTCCTAACCTTTGAAAACACAATTTCCCAAACTTTTATTCCTTCAAAAATCCTTAAACAAATATATAGATATGTATATAGTTGAAAAATCCTTTTGATACATAAATAGACTTATATTTTATGCATGACTTCATTGGTGTTGTTTCAACAATTATTTTCTTAAAACAACTTGTTTTATAGGTTTGAAAAGTTGGACTTTGAAAAATTTTCTCCTTAAATGGTTTGAAAGAAAACTATAATTCCTTGAGTCATTATAAATAAGTGTTTTCCCTTTATATTTTATTTCTTAACTCAAAGATAATTTCAACCTTGGTCTTTTAAGTTTCCTACCAATTTTATTTGAAAAGAAAGAATTTCAAAATTTTCTTGAATTGTTGATAATATCTAATGTTTTGAGTTTGTCATCTCTATGATCTTTTATCTCTTCAAAAATGAGTTTACCATTTAGAAACTTACTTTCTTAGGTGATTGGAACATTTTTATTGTGCTAAGTGGATTGCTAAAGTAGTGAGTTGATTTCTATTTATTCTTGAAAACTTGTCTAGTTTTTAGTTTTTATCATGAAGTGGGTAAAAACCCTATAAATAAGTTTTTATGAAGAATTTTCATAATAAAGAATTATCAACATTAAAGTTTTAAACCAAAATTTTCATATTATTATTTTGAAAAGAGAGTGTGTATCTACTTAGTTAAATCTTTGAAGAAATCCACTTTGTTGATGCCTTAAAGTTTCATGAGGAGCTTATGTAAGTTTTTGAAAAGAATTTATTGAAAACAACATTTAAGTCCTTTAATGGAAAAAAATCCTTGCTAAGTGACAAAAATTTATTTTAGAAAGAGTTTAGTCTGATTTTATTAAAGAAAAACTCCTTCTTCCTTTTTGTTGAAACAAAATCAATATGTTCATGCATGAATGAGAAAATGTAGTTATGAGAAAGATGAGACTATCTCATAATAAGATAGGGAGAGTTATAAGAAGCAAATAATCAAAATAATAAGATTAAGTATTGGAAGCCTTAACTTTATCAAGACTTCCCGATCAAGTATTGGGAGTGTAAACCCTCAAAGTTTACAATTGGCTAAGTTAAAACCCTAATTAGAAGGTCAACCGGAAACCTTAAAGTCAACAAAACCTTAGTCAAATGCAACTGTTTAAGTCCGACAATCCCGTGCTCGTAACCCTAAGTGAGTAAGTAAGAGATTAGTATATAGGATAGTTCGTAATAATATAAAAAAGCTTAAAAATATGAGATTAGTCAAACCGCGATTCGTTTTGAACCCGATCAAATACAGTTTTAAAAGCGTGTCACAGAGCTTGGAATAGTAAAAATATTTCGGATATACCATTAGACTCGTGAAAATATAATGTTTTCAAAAATATCAGTTTTATAATTTTTCGATAGCTAAAAATATTAGATATCGTATTTATACGTGTATTTTCTTACTACTGGTATTTTATTAGTCATATCTACCTTACATCATACTATTTATTACTATTCTACACTATTAATCTATCTCTATTTTTCCTTACAACCTACTCTTACAACATATACACCTATTTTCTTACAATTTTCATTTCCAATACAACTTCACATCTCTCACATCTCACTTTTCATTAACAAAAATACAAAAGAATTAAAATCTCTCTCTCTCTTCTCTCCAAGAATGCGCCGGCCCCCTCTCCTCTTTCACTCATATTATTTTAATTTTCACTTATTAAATTACCCTCTACTTTTTCCTATAAATGCCACCACTCTCTTCCATTTCCTTCACACCTTCATACACTACCAAAACAATCTCAAAATCTCTCCAAAAAGTTCTCTCACAGTTTCTCTAGTTTTTCTTTTTTTATAGGTAATACTCATTTAAGCTTTCCTTATATTCATTTGCTTAGTATGGGCATAGTGTGTGTTTTCTAAACCCATGGAGGTTAGGAAACCAACAATATATTCATATTTTGTTTTTGTTCATAAATCTATTTTCCTTTATGTTGTTCTTATGTATATCTAAGTAAATATATCTATGTAGTATATATATTTTTAGAGCTTAAATACTTGTCATTGCAATTTATTATTTTCATTACATTTATTTTACTTTCCTTGCAATTTTTTACTTTCATGTTGTTTTTATACTAGTCTTTTTAGTCTTAGACTTGTTCTCATCAAGTCAAAACAATTTTCTTTTCTTTTGGACTAGACTATTCTTAATCTCGGAACCTTGAAGAAGCTAAAGCTCCCAATACTTGACAATTACTATATGCTTATTTATTTTCTATATTCTTTATTATCTTATTTTGTGATTCTTATCTTTTATAACCTACATGATCACATTCATGCATGGCTAATGAGTTGTTGTCCAAATAAAAAGAGATCTTTTTAATAAAAGACTAAACTCTTAAAGTTTTATCACTAAATAAATGTTTTCCCCAAAGACTTAGAAAAATGTTTTCAAAATAAATTCCTTTTCTAAAAGTTTATGTAAGCTCATCATGAAATTTCAAACTATTGATAAAGAACTTTCTTCAAAGTCTAAAGATACTTTCTTTTCCAATAACAACATAGGAAATCTTGATATATAGATAATAACTTGATACTATTTTACCAACTTTCTAAAACTAAGGGCTAAATAAGTTTTCAAGAAAATCAACTTACAAGTCTTAAGAAACCCACTTAGAAAAATAAAATTTGTCAACAATATAAGAAAATAAATTTTCAAGGAATGAACTCGTTAAGTACTACTAAAAAAAACTTTTGGAAACTCTATTTTTCAATTCCTAGAAATAAATTTTGTAGATAACTTAAAAGACCAAACTTTATTCCAATTCACTCTTGATAAACTAAAATATAGAACATTAGATTATGATCGTCCAAAAATTTATAAGTTATTTCGACCATATAAAGTAAAGTTTAACAAATCCAATTTTCCAAGACCTAGAAAAGGTTGTCTTAAGGAAATTAATTAAATGAGAAAACAATTATAGAATCATGCATAAATTATGAGTCTATTTACATACTAAAGGAGTTCCTTTCAAGTAAATACATTTTTGACCTTTTCTTAAACAAGCTTTAGTGAATAAAGGATTAGAAAATATTGTTTTTCAAGATAGGAATTTTTGTGGTAGATCTTACCCCTCTGATCTAAGACCCAAATGCCTTTTATAGTAAAAATAACTTTAGAAATGGATAGATCTTTTCGATTAGGTAGAAAACGACATATAATAAGCGAAATTCTGAGTTAAACTGGACAAGTTATGGTCATCTTAAATTAGAATTTCCTTCCATCTGATTTTTACCGCAATTTAGAAATAGACTTAGAATCTTTAGAGTAGAAATTCTATGAAAGAATAATTTTGGGTATTTCATCTTGTTTAGGTGAAGAAGGTACTGATATCGCTTTCTCGAAAGATTATTTCGACTAGGAGCGATCGTCATTGAGTGTGTTAATCCCTTACTAATTTCATTTTCTTGAATGCGCTTATAAGTAGTGGCATTAGAGATTAAGGAAAGATAATTGAATAAATTATTGTGTGAATGATTGAATGAAGTGGTTGTTAAATAAGAAGCTAAATATATCGAAAGAAGGTTTGATGAATAATTTATGTTCTCTTACAATGGTATGATGAATATTGTTTTGGTCACCTTTAATTTGAAATCAACAATAATTTGATAAACCAGTAATAAAAATGATTCATGCATGGCATATTGTGAGTCACATTTATTTTTAACGACTATTCTTCCTGTGGGGAAACGAGGAGTTGTAATGGTGGCTAGGAGTAGCTGGAAAGTCTACTTATTGATGGTCATATGGGTCGGTAACCACCCAACCCTGACATGAAGGGCATAAAATCCATACTACACATGATTTCCAGTTAATCGTGTGTATTTTGATTGCTCATGTGATTGTTGCATTCACATATGATTATCTAAAATACTTGTATGTTATATGGAAATGCTTTGAAGAAGAGAGTTATCTCACTAAGCTAGTTTTGCTTATACCCTTATTGCAAACTCCTAAAAATTTTCATAATGCATAGAAAATAATCTTAGAAATCTAATATTAAAATTGAAATCCCGAAAATCGACTCAAGTTAAAACTAAATTCTAATCAAGTCAAACATGAAAATTCTTAGTCTTGAGAAAACGGGAATCCTTGAAACAAAATATAAAATCCAACTATCGGTTGAATCAACATCCGTACGCCAATTAAATTATCTACCCGATTCCTAAAACGCAAATCAAAACGATATATCCAAATAACGCTCAACAACGAAATGATAAGATCTTTAATTCTTCGGTGAATTTTAGAATAAGAAATTTCAATTTTCATCAAAAGTCAAACCGAGTCAACTCATAACCCTAGACTCGATTAAACGATTATGAGATATGAAAACTATTAAATAATCACAAATAAAACGAGATAAACCGTATATATTGAACTAAAAATATAATACGGTAAAAAACTCCAAAATTATACCTTGCGAAAAACTCAACAAAACCGGAAGTCAAACCAGAACCTTAAAAGTCAACAAAGCATACAAACAAATCCTAATGTCCAAGATCCCACAATCTCGTGCTCTTAAACCCTAAACAATGAAATGAAAATAATTATTGATAATAGTTCGTAATAATATAGGGAAGCTTAAAAACATAAGATTCGCAAATTTCTAGTGTACTTTAGATCCAAACGAGATCAGTTTTCAAAAACCGTGCCCCGGTACACCGGATGGCAAAAATATTCCGTTAATACCAATAGACTCGTAAAAATATAAGGTTTTCAAAAACATCAGTTTTAGAATTTTTCAATAGCTAAAGATTACATATATCACTTTATTACGCGTATTTTTATTACTACCGGTACTTTAATTGTCTAGTTTACTATTTATAGTACTTTTCTACTATTCATCACTATTCCTCTATCTCTACTTTTTCTTACTACCTATTCTTACACCTACATACCTATATTTTACAATTTTCTTTTCCTATAAAAATTCTACATCACATTACTAAACTTCTCTTACACTTTTCTTCCAAAATTAATTTTTTATCAAATTTCTCTCTCCTCCCTATCTCTTCATCTCTATTTAATTTTTTTCAATTAATTTAATTACATCTAATTTTCACTTCAAAATTCTATAAATACCCCATTCTTCCTTCATTCTTTCACACAATTCATTTCACTACCAAGACTCTCTCAAATCTCTCCACAAATCCTCTCTTCGAGAATTCTCTCTATCAAAACTCTCTTAAACTAATTCTTCACAAAAATCATTCCTTATACATAAACTTTCTACCACATATCACTACTCACATAATACCCATTTCATCTACCATCTTCATATCACATAAACACTTTAGGTAAATTTCTTCCAACCATTTATTTACCCATGTCATATAACTTAACATGACTATGGTGTTGTTTTGAAACTCATATGAGTAGTAAAAGCAACAACATGTTCATGTTTTGTTCTTGCACATGAACTTCCTATTTTATTATGTTGTTATGTTGATTTTATTATTCGTATCTAACTAAATATATTTATGTATATATATATAATCTTAAGAGCATATAAGCTCACTTATTATTTATTTAATTTCATGCTTTGCAATTTATTTATTTCATGCTATTTCTTTAAGACTAGTCTTAGACTTGTCCATATCAAGTCAAAACAATCTTTTATTTATTATATTCTTTTGGGACTAGTCTATTTTTAGTCCCGGATGCCTTGATGAAGCTAAGGCTCCCAATACTTGACCGGGATACCTTGATGAAGCTAAGGTTCTCAATACTTGATATTTTTATTATTTTGCTTATTATTATTTGTTTCTAGTATTTTCTCATGTTCTTATTATTTTATATGCTCATAATACTTATATCTATATAATGATATTGTCTCAACTAATTTAAAAGTAGAAATTTACTTTATTAAAGGAACTTAAAACTAAATTTTCTATTATGTAACTTATCATAAAATAATTAAGTTATTATCAACAACATAGAAATAGAGTTTTCTCAACGTTTTCTTAAATAACAAAGATAGCTTACCAAGGTAACATAAGAAATACTTCCTTTGTATATTATGGCAACCTAAGTTTTAGCAAAATAATTTGTTAATATTCAAAGTTTTACAAAAAGCTTAAAGATTTAAACTCCTTTTCACTGCATGACAAAACCAAGAAACAAACTAGTTTTCAAAGTTAAGATAAATTCAACCCATAAAGTTAGAAACCCACTTAAGAAAATAATGATTTTCAAGTTTCTAAAGAAGAAACTTATTTTCAGAGAATATAAATAAGATAAGATTAGAAACAAAAGATTTTTAAAGATGATTCTTTTCAAAAAAAAAATAAAAGAACAAGTTTTAACAAAAACTTATATTTTAGATAATATATATAAGAAGAACAAAATCCATTTTCTAAAAACATTCTAAATATAACTTTATAAAGAGGTTTTTCAATAACTTAATACACTTTTGATAAACTTGATCTTTTATCACTAGAAGTAAAATTTATGAAAGATTAAGATTAAAGGAAAATTTACTTATTTTGGAAAAATGAATGAAGAAAATAAAATAAAATAAGAATATACTCATTTATAATAACCTATGAAAATATAAAGTTTCTTCAAAATACTTGAAAATAAATTTATCAAGTTAAGTTTTAACACTTTAAAAAGAATTGTTTTATGAAATAAATCGTTGAGATACTACCATTAGAATTTTTGTATATAAAGTGAGCTTATCTATATACTCAAAGGATTTATCAATTATGTAATATATTATATCTATTTTTATTAAAGGATTTTTGAATGAAGTTGAGTTAGAAAATGGTTTTTGCAAAAATTTAGAAATATTCGTTTTAAATCTGTACCCAACTTTTTCGAAACCCAAATGACCTTTGATGAAAAAGATAACCTTCGAAATGGATAGATCTTTTCGAATAGGTAGAAAACGGTATATTATATGTGAAATTCCGAGTTAAAATGAGCAAGTTATGGCCATTTTAAATTAGAATTTCATTCTATACGATTTTGACGAACATAGTGAAATAGAATTAGAAAGTTTAGGTAGAATTTCTACGAAATACTCATCTCAGGTATTTCCTTTGTTGAGATGACGAAGGATACGGGATTACCCTTTCCAAGGATTATTACGACGAAGAAGATCGCGAAATGGACGAGTGAGTTATTCCTCTTAATTTGTTACCTTGCTTGTGCTTGTAAAGTACTGCATTAGCATACTAAGAAAAATAAAAATGGATATGCATGAGAATTTGGGATATGTATATATGTGATTCTTTGTTTATGCGTGAAATGAGAATTAAGAATTATCGCAACTTTGAACTGCCTGTTTAAATGTTTTTGCTTACATACTTGTATGACTGTTTATTATTTGCTAAATTGATCGATCGCCCCTAATAAACCTTAATAAGGTTTGACTTAAGAAAAATAAAACGCTCACGCATAGCATCCATTGTGTCACATTTCTTTCGAAGGTTGCTGCTACCTACGTGTAGAGTTAGATTGGCTGTGATCGTGCTGGGGAATGCTCTAGGTGAGGACCTAAGGATTAGCAGTAGAAAATCGAGGATCTTTAACACCGATTTCCTAACCTGCGATAAGGAGGGTAAATCCGTTCTATATATGGTTTCCGGATAACTATATATATATTTTCGTAATCACGTGATTGTTGCATTATATGCATAGCATATGTGTGAAAATCTAAATGAACTTGTTTGAAAACATGGTGCGAATGAAAAGGAATATCTCACTAAGCTAGTTGTAGCTTATACCCCTATAGATTTTATTGAAACAGGTATACCCATGGCTTAGATTGGCATCATGACATTAAGGAAGTCATGGAAGGATGTTAAGCTTCTATGAAGGAAATAGAAACATAAGATAAAGTAATTTTGTAAGGTTCTTTATATGTAAAGAATTCTATGTTAGTTTTTTTGGAGATTCTAAGATGTATATGCCCCTAAGAATTGTAATTTAATATGTTTATGTTTTATAATAAGTATTCTCTTTGCCTTGTTACTTAATTACTATCAATATAAATTGCGCTACTCCGATACATTCCCTTGGTTGTGATGTACGCCTTGTACATGATATAGAAGCCTTTGCGTGACTGAGGTAGTCATTCCTAGGCTTTAGTATTGTGTACGATGGACTGTCATGTTTAGGGTACCTGTCGGGGCGTGACATCTATAGCTTTTTGTTACAGTTTGATTACTTGTGGTTGGCGCCAAGGAGCCCCTTTTTGTCAGGTATGAGCCAAAGTGACTAGAAGTTTTTAGAAGAAGTTTACATATTTAGCTTTCGGGTGTAGGCTTTTAAGAGAAATCTCCATAGTAGGCTTTTGTTATATTCATGTATGTTTTTATTATGGCTTAGATTAAGCAAGGCTTTTAGTATGGGGGAATGCCCCTAAGAAGTTGTAAAAATACAAAATTTTTTTTTTTACATGTTTATCTTTATAATTTCTTGCATACTTTTATTATCTACTTAAATGCAATATTCCTTTGAGTCTCCTACTATCTTGGAAGCTTGCTTTACACGAGATATCGAAGCTCCTGCATGACTAAGATTGTCATTTATTAGCTTTAATATCATGTGCGATGGACTGCCGCGTTTAGAGTACTTTTTGGGGCGTGATAGGAAGCCTTAGCTTTATCAAGGCTTCCCAGGATTAAGAGTAGACTAGTCCCAAAAAGAAAAGAAAAAGAAAGAAAAGAAAAGAAAGAACATAATAATAAGATGTTAGGTTTGTGAGCACTTAGGCTCTAAGAAATACATAAATATACATAATAATATATAGAAGTTAGATTAGAGCAATAATAATAACAATAAAATAACTTAATAACATAAAGAAATTTTGTGCATGAACAAGAATAAAACATGAACATATTATTGCTTCCTTAACACTATGGTCTTATGAAACACACATTATGGTCATGTAACGTTGCATGACATGAATAAGAAGATGGTTTATAACTTTTACCTAAGGTAGGTGATGGTGTGTTTAGAAATTTTTTAAAAGAAAAATGGGTGTTTTACGGAGATGGAAATTAATAGAGTATCTAAGAGGAAAATTATAGAGAGAGAAATTGAGAAGTGATATGGTTTGAGATTTGTTAAGGTAAGAAAGCGTGGGAAATGAATGAAGGAGGAATGGTGTATTTATAGAGTTTTGGAGTGAAAATTGGATGTAATAAAATAAAATGAAAAAGAAAATAAATTAGATATGCATGGGGAAGGTGGTGTCTGTTTTGGATGATGGAGAGGGAGGGATTTGACTGTTTTGTATTTTTTATAATGAAAAGTAATAATGTATAAGGTGTGATGTGAATAAAGTTTTATGGGAAAGGTAAATGGTAAAGAATAGATATAGTAGAGTGTAAGAATAGGTAGTAAGAAAAAGTAGAGATAGCGAAATAGTAATGAATAGTAGAAATAATATGATGAATAGTAGACTAGACAATTAAAATACCGGTGGTAAAGAAAATACACATAAACAGACTGTATCTAATATTTTTAGTTATCGAAAAATTTTAAAATTGATATTTTTGAAATCCTTATATTTTTACAAGGCTAATGTATTATCGGAATATTTTCATTATTTTACTTATCAAGACCCTAATTTTAGAAACTGATCCCATTCGAGTCTGAAATGAACTAAAATTTGGCATATATGATCTTTTAAAGCTCTCTCATATAATTTCAAATTATAATTCGAAATTATTTCTTTTTTATTGTTTTTAGGTCTTGCGCGTGGGATTATCGGATCTAGATTCACTAGACTAAACATAAAACTAGATTGACTTTAGAATTCTGATTCGACTTTCGATTCTTAGGGTTTACTTATATTTACCAAAAAATTTAGGGGCTTACACCTTTATCTTTTAATATAGAATTATTAGATAAAACAGAGAGGAATTAGTCATAGTCACAATGGAACTAGTTAATATTCCATTACTTACAAAGCAAACCCATAGTCAATTAAATCATATGAGGGAAAAATTAGTACGTTTAGGATTAGTGGTAATAGGAGTTAAAGGATTAACTAAAAACAAGTAGGTATAAAGATTCTTATTGTTTTATTAGATAAATCACAAGAAAAAGATGCTAGAGAGGCAATTATAGCTACGATGGAAATAGATATGAATGTAGGAAAAAAGGATTATTTTATTGTGTACTTGATTTTTTGTTACATTTAGATAATTTAAAAAAAAAAATAGAAATAGGTAATCAAGCTAAAGGATATGAAGGGAATATAGGGAATAATTTGCTAATTAATATCAGATTTATATGTAAACTAACTAATATAGTGATTGGCAAAAAAAAAAAAAAAAAAAAGAAAGCTAATGGTAGTGCGATTAGATATAAATTAAATATAGAAGGAATAGTCGATTTTATTAGGATTAAAGGCATAAGAATGATAGTACCTGTGAAAATAGATAGTGGTTTATTAGAAGGAGAAAAATGGAATTTAGGAAGACATTTAGAAGTAAGAAGTACTAGTAGAATTCCATAAGATAATATTATGTACCAAAATCTTGATGGAACTTTTAGTATAAGGTTTATGGATTATCGAGATAGGAATATAGACACAAGTAGTGATACAACAGAAGAAATACAGTCAGAAATAGAAAAACGAAATGCAATAGAAGAAGAAAATATGGAGATAGAGGTACCAATAGCTCTAAAAGGTTTTAACAAGATTGAAGGAAGATTTTTGGTAGACAATCAAACTTAATAGGATACATAGGACATCTTAGAGAAAATGAACAAGTTATTTTGTAGAATATAATGAAAAACACAAAGGATATATAGTTGTTAAGGAAAGTAGTTTAGGCTTAAAACAAAACAAGGAAATTATAGAAAAAATTATGAAAAAGAAGTATGAGGAGAAAGAGAAATATTTAAGATAGAGTTTGAACTTTTATATAAAGACAAAAACAAAGAAAGTACAAATGAATGGCGGCAATCATCACTATGTCAAAGTCCAAAATGACCAATAACAACATGGACAATGTCAACAGTGGCAGCAATCTTGATACAACTGTTGAACAAAGGATCCTTTCACTTGAACAATCAATGCTCAAGGTATTTGGATAGCTCCAAATTCTTACTCAAAGCATTGGTCTTTTAAAAGCACTTCAACTACTAGCTGAAGGCCATTCAAGTGTTCAGAAAGGGGTTGATGGTCATCACATTAAGGAAAAAGAGGCCTACTATGTGCTAAAATGAGTTATTGTAAGCCCACGTTTTCTTAGCAACCTGAACTCGTTTTCGGAGATTGGATCCGAGAACCAAAACCTTAAAAGAATACCTTAGGACTACTTAGACCTGGAAATTCTAAGTCCGGCAATCCTGATAACGAAACCCCAGAACAATAAAATTGAGTTAATTCTAGAATATAGCCCTAAATAATTTATCAAAACATAAAAAGATCATATTTCAGAGAAATTCATTCGTTTCGAACCCGATCGAGATCTGTTCTTGAAAATCGATCCCTAGGACTCGAGAATAAAAGTATAATATATAGGACTTTTTAGAACCGGAATTTAATATGGAATTGAAAAATATAATTAAAAGAATTTTTTGATTTGTAAAAATTACAGTTATAACCTTTTTATCGTATTTTCATTACTACAGATAATTTAATTGTCTAATTTACTTTTTGGTTTCTATCACACTATTCACAAGTACAACACCCATACCCTATTCTTACAACCCACTTTACAACCCATTCTTACAAACTTACATAATTTTTCTTACATTTTCTTTTCCAATACAATTTTTACTACTTAAATTACTTATTAAACTTGAATTTTATTACACAAAATAAATCAAAACATCTCTCTCTCTCCCCTCTCAAAATCCGGTGCCCCTCGGCTCCCTTATACATGCCTCTAATTTGTTTTCTTTTTCTTCTATTAAATAATCACACAAAACCCTAATCTATTTTCTATGTAAACACCTTTAGACTTCCACTTTTTCACTTTCTCTCTTATTACAAAAAAAGATTAAACTTTGGAAAAGTTTTCTCTCCCTCTCTTCCTCTCTTGTGCCGTGACCTCTCCCTCCCATACAACACACACGTACACTCTTTTTCTTCAAGTTATCTTGTTCCAAAACACTAAATAGGTAATAGATCTTGACCCTACCACAATAAAACATGTAATGGTAAGATCATACATGTATGGTTCCACTAAAATACCCATGAGCTTTATGCTAGGGATGTGGAAACACTTAAGCATGATAATCTTGTCATCACAAAGTTGTGGATCTTGTCATTTAAGTCATTTTACTAGTATTTTGCTATATTATTGTTATATATTGCTCTTATGGATATTTTGTGCATATATTCTTTTATTACTCTCATCTACATGATGCTCATATTTCATTTGCATCCATGACTTGCTTGACATAATAGATCCATGAGTTTTGAGTACATAAATGCCATTAAAACTTTGTTTTATGTGCATAAAAGACTTGTAGTAGCATTATAATAGTGAGAAAATGTTAGAAAGTCCAAGATCTATCTTTGTTTCAACAAAAATGATTTTTTGAAAATTCGGATGGAAAAAGAACCCTATTTAGAAAAGCTATTTTCCAACATCAAAATGAGTATTTTACATTAAATATGAAGGGCTTAGGGAATAGATATCATAAAGGAATGGTTTTTATGAATAAAGCTTAGATCTACTAAGAGATAGTTTCAAAATAGGAAAAATTTAAAAGTTTATGTTAGCATTGTGTCTCAACCCCAACAACAAACTTAAACTTCGTAATAGGGAAAGGTTGATATGTGAACACCTATTTTCCAACCCTATAACAAGAATTTTATTAAATAAATGGAAGCCTTAGGGAGTAGGTTTGGTTAGGACTTAATTTTAGCAAGACTAAATGAGTTTTTCCCAAAGAATAACCTTAAGACAATTTAGCAAAATTCGGATCTAAAATGACCCCCACTTAAAAATCTATTTCCAAATGCCAAAGTGAGAATTTTAATAGAAAAAATAGAAGCCTTAGAGTATATAGGTAGTAAAGACTTAATTTCGACAATAATAAATGGATTTTATCAAAGTATAATCCTAAAACAAAGGAAAGATTTCAAAACATGGATCAAACAATATTCTCATTCCTTAAAATTTTGTAAAATTCGTAAGTAGGTAAAAACCTTATTTAAACATCTATTTTCCAACCCCTAAATGATGAGTTTTATTAAGATAATGAAGGAATTAGGCATGTAGGTCATCAAGGCTTTATCTTAGTAAAAATATGGATGATTTTCAAAGAGACAAAGCTAGTTTTTCTCAACCAAGTATTCTTGACGTTGTTGCAAAGTAAACGTTTTCCAAAAATTCTTTTTGACCAAAAAAATCATTATGGAAATACATATAGATAGCTCATATCATGTCATTCATGATAATGACTTGTAGATAATGCATGTACATATAATATATTTGGTAGAAAAAATGCAAATTTCACAAAACAATTTCGAAAATGCAATTTTTAGCTACCGATCAGATCTGATCTGAGTTTTGCAAAACCTAAAAGTTTTCAAAACTTAATAATAACATCATAAATAGATAGATCTTTCGAAGTAGATAGAAATCGATAGCTTATTTACGAAATTTCGAGTTAAAATGACCAAGTTATGGACGTTTTAAGTTGGAATTTCCATTTACCATGAAAATTACGGACTTAAGAGTTTTATTTAATAAGTTGGAATTAGTTATGGTTTGAAATACTCATTTGGGTATTTCTTTCGTTTAGATGACCTTGAATCGAAAGAATTCTTGTCTCGGATTACTACTACTAGAGACCGGTGTCTATGGCCGAGTGAGTTCACTTTCTTTAAATTACTTGTTTATGATTGTGCTTGTAATGATAGTGGCATTAGAACTAGGACAAGATAAAAATTGGAATGTGCATGTGAATTCTGCTTGGTTGAATTGATGATAAGAATATCGAAATGGGAATAGTTATAAATATGTGTATGATTTAGTATATAATTGAAATGTCTGAAATCTCTATGATCAACTATAATTTACTTAAATAATATGCCATGACCATATAACTAAATTGTCATGCATAACATATGTTGAGTCACATTACATTTGTTATTATACCTTTGTGGGAAAAAAGCATAATAGCTAGGAATGGGTGGGCCCGAAAACTTGGATATTACCGCGGGGTCGCCTGAATTAAAATGAAAGTGGAGTAGGCACTTGAATCAACTACATAATCAATGAGTGGGCATGCACCTAAAACAACCACTATATATATGTGAGAAAAATTGAAATCTATGGTCGTATGGGCCTGAAAACTAACCCCAAATGGAGGGCGTAAATTTGATCAACATAGGACTCTCGAAAAGTCTTATATATTATATGCTCACGTGCTTGTGCATTTCATATAATTGTTTAATATAACTTGCTTGTCTTACTATTGGATTGAGTATTTAATTTTGGAAGTGAAGCTCACTAAGCTAGCGTAGCTTATACCCCCATAGTTTCTTTTTGATGCAGTTCCTGTACATAAGTTGCATCCCTGGACTTGGCCAAATCAGGTAATGCGAAGTTAGGAGTTTCCCTTAGAAGTTTATGATTAGCTTTGTAAAGACTTACATAGGAAACTTTAAATGTTAGAGTTGTTAACAAAAACTAATATCTGGACCTATTATCTCGCGGGGGAATGTCCCTTAGTATTTTGTAAATGATCTTGAGATATCTGTGGTTTATGTTTTTATGCTTATTCTATCAAGTTGAACTAACTATCTCCAACTTCATATGTATTACATTGTCGTAAGGGTTCGCTTTGCATCTAATACAAGACTTTTGAATGGCTATGGTAGTGATTCCTTAGTCTTGTTTAGCAAGCGGCGGACTGTTACGTTTAGGGTATCTTTTGGGGCGTGACAGTTGAGCTAACTTCTATTAAACTCCAGAAAAAATTAGAAGCTCAAAACATGGAAATGGAGAAAAGACTCCTCCAGGATTTGATTAGGCTGGTATTACGAGCCTATCCATGATTGAGGCTGATGCCCTTCCTGAAAAGTTCAAGATCCTAGAGTTTAAGAAGTGTGATGGTTGTCCTAAGCTACATACTGGGCTGCATGTGAGGAAAATGAGCCAATATACTTAATATGAGCAACTAATGGTTTAGACTTTCTAAAATAGCTTCATTAGATTGGCTTTAACTTAGTATGCTTAGTTGGACCTTAATGAGATCAACACATGGGATAAGTAAGTCAGGACGTTTTACAATTAATATAAATTCAACATCGAGCTTACCCCCTTCATGTGGGACCTTAGTAATATACAAAAGAAGAAAGACGATACCTTTAAAGTTTACACTTGACGATGGAGAGCCCTAATAGTTAGGGTTGCCGCTTCCATGCTCAAGAAAGATCTAACCTTCACTTTCATCAATACATGAGAGGAACCACTCTTTTCTCATCTCATAGGGCATACGTTAGCTAATTTCTCTAAAATTTTAATAGTAGGATGCATGACTGAAAGTGCCATTACTATAGGAAAGTTACATGTGGAGAAGAAACCACTAACTTCAAAATTCAATAATAAAGGAAAGGAGGCTACAGTTAATGTAGTCAATTCGTCTAAATATCAAAAGCTTACTCAGAGGTTTGCTATCCAACCCACTTCCAACACTAATCAAGCACTAATTTAACAACAACAGCAGTATCAATAGACTAATTGATTCAACAAAAGGCAATTCACTAGAATCCTTGTGACCTTAAGTCAAGCATGGTTGTCAAACTCGCGGGTCTACTCTTACGTTTCTACGAGTTTATGAGTTAATGATGAGATTTCGATTCAACTCGCATACAAAATCATTTTTTGAGTAAACTTGTAAGTAAAATCGTAGAATCGGTGGTAGAATCGGTAGTAGAATCGTAGTAAAATCGTAAAGTTGTAATTTTACACTTTTTTTTTCTATTTGAACTTTAAAAATGCAATCAATTTAATATATTTAAATTTAGGGTTTTTTGGGTTGGTTCTTTATATTTATCTTAATCTAACTTAATTTTAGTTTTTTTAATCTTTTTTCCTTTTATTTCCTTTTTTTTGTATTTTTCAGAGAGTTATTTTCTTTTAAGTTATATACTCTGATATATTTTGAATAATTTGAATGAAAATTAAACTAATATATATAGTGCTATATTTTTTCCTTTTTTAATAATTTTCTATATATAATTTAATTGCCATAAATGCAATGATTTTTTGTATAAATATATAGTGAACATGAAAATGTTCATTACTGCACAAAAGTAGCTACTCACATATGATAATTTAAATGATTTGTAATACATCTTAATAATTGTAGATTATGAATCATCATTAAATAAAAATAATTATTTTTATTATAAAATTGCGCTAAATATATTAAAGATAGTGAATTGTAATTGGTAAAACTTAAATTTTGGATATGTGTAACAAATTTAGTACTAAATTCTTTATTTTCATAATTTATTTAAAGTTTTATTAGTTTAGTAAGTACATAGATAGTTTTTGCAAGCAAAATTATATTAGTTGTGGAATCTTACGATTCTACGTTTCTCGTACGTTCCGATTCTATGGACCCTTTGATTCTATGTAGAAACTCGAGTTTGACAATCATTAAGTCAAGTGCTTGCAAGACTTAGAGTTGACAATTTAATTAATTTTGAGATGCCAAGGGAAGACCACAGACCAAAGAATTACAACCCAGATTTCAAGTGTGACTATCATTTGAGCCAAGTGGGACATTCTACTGATAACTACTAGAGACTCAAAAGTATAATACACGAACTCATTGATGCCAAACTAATTTATTTAGACTTTGTAGAGGCTTCGATTCCTAAATTCAAGTCAAATTCTCTTCCAAATGATGGACCCACTATCAACATGATTACGATTTAAGAACCGAAGCTAACCATCAATATACACAAATTGCCTCTCCCAATAGAACAAGCTGTATGGATCCTTTGCAAATAGAGGCATTTGATCAACATGAACTTAAGGACTGGACGAAGACAGGATATGGTATTTACCAATAGTTTAAAATAGGGCAAATCATGAATGATAACATTCAAAAGATGTTGGTTCCAAAGCCCTAAAAACCCAGTATTGAAAAAGAGTTACATGCAAGATATCATGTAGGAGATCCCATAATTGATGCTCTTGAATCCTCGGGAGAATATTGGTATGTAGTTGACTTATAGATTGAAACTAGGGTCTACACTAAAGCATTAACTATAGGATGGGATCTAGAACACGAAGAGTAGGATAAGGCCCCATGACAATAGGAACCTGATCATTTCATAGGCATGATCAAATTTGGCCTAAAACAAGTGATCATAAAATACTCTAAAAACCAAAAGAAATGGCATCAGATAGGAAACCGATGAATCACCAGTTCCATGTGCCTATTGACTCATTCAACTGTAGGGCTACCCCATTCAATTATTGGGACATCAACCAAGCATCCACATCAATAGTAGGTAGACTCGATCAAACTAGTGAGACCTAAGATTAGGAGAAGGAAAAAACATTGGCTGAAGAGTTCTTCTCATCTAGAAAAGAGAAGAGAAAGGAAGAGGAATCCGAAGAGAAAGTTGCATTTACCAAAGTGATGAAAGCAAGAGAATATAAAATCACATATTAATAAGGTGCTCTAACACTTCAATGTCCCTGAAAACATTGCTATTGAAGCCTCCGCACTTATCATCAATTCAATATTCATATTGGATTAGATTTCCTTTTCCCCAAAAGAGATTGGATATGAAGGTACCCAAAATACTAAACCCTTATTCATTGTGTTGAATCGCAATGGTTTGAACGTGGCCCGTGCCCTTATTGATAATGGACCCTCCTTAAATGTGTGCCCAAATACAAGCAAAATAAGGTCCAATTCGACAATAGTTAAAGCCTTTGATGGATCTCAAAGAAAAGTGGCAGGAGAGATAGACTTAGAAGTTATTATTGGCCTATAGACTTTCATCATCCCATTCTTAGTTCTAGACATACAAAGATCTTTTAATTTGCTGATAGGAATACCTTAAATTTACTTAGCTAGGGTAATACCATCTAGCCTACATTAGATGGTAAAATTTATTACCAATAGCTAGATAGTTACGGTCTTAGGTGAGCAAAACCATGCCATATACAAGGATATGGCTATTCCTTACACAATGGAAGAAGCGCCTGAAGACTTGGGTTTTCAAATCATTGAAGAAATCAACATGATAGGCAATAAAGGAGGGGTAAGTGAAGAAGAGGGCCATTTGAGGACATTTGGGTTGGGATTTGTCTAGACCATGGTAGAGATACAAGAGACAAAAAGGAAGACAAGGGCGAAGGGGGGGGGAGGTGTCACGCCCCAGCGGATACCCTAAACGTGACAGCCCGCCGTACGCAATATTAAAACTCAAGAATGACTACCTCAGTCACTCGAAAGCTTCCATATCGGTACAAGGCGTACATTCACAACAAAGGGAGACCGGTGGAGTAATGCATTTTAAGACATTGGCAGCGGAACATGCAAAATAACACTCAATAAATTTCGTTGAAATAAAAGTCTTACAGCTTCTAAGGGCATTCCCCTGATAATTCATAATAACATGGTTCTAAATATAACATAACTAAAGCTAGAAGATTTTAGGAGAAATCTACTCTATAACTTCAAAATAGATTGCCTCCAAAAGCTTCTCAAAATAAGGAATTCTACCCGGAAATCAAGGTGGTCTCGGTGCAAAAGATAATCCTGCAATATCAAAAGTCTATAGGAGTATAAGCATGACTAGTTAGTGAGATATTCCTTACACAATAGTACTCATAACAACTATCAAACAAGTTTATTAATCAAGCGTATGAATGCAACAATCATATGATCAAACATTACATACGACTATCCGGTTTCGTATGTTTGATGGATTTACCCCTCCATCGGTGGTTAGGGAATGCTTTGAACTGGGTCCCGAACAACCTCCTCAAGTTTGCGCGCGTCTTGGGGTTCCAACGAACCGTACTACTAGTCCCCGGGCCTTCCATGCCCAAGGCAATCGATCCGGCTCGGCTACACCTTGAGGCCGTATTCCCCGAACGTCCTATCCCTCAAGATGTAGCTTGGCAGCTTACCTTTCCGGTCCCACGCTGAGGAGTAGTAGCAAAACTCCGAAATGATATTCTAAGTGATATGCATGGGCAATTTATTATATGAGGATTTTAATATGGCATTAAATCATTTAAAGCGATCAAACAATATTTACACACATAACAATACATACATGGAAACATTTATATCAATCACAAATCGGGTTTCGATATACTTATCGTTCATTGATCGCACACAATGAATCACATACATAATTCCCATAATATCCCACATGCATATCAATTTTATCTTTTCCTACATCTAGTGCTCTATTCTACAAGCACATGCGCGAATACATAAGCGTAAAGGAAACTCACTCGTCCATAGCGTTCTAGGAGTCGAAGTAATCCTTGGGAAAGACAAGATCGTGATCCTCGACACCTAAACAAAAGAAATACCCAACATGAGCGTTTCATCCAAGATCTATTCAAGTTCTAAACTTCTATCTTAACGAATTCGTAAAAATCGTAAGGAATGGAAATTCCAACTTAAAATGGCCATAACTTGTTCATTTTAACTCGGAATTCCGCATATTATATACCGATTTCTACCTACTCGAAAAGATCTATCTATTTCTAAGGTTATTTTCATCAAAAGAAGTTATTTGGGTCTCGGAATAGAAGCGTACAGATTTGATACGAATTTTTCCAAACTTCAAAACTAGAGTTTTCAAACTTTTCTTCATTCAAGGGCTTTTGTACAAAAGTATAGATATATATATGGTTGAAAAATCCCTTGAATACACATATATACTCAAACCATAAGCATGAATTTAGTGGTGTTGTCTCAATAATGTTCTAGTAGTACAATATGTTTTGAAAGTGAGATAAGCTTAATTTTTGTAAAGAAATTAGTTTTGTTAAGAAAATTTCTTTTTTATAAAGTATGCATCTCTTTCTTTTAACTCCATTTCTTAAATAAAAGCATATTTAATCTCTTTCAAATTTTACTACCTTATTTCTAATGTTTTGGAAAACATAATCTTTCTAAATGGTTATATCCACTTTTAAAAGAAATTATCTTATAAGTAAATTTTGAAAAACTTATCTTAGACTTTAGTGTTGGTGGAAAATTTTGACAATTGAATTTAAGAAATTCTTGTTTAGGTCTAAAGAAACTTCCTTATTTCTTTGAAAAGAGAATTTATATAACTTTACTTTATGTATTTCTTGGTGAAAACCACATATTATTACTAAAACTTGAGCTAGCTTATCTAACTTTAGAAGAATATTTGTTTAAGATAAATCTCAAACCTTTAAGGAAAATAACTTCTTATGTGACAAAGTTTATATTTAAAAAGAGTCTTATTCTTACTTTAAGAAAACTCATTTCTATTATGATTGAGACAATAACAACATTCATGCATGAATGAGAATATATAACCATGAAAAATATAAAAACAACATAAATAAAATAAATAAGAGCATGAAAGTAAAGTCAAGTATTGGGAACCTTAGCTTCATCAAGGATCCCGGGACTAAGAATGGACTAGTCCTTAAAGAAAAGAAA
The DNA here is from genome assembly GCA_024138025.1 of Combretum micranthum. Lineage (NCBI taxonomy): Eukaryota > Viridiplantae > Streptophyta > Magnoliopsida > Myrtales > Combretaceae > Combretum > Combretum micranthum. Next base: position 1,059,610 of record JAMXBD010000371.1, read on the forward strand.
AAGCAAAGAAATAAAATTGTTTTGACTTGATAGGACAAGTCTAAGACTAGAAAGACTAGTCTTAATATTGCATAAAACAAGTAAATAAATAAATTTGCAAGACTTGAAAATAAATAAATAACAAGTGAGCTTATATGCTCTAAATAAATATATATACATAATACTTAGATAAGTTAGGTTAGAAACAATAATAACAATAGCAACATAATAATAACATAAAGAAAACAAGAACATGAACAAAAACAAAACATGAATAAATTGTTGCTTCTTTAACTCAATGAGTCTAAGAAACATACACTAAACTCATGTTAAGTTTATGAACATGATGAGTAAATAAGAGAAAGTTAGTTTTACCTAAAGTTTATGTGTTGGTTGAAGAAGAAAAGAATGGGTTGTTGAATATTATGTGGGAATGGATTTCCTAAGGAAAAGAGAGAACTTGAGAGAGATGTTGGAGAGGAATTTTGTGGAGTGATTTTGGGAGAGTTTTAGTATGAATTTTTGTTGTGTGAAAGAATGGAAGAGGAAGGGGGTATTTATAGATTTTTGGAGTGGAAATTAGATGTAATAAAATAAATTGGAAAAGAAAACAAATTGAGAGGAAGAGGAGAGAGAGAGTGGACGGCAAGGGCATGGGGAAGAGAGAAAATTGATTAATTTTGTTGTTTTGTAATAAAAGAATTGTGTAAAGTGTGATGTGATTAAAGTTGTATGGGAAGGTAAATTGTAAGATATAAGTATGGTAGTAGAGTGTAAAAATAGAGTGTAAGAAAAAGTAGAGATAGGTGAATAGTAATGAATAGTAGAAAAGTACTATGAATTGTAGACTAGACAATTAAAATACCGGTAGTAAAGAAAATACGCGTAAAAGGCCTATATCTGTTATTTTTAGTTATCGAAAAATTCTAAAACTGATATTTTTGAAAACCTTATATTTTTACGAATCTATTGGTATTGTCGGAATATTTTTGTTATCCGGTGCTCCGGGGCACGGTTTTGGAAAACTGATCCCGATCGGATCCAAAAGACACTAGAAAAATTCGAATCTGATATTTTTAGGCTTCCCTATGTTATTACGAACCGTTTTCCACAATTATCTCAATTTCGTTTTCTAGGGTTTAAGAACACGGGATTGCCGGATCTAGATTCACTAGACTAATCGTATAACTAGGTTAACTTTAGGGTTTCGTTTCAACTTTCGGTTCTTAGGGTTTGCTAATATTATCGAAAAATCTAAGGGCTTACAGGAGGGGGGTTAAGAATGGTATAATATCCCAATCGAATCTCTAGACATTAAAGTGACATTTCTAAAGTCGGCTTATGTTAAGGAGTTGGATGCAACAATAGCCATCAATTAAAAATAGTCTAAGAACTAGTAGGACAATCTTGTGGCTCCTGGCCAGTACAAACTTTGAATAATTGGTTCTTAATTCCCCTTAATAGCTCTAAGGCTACCTTAAGGATTGAACCACTAGAGTATTTCTATGTTTTATTTTCTATTTTCAATTGCTCAATAAGAACGAAATGTACTTAATGAAAGTCACATTATAAATGAAATAAGAGCAGTTTCCTTTTCTTAATCGTCCACTTTGTGTCCTCACTTTCCTTTCCTTTCTTTATTTTCCTTCACTTAGATTTAATGATTATTATGAAAGAAAGGGATATCTTGTGTCGGTAGATAACGAAAATACTGATATCACTTCTAGTCTTACTAGGTTAGTTGTCGAAGGTGATATTAGTGATCACATAGGGATACAAGAGAGTTAGACGAAATACGAATAGGCTAGGATCAAAATTGATGAACTAAAAGAAGTAATCAACTTTGGAATAAAGGATAGCCTCATTTATCTTAAAATAGGGACTACTTTATATAATGAACAAAGAAGGGAATTGATCACACTATTGGCTGACTATCTAGGAATATTTGCATGGTCTTATGAAGACATGTCTAGTTTGGAAACTTCCATAGTGGTCCATGAATTTCCAATTGGAGGGGATATCAAACCACAAGCAAAAATTGAGGCGGTTTAAGCCATATCCCGCTAAAAATTAAAGAAGAAGTAAAGAAGTTATTGGAAGTCAATTTCCTTGAAGTATCCTCTATCCTAAGTAGGGAGCCGACATAGTACCCAGTCGCTAGAAGAATGGGAATGTAAGGGTGTATGTAGACATTCATGACTTAAACCAAGCCATACATAAAGACAACTTCCCATTATCCCATACGTCTTGGTAGATAACACAATAGGAAACCATCTTTTCTCCTACATGGATGGTTTTTTGTGATATAACCATATCAAAGGGCTAAAGAAGATAAATCAAGACAACCTTTATCACAACTTAAGGCACCTTTTGCTATAAGGTCATACCTTTCGATCTAAAAAATGCTCGGCAACTTATCAATGGGTAATGGTTACATTATTGCATGACATGATGCATCGGGAAGTGGAGGAATATGTAGATGATATGATTGCCAAATAAAAGAAGAGGAAGATCATGTGGTTGTCACACCCCAAAGGGTATGCTAGACATGGCAGTCCACCATATACCGTATTAAAACTTAAGAATAACTTCCCAAAGTCATGCGAAAGCTTTAATACTATATGTAAGGCGTTTATCACAATAATAGGAGACTCTGGTGGGATGTGTAGTTCAAGATAGCAAATATAGCATACAAGAAATCTAGATAAATATCTAACTTCAACATTATAAGAATATGGTCCTTACATCATCTTAGGGGCATTATCCCGATAAATCTCCAAAGAACAAAATATCAACTTGGTCTTTCACATAAGAAACAACATTAGAATGAAAAGATTTTAAAGGAAATCTATTCTAAGTTCTTCAAAAGAATTTCCCTCAAAAGCTTCCTCAAAACATAATTCCACCCGGATATATAGAGTCCTCGGGCAAAAGAGATATCGGTCCTATTTTAACAAAAGTCTATTGGGAAGTAAGCTCAATTAGCTTAGTGAGAATATTCCTGGATTAACGTATACATATCAATTAATTCAAATAAGTTATTAAACGAGCATATGAAATGCATCGAGCAAGTGAACAAGCAATACATATGATCTATCGGAAATCATATGTTTTAATGGATTTACCCCTCCATTCAGGGTTAGGTGTTTCGGGCTCTTTAAAACCAATCTTTAAAATCTAATTATGTAGTTTATTCGGACTCCTACTTGTCTATCCTGAAATAGTTCTTTCGTGCTCCTATTCGCACATCCTTAAATAGTTCTTTCGGACTCCTATTCGCCCATCTTGCAAGCTTACGGGTTCTCGCAAAACCACTACTACTCTCTTGCCCCATCGAGCATAGTGGCTAATGAAATGAGACTAACTATGTGATATGCATGAATCAATTAATATAACTTGTAATATGTGATTATGGTAATTTAAAGGAGATCATTGAATTTGCAAACACTCCATTATGATAGTAAAAAACAATTTAATTAACAACAATTCATATATCGATATGATTAGTATACTTTCAACCAATATTATCAAGCATATTCCGTTTTCTTCTTTTTCCTACTTCTAGTGCCTCTAGCTATAAGCATAAATAAGTATGTAAAAGTAAGAGATAAATTCACTTGGCCATCCTTGCTACAATTCTTTGCTCGTAATAGTCCTTCGAATATGGATCCTCTCAAGCTTTGTTACCTAAATGAAAGAAATACCTGAAATAAATATTTTATGGAAGTTCTACTTGAACTTTCTAATTCTATTCTAGTATTTGCATTAAAATTCGGATGGAAGGAAATTCCAACTTAAAATGGCCATAACTTGCTCATTTTAACTTGAAATTTCGCATATTATACACCGTTTTCTACCTACTCGAAAATATCTATCCATTTATAAGGTTATCTTTGTCATAAAAAGCCATTTGGGTTCCAAAGCATCACAATACAAAATAGTTACGAAATTCCCAACCCTTAAAATATGATTTTCTAAACTTTTCTTCACCAAAAAATCCTTAAACAAATATGTAGGTATGTATGTTTGGAAAAATTCTTTTGATACATAAATAGACTTATTTTTATGCATGATTCTATTGGTGTTGTCTCAATAATTATTTTTCGTAAAACAACTTGCCTTATGTTTTGAAAAATTGGGCTTTGAAAATTTTCTCTTTAAGTGGTTTGAAAGGAATTACAAATTTCAAGTTATTATAAAAAAGTGTTTTCCTTTTATATTTTTTTTCCTAATTCTTCAAAGATAAATTAATTTCAAACAATTTGGTCTTTAAGTTATCTACCAATTTTATTTCTAGTGATTGAAAAATAAGGTTTTCAAATTTTTTCTTAAGTTGTTAGTGATGTATAATTTTTGTATTGTGTTAAATGTATGTTTTCCTCTCATTTTTATATTCATTTACTTCTTTAGAAAATAAGTTTACCTTTTCAAAACATCACTTTCTTGGCAAATTTTCTTTCTCCAAGTTGGTTTCTAAAATAGTAAGTTGATTTTTATCTTGATTTGAAAAACTTACTTTATTCTTAATATTTATGAAGTGGTGGTATAATCCTTTCAGATAAGTTTATAAGAAAAGCTTTCATAATAAAGAATTATCAACAGTAGAACTTAGCAAAATTTTCATTTTAACTTTGAAAAGATAATAACAATATTAAAAATTTAAATCTAGTAGAAACTTACTTAGTAAGTGATTTTTAAAGTCTATGATGAACCTATTTAAGTTCTATAAAAGATATGGTTGGGTTAAAATCTTAAGTTTAATGCTAAACTTATATTTAGAGTATCTAGTTCCGATTTATAAAGGAAATGAGTTCCTTTTATTATTTGAAGAAATCTTCATTACTAATAATTTAAAATTTATAATTAACTTGTCTAAGCTTTTGGAAATAATTTATTAAAAACAATGCTTAGGTCTTTTGTTTTAAAATTTTTTATTAAGTGATAAGAAGTTTAATTTACTTTTCTTTATTAATGAAAGAACCCATTTTTATTTTTATTAAGACAACAACATTCTAATCATGCATCATTATGATTATGTAGAAATGAAAAAGGATAAGAATAATACATAATAAGATAGAAAGAAATATAATAAGCAAATAAGCATAGTAATATGTGCAAGTATTGGGAGCTTAGCTTCATCAAGGTAACCCAATCAAGTATTGGAAGCTGTAGCTTCATCAAGGCTACCCGGGACTAAGAATAGACTAGTCCCAAAAGAAAAGAAAAAGAAAGAAAAGAAAAAGCAATTATAAGAATAATAATAATAAGCATGTTAATGATAGTTAGTGAGCATTTATGCTCTAAGAATATATAGATAAACATATACTTGATATATATATATTATATAAGGTTAGATTAGGAGCATAATAACAATATAATATCATAATAATAACAAAACAACATAATCAGAATTCTTGGCATGTGCAAGCATAAAACATGGACATATTGTTGCTTCTATAACTCACATGAGCTTTAAGAAACAACACTATGGCTATACTAAGTTACATGACATGGGAAAAATAAATGTAGGAAAGTTTTTACCTAAGAATGTATATTTGATGAAGAAAGAAAGTGATGGTTGTAATAATATGTGGGTAGTAGTTTTGTGAAGAGAAACGAGAGTTTGGAAGAGAAATTTGGAGAGAGGATTTGAGAAGAGAATTTGATAGAGTTTTGGTAGGAAAAATTAGAAGTGAAAAGAAGTAGAGGGAGATGAGGTATTTATAGTTGAAGACGGAGGGAAATTAAGTGTAATAAAATAAAATGAAAAAAAAAATAGAGAAAGAGAGAGAGATGGGGCCGGTGGTACAAGACATGGGGAAGGGAGAGAGTTGATTGAATTTGTATTTTTGTAATGAAAAGTAATAATGTGTAAGGTATGATGTGAATAAAGTTGTTTTGAAAATGTAAAAGTATAAGAATATGTGTATAGATTGTAAGAAGTGTTGTAAGAAAAAGTAGAGATAGTGAAATAGTAATGAATAGTAAAAAATAGTACTATGAATAGTAAAAATAGTACTATAAATAGTTGACTAAACAAATAAGATACCGGTAGTAATAAAAATACGCGTAAACGAGCTATATCTGATATTTTTAGTTACTAAAAATTACGAAGCTGATATTTTTGAAATCCTTGTATAATTATGAGTATTTTAGTGTTATCGGAATATTTTTGCTATGTCGGGCACCGATCACGTTTTTCGAGAATCGATTCCGTTTGAGTTCATAACGAATCGAATTTTCACAAATCTGATCTTTTTAAGCTATCTTATATTATTTCGAACTATAATCCACCATTGACTTATTTCTATTGTCCTTAGGTTTCGAGCGCAAGATTGCTGGAGTTGAACTGTAAGGTTAGTCTTGATCAGTTGACTTTTGAAACTCCAGTTTGACTAAGGTTAGGATTTAATCCAACTTTACCCTAGAAATTGAGGGGTTGACAATGTTAGTCTTAAGAAAACTCTTTAACGAGTTATGAAAGTTCCAACTGAAGTGAATCTGGAGAAATACATTTGGAGTGACCATAGGTAAATTATTGGGGTTCTTAGTCAGCCAATAGAGTGTCGAAGTTGACTAGACAAGGTCAAAGCTAAACTAGAGTTACATCCTCCCAAGACACTTAAAGAAGTTGGGGGGATTTTAGGACGTTTAAACTACATTGCTTCATTCATATCTCAATTGACCAACAAATGTTGTCCCTTATTTAAGTTACTAAAGGAAAATGCCTCTATATAATGGGCTGAAGAATGTCAAGAAGCCATTGATCAAATCAAACAATATTTGATGAATCCTTCGATATTGGTGGCCCCTCCACTTGGTCTACCTTTATTCTTGTACTTAACCATACTTCTTGAATCAATGGTATGCATGCTTAGGTAAAAAATGACAATGGAAGAGAACGAGCCATCTACTACTTGAGTAAGAAATTGATAGAAGGAAAGGAGAGATACATTGAAGTTGAAAGAACTTATTATGCCTTAGTTTGGATCATGCTTCGACTCATGCGTGCACTTTATATTACTCCATTGAGTTTATTCACAAAACATGATCCTTTGAGGTATCTAGCCAACAAACCTGCCTTGATTGGAAGAATTTCTAAGTGGCAGATGTTATTGTTGGAATTTTGTCACGCCCCAAAGAGTACCCTAAACGTGGCAGTCCGCCACATACTATTAAAACTTAAGAATGACTTCCCGAAGTCATGTGAAAGTTTTCAACACCATATGTAAGTCGTCTATCACAACAATAGGAGACACCTGGGATGTATAGTTCGAGATAGTATATACAACATACAAGAATCTACAACATACAAGAATCTAAATAATCATCCAATTTATCATTAATAGAATAGAATCTGTACATCATCTTAGGTTTTCCCCCATAATTCTCCAAATAATCATAATATCAACTTAATCTTTCTCACAACAATAATACTAACACCATAAGACATTGAAGAATAATTAACCTAAGATCTTCAAAAGATTTCTAGAAGCTCCTTAAATCATAAATTCCACCGGGTATATGTAGTCTTGTCATGAAAGATATTGGTCCTGTACAACAAAGGTTATCGGAGTATAAGTATAACTAGCTTAGCGAGAATATTCCTGAATCAACGTACTTGTATAAATAATTTTCAAACAAGTTATTAATCAAACATATGAATGCATCAGGCAAGTGATCAAGCAATACATATGATCTACCGAAATCATATGTTTGAATGGATTTACCCCTCCATTTAGGGTTAGTTGTTCTAGCTCTTTAAAACCCATCTTTAATCCAACTCATGTAGTTTATTTCAGGAACCTACTCACCCATCTCAAAATAGTTCTTTCAGGCTCCTAATCGCCATTTTAAATTAGTTGTTTCAGGCTCTAATCACCCATCTTGCAGATTTCTGGCTACTACATACCCGGCTACTATACTCTTGTCCCATCGAGAATAGCAGCTCATGCAATGAAACTAACTACGTGATATGCATGAATCAATTAATATAATTCATAGTATATGATTAAAATAATTTAAAGGTGATCACAAAATTTGCACACACTCCAACAGAATGATAGTAAAATATAAGTTAATTAACAACGATTCATGCCTTGGTATGCTTAACATTCTTTCAACCAATATTATCATACATAATTCATTTTCATCTTTTCCTACTTGCAGTGCTTCTAGCTACAAGCACAACCAAGTACGTAAAAGGTAGGAAATAAACTTACTTGGCCACGAGGATCTATCTTTCTTATGGATAGTCGATCGTAAATCCACTAATCAAAATAATCCTCCGGGTATGAGTACTCTTCCTCAAGATCACCTAATCAAGAAGAATACCCATAATGAGTATTTCTTATTGATTCTATGGTACTTATAAAAAACTATGTCATACGATCGTTAAAATTCGCATAGAAGGTAATTCCAACTTAAAATAGCCATAACTTGGTTATTTCAACTCGGAATTGTGCAAATAATATACCGTTTCCTACCTACTCGAAAAGATCTAACCATTTCTAAGGTTATTTGTATCATAAAAGCCATTTGGGTTGGAAAATATTACGGTATAGAATAGTTACGAATTTATAGTTCACAAAATATGATTTTTCCTAACTTCTCTTTACTCAAAAATTCTTAAGCAAAATATGTATATATTTATAGCTGAAAAAATCCTTCAAAAATATTTATACTCATATTGTATGCATGATTTTTGCAGTGTTGTCTCAATATTGATATTTCATAAACAATTTGTCTTTAAGGGTTTTTAAAAGATAAAACTTTTGAAAATTTCTTCTTTTTGAATTGTTAGAAGGAAAACTAAAATATAATTGAGTTGTTATGAGTAAATGTTTTATTATTATTTCATTTTCTTACTTTTCAAAAGTAAATTCATTTAAAAAATTTTGGTTCTTTAAGTTATTTACTAACTTTATTTCTAGTGATTAAAAATAAGCTTTTCAAAATATTCTTTAAGTTTTAAATATTTGAAGTTGTGTAAAATGTATGTTTTCTTCTTATTTTTATATCCTTTCTCTTTTTCAGAAATGAGTTTACCCTTACACTTTACTTACTTGTCAAATTTTATTTTTCTAAGTTGGTTTCTAAAATAGTGAGTTGGTTTTACCTTGGTTTGAAAAACTTGTTTTATTCTTACTATTTATCAAGTGATAGAACAATTGTTTTAGACAAGTTTATAAGAAAAACTTTCTTAATAAAGAATTGTTAACATTAGAACTTTAGCAAAATTTCATTCTAATTTTGAAAAGAGAATAACAATTATAAAATTGAAGTTTTGAAGATGCTTTCATAGTATGTGATTTTCAAAGTTTATAATGAATCTATTTAAGTCTTATAAAAGATATGGTTGAGTTAAAATATTAAGTTAAAGGCTAAAAATTTTATCTTTATGGAGTATTAAGTTTGGTTTATAAAAGAAAAGAATTCTTTTTATTATTTTGAAGAAATCTACATTACTACTTCTTCTAGAAATTATGATTAACTTATCCTTTGAAAAGAGTTAAAAACAAAACTTAGATCTTTTTGTTGAAATTTCTTTTTGTTAATAAATCTAGTTTACTTTTCTTTATTTATGAAAGAACCCATTTTTATTTTTATTTAAGACAACAATATTTTAATCATGCATGAATATGTAGCAATGTAAAAGTAAAGATAACACATAATAAGATAGAAAGAAATACTTGTAAGTAAATATAATAAAATTGTCAAGCATTGGAACCTTAGCTTTATCAAGGTATTTCGGTCATGTATTGGAGCCTTAACTTCATCAAGGCAACCCGGGACTAAAAATAGACTATTCCCAAAAGAAAAGAAAAGAAAAGAAAAGAAAGAAAATGGTTTTGACTTGATATGGACAAGTCTAAGACTAGAAAGACTAGTCTTAATAAATTGCATAAAACAAGTAAATAAATAAATTGCAAGACGTGAAAATAAATAAATAACAAATGAGCTTATATGCTCTAAATAAATATATATACATAGTATACATAATATTATATAAGTTAGATTAGAGCAAAAATAATAACAATAACAACAACAACATAATAACATAATGTAAAATAGGAACATGAACAAAAACAAAACATGAACATATTGTTGCTTCTTTAACTCATATGAGTCTAAGAAACATACACTAAGCTCATACTAAGTTGTATGAACATGATAAAAGAATATAGGTAGAATTTTTACCTAAGGTTTAATGGAAGGTTTGAAAAGAGATGAATGGGTTTTGTGTTTGTTATTCTCTTCTTGAAGTGTAGTGAATGGTAGAGAGTGTTTTGAGAGAGATTTGTTGGAGAGAGGTTTTGAGAGAGTATTTTGGTAGAGTTTTGTTATGTAAAATGGATGTGTGAAAGAATGAAGGAGGAAGGGGTATTTATAGAATTTTTGGAGTGAATTTTTGATGTAATAAAATAAATTAAAAAAGAAAAATAATTGAGAGGAAGAGAAAGAGGGTAGCGCAGAAGGAGAGAGAGTGAGTTGATTTTGTTTATATTTTGTGAGAAAATAATTAATATGTAAGATATGATTTGATATAAGATGTATTGGAAATATAAAAAGTAAGAAAATATGTATATAGGTAGTAAGAAATAGGTGTAAGAAAAAGTAAAGATAGTAAAATAGTAACGAATAGTAGGAATAATACTATGAATAGTAGACTAGACATATAGAATACCGGTAGTAATAAAAATACGCGTAATCGAGCTATATCTGTTATTTTTAGCTACCGAAAAATTCTAAAATTGATATTTTTGAAATCCTTGATTAATTACGAGTCTTTTGGTGTTAATGAAGTATTTTTATTATTCCGAGCTCCGGGATATGCTTTTCGAGAACTGATCTCGTTTGAGTTTGAAGGACATTCGAAATTCGCGAATCTGATATTTTTATGTTACCTTATATTATTACGAACTATTTTAAGCCATTAACTCAATTTCGTTTTCTAGGGTTTGAGAACGCGGGATTACCGGAGTTGAAATTGCTTGATTGTCTTGGTCTTTGTTGACTTTTGAATTTTCGATTTGACTAGGGTTAGGATTTAATCCAACTTTACCCTAGAAATTGAGGGATTTAAATTAGGGATCGGATAGGTGGTCTTTTCATGTTCGGGTTTTCGAATCGAACGATTATTGAACTTTCTATTTTTGTTTTTGAAGATTCTTTTATGAAATCCCGTGATCGAAATTGATTAAGGTTCGGTTTCAACTTGGGTCAAACTTTAGGGTTTTGATTTGGTATTCCAAAACCATTCTCGAAAAATTCGGGGGCTTACAAATTTGACATCATATACGTGAATCAAAGTTTAGTTAAGGGGCAGGCGCTTGCGAATCAACTTACAAAGAGCCTAATTGAAGATGCCACTTTTGATGAATATGCCCAGTTTTTGGATGAAAATATCTTATTGTAGATTTAGATGTAGAATTAGGTTCATCATCAACCCCTAAGTTGAAGTTATATTATGGTGGTGCTGCCAATGTCTATGGGTATGAGATTGGGGTAGTTTTAGTATTCCTGATGGAAACTAGTATCTTGCATCGGTAAGACTGATGTTCCCATACATAAATTGTAGCAAAATGAGGCATGCATCATGGGCCTTAAGATGGCAATTGACATGGAAATAAAAGACCTAGAAGTGTATGGAGACTACTCTTTGATCATTTTTCAAACTTGAGAAGAACATAAAAACAAAGATGCAAAACCGGTACCCTATCATCAATATTGATGATGATTCAAGAATTTAAAGATATTTTGTTCACATATGTATCAAGAACTCATAATCAATTTGTCGATGCACTGGCCACATTAGCATCAATGATCCACATATAAACAATGAAGTGAAGATTCAACCCTTAAAAGTTAAGGTTGATGATGAGCTAGCCGTTTGCCTAACAACTAAGGAAGTCAAGAAAGAAGAGCCCTGGTACAACAAAATTATGGAACTTCTTGCTTAGTTATAGAAAGTCATTTGATACCACACTTTTGACATGCGTGGATGAAAAAGAAGTGGAAATGCTGATGAAAGAGGTTGATGAAGGAGTGTGTGGACCTTGCAAGAATGGGTATATGCTTGCCAAGAAAATTATGAGATTGGGCTACTTCTAGTTGACCATGGAATCTAATTGCATCAAACATATAAGGCATTACCATCTGTGCTGGATATACTCCAACAAAGTAAATGTCCCTCCCAAGGAGTTACAATCACCATCCTTAAGCCCTTATCAATGCGGGTATTGATATGATAGGGTCAATCTCCTCAAAAGCTTCAAATGGTCATCGATTCATTACTTTACCAAGTGGATTGAAGCATCCTCATATGCCAATGTCACAAAAGGGGTGGTTGTCAAATTCATCAAAAAGGACATCATAGCGAGATATGGAGTTCTCAAATTGATCATCACAAATGATGGCACTAATCTAAACAATAAGTTGATGAATGAGTTGTGCTAACAATTCAAGATTAAGCATAAGAATTCTACTCCATACTGACCCCAGTTGAACAGAGCAATTGAAGCAGCAAAAAAAACATAAGAAGAATAATAGAGAAGATGGTTGTCACTTACAAAGACTGGCATGAGATGTTTCCATTTGCACTCATGGCATACCATATGTCTATTAGGTTTTCTATAGGAGCTTCTCCATGCTCATTGGTTATGGTATTGAAGCAGTTTTGCCAGTTGAGGTTGAGATCCTTTCCTTCATAATATTGGTGGAAACCGAGTTAGTTGAAGTTGAATAGGTGAAAAAAAGTGTAATATAAAGATAAATAAATTAAAAGAAGGGCAAATATGTCCTTTGATATAAAATAAAGGGTTTTATGGTCAACCCTAAAGTTTAATTAATTTTTGTTGATTTTTGTTTTGTTGGTTATCAGATGTGAGAATGAAGATGAAGAGACGTCATTAAAGATAAAGAGACGTTATTAAAGATAAAGACGTCATTAAGGATGAAGAGACATTATTAAAGATGAAAAGACATCATTATTAAAGATGAAGAGATGTCATTAAAGATAAAGAACGTCATTAAAGATGAAGAGACGTTCCTAAAAATGAACAATTGTTCCTTGTCTTCTATATAAACTAGGCTTCCCCCCTTCTCCAATATCATCCCTAAACCCATAAAATCCTCTCTACAAGTCTGTTAGCATCCATAGGAGTTTGAGGAATCCAAATCAAGATAAGTGATCTCTTCTTTGCCTTTAGATTTCAAAGGAATCTATCTTTTTCTTAGGGTTTGTAATTGGATTTGAAGGGGAAATTGAAGAAAGACCTATCTTGATTGGGAGATCCGGATTTTGAAGAATCAAGGACAATTAAGATCATTTCTAGGCAAGATTGAATATTCCTAACCGTTATGCTATTATAGAAACAATTTTGTTGACTTTTAGTCTGAAATTGGATTGAACAAATTCTAGGGTTTAAGAGATCTGTTGAGAAAAATCTGTTCTTTGGAGGAATTTTGTGTTTCAATCGAGAAGAAAGGTGCGGATTTGTGTTTTTTTTTAAGATTAGGCTATTAGATGATATATACAAATAGGTTTATATGAAGGTATGCTATTGAAAGCTGTTATGTTTATAATATCAAGTTTTCGTGAATTTGAATTGTATTTCAAAGGAGAATTGGTGATTTGGAGTTTCTGTTCCTTGAAATTGATTTAGGTACGACCTTACCTTGTTTGTTGTATGTGCTTGTAGGTTTAGATTTGTTTGCTGTATGTGTTGTAGGATTAGCATTCTAAATTGACTTAATTCTATATGACAATAAGAAATTATGCTTGCTGCTTGTGTTTGGCTTTGGTTAATAAAGACTATGTAGAGCGTGACACTAATTAAGTACCCTGATGATCTATGTGTGAGGTTGTCCTGAGTGACTCATGCATAGAGATGATTCTGGTAGTTTAGGAGTAGTGCGAGTACGGTACCCCGGGTGTGGGAGATTCCGAACACCATATATGTATACATTACTTATTTTCTGTATGCTTTTTTATATAGAGTCATGACTTACTCCAGATTTGAAACTAGATGCATATGGTTTTGAATTGTGTTGCTTGCTGGCTGGCTAAATCATAGATAATAAATGGAATTGGATGCATTAGAAATAGTGACATGAAAATATATGTTGTGTGTGCATATGCATTTATATGTGGCCTGATGTACTGGCTTTTTGCTCACTCCATTCATTTTTCAGGAACAGGTACGTATCCGGTTTATTATGATTTATCTAGTTTTGATATATTTGTGGATGATGGGGAGGACGATAGTAGATCAGACATTCATGTAGATATTTGGACCACATGGGCTGCTTTGAGATTTAGTTGAAGACTTATTAAACTTATTATGTTTTATGAGTTAAGACAAAGTTATGAAGTTTTCCTTTTTATTAAAGTTTGTCTTAATGTTGGCTTTGGTTTATGCCGACATGTTCGTTTTTAAAGAATTTATTTTATATGAGATGTATTAAACATGTACCCTTATGAGAGTATTGAAGTTTTATATTTTTGAAACCATTTGTGGTTTAGACTTGTTTTAGCCTTAGCGTGTCTTTCTCAAGAGAGGACACGTGATGTGTTGTAATGCCATCAGATGAGGGCGTTACAAAGAGAATCGATCAATTACATCTCATTGATGAGAAAAGATTGAATGCCCTATATCATGGCCAATTATACCAACAAAGAGTGGCTCGAGCATCAACAAGAAGGTCTGATCAAGAAACTTCAAGGAAGGAGACCTAGTCTTAAGAAGATTATTGCTAAATGTACAAGATCCAAGAGGGAAATTCACCCCAAATTATGAGGAGCCATATGTAGTAAAGAAAGTGTTATACGAAGGGGCATTAATTTTGTCACATATGGATGGTCCAAACTTAAGGGACCCTGTAAATTCTGATGCGGTCAAGATGCACTATGTTTGAAGGATCAATAGAAATTCTACCAAGTTTAGCAATTTGTCAACTATTTTATCTATGCGGGATCTAGTTTTCATTATCTATTAGCAAAAATGGTATCCCCAGTCATCAACTTTGGGTTAGCTCATTAACTAACCATTCCAACCAATAAGTCCTTCTTCATCCCTATATCTACCATACACTTTTAAAACATGAGTGCACGATAAGAAAAACGAAGATTGAACAATTGATAAGAATGTAAAACATCTTAATACTTTATAATTTAACATTTTCTTAAAGTGATGCCTATTTCAGGGGATAAATGATTGGGCAAAAGAAATTGAAAGCATGAATTCATGGAGATTTAGGGAATATCTCTAGGAGCAAAAATTTTATCCCTATGAACATTACCAAAGGAAGAAATCACCTTGTAATGAAGGAAAATGTCTTACATCAAAGGAAGATTATCACATTAGAATTAAAGAAAGTCGGATAGATGAAGCATAGTGTCACGCCCCGAAGGGTACCCTAAACGTGGCAGTCCGCCACATATAATATCAAGGCTTAAGAATAGCTACCTTAGTCATGTGAAAGCCTTAGTATTATATGTAAGGCGTCTAACACGGTAATAGGAGACGCTTTTGGGAAGCATAGTTTAAGCAAGTAAAGATAAACATACAAGAATCCAAAAATAGAGTATATCATATCATTAATAACCAAAGGTCTATTACATAATTTCTTAAGGGCATACCCCCGTTAATTCCAAGGATCGTGATAATCTTTACAACATCCAAAATACTACATTAAAGATTTCAAAGGAATTCTAATCTAAACCTTCGAGTAGATTTCCTCCAAAAGCTTCAATATATAAAACTTACACGATACGGGGAACCTCGGGCACAAAAATAGGTGTTCCTGAGAATACAAATATCTATAGGGTGTAAGCTTATGGGCTTAGTGAGTAAATCCCAAAATTCATACTCGAAGAAAATTATCAATCAAGTTTATTATTCAAACATATGAAATGCAACAACCACGTGAGCATACAAGATATATGACTTTCTGGGAATCATATGTGAATGAATTACGCCCTTCATTCGGGGTTGGGTATTCAGGCCAATTACAGCACAACTTTTAAAAACACTTTTATAGATCTTACCGGCTCCTATATGCCATTAAAAACTTGTAGTTATTACAGGCTCCTACTAGCCACCAATTTAAGTAGTTTTTACTGGCTCCTACTCGCCACTGACATGATATACCGGTTATGTCTACCACCACTATTATACACTTGTCCCACCAATTGTATAGTAGTGAATGCAATGTGACTCAACATATGAAGTGCATGAATAATTTCTTTAATTAAAGTCTAGTAGTTACATTTAACTTCTTTCAAGTGATCAATCAATTTCAAACATTTCAAGATATTAATTCACATACAACTTTATTACAACAAATCGAGTTTCGATATACTTAGTATTCTTTCAACATATTATCATACACTTCCTTTTGATTTTTCTTAAATTCTAGTGCAACTAATTTTTCAAGCACAATAAAAAGTATGAAAAATAATGGGGAATAAACTCACTCAGCCATGATGACACCTTTCTTGAAACGGATGAGTCGTTCGGGATTTCCACTAATCGTAATAATCTTCGGGATATGAACAATCCTCCTCGAGATTATCTAAAAGAAAGAAAAATACTTAAGATGAGTATTTCATGAACTTCTTTTCTTGAAGACTCTAATCTTTTCTTAAAATCGCGGTAAAATCGTATAAGGGGAAATTCCAACTTAAAATGGCCATAACTTGCTCATTTTAACTTGGAATTTTGCGTATAATAATACCGTTTTACCTACTCTCGGAAAGATCTACGCATTTATAAACTTATTTTCATAAAATTAGGCCATTTGGGTCCCGAAAAGATAGCGACCAGATTTGCCACGAATTTGCAAACACTTGTTTTCCTTCTTGTAAACAAAGCTCATTTGAAAAGATAAATATTTCAATTATTTTGTAAACTTTTGAAAGGTATATATATATTTGTAATGACTCATAACAAATGTATGAAGTAAATGAAGTTGTCTCAACTTATAAAAAGTAAGGTTTTAAAGACTTTGAACTTGAGATTCTATTGAATATTTATTTTACTTTTGAAAGATCTTGAGTTATTGAGATGAATATTCTTTTCTAAATTTAATCTCTGTATTTCTTTAAATTCCTAAGGTGTGGTTTTATTTTCAAAACTTGGATTCAAAAAGTAAAAAATGTCAATTTTGTTTCTTGTAATGATTCTAAAAGAATATTTCTTGGTGAAAGATAAGTTTTCATAAAACCTTTTGTTTATGTAAGAAAAATCATTTCCAAGCATGTTCATGAGTTTTTTAGGAAATCTATTTCCTATTTTTTTTAACAAGAACTTTTAGTTTTAGAAAGACACTTCCTCATCTATTTTTGTTGAGACAAAAACATTATGTTCATGCATGAATGAATCATAAACTATAGAAATATAAAGGAACATAATAACTTGAAAGCTTAAGTAAATAATAGAGTAAATCAAGTATTGGGACCTTAGCTTCATCAAGGTACCCCGGGACTAAGAAAAGACTAGTCCCGAAAAGAAAAGAAAGAGAATTGTTTTGACTTGATGAGGACAAGTCTAAGACTAGAATGACTAGTCTTAAAATCAACTTGAAATAAATCGCATAAAGTAAATAAATTGCATGAAAGATAAATAAATTGCAAGATAATGAGCTTATATGCTCTAAATAGTATATATAGCTATATAGATATATTAGATAGTAATAACATAAAGGAAATATAAAGAACATAAAGGAACATAAAGAGATTGATATGAAACAAAAACAAAGTATGAACTTATTGTTGCTTTCTTAACCTTTATGGTTTTAGAAAACACACACTAAGCTCATACTAAGTAGATGAACATGAAGAATTCTTGAGAAATTTCTTACCTAAAGGAAGCTAAACTAAGAAGACTTCTTGAAAGAACTCTTGAGAGAAATTGGAGAGAAATTTTTTAGAGTAACTTTAGAGAAGAAGAGGTGTGAAAGAAGTGAAGGTATGAGGGGGTATTTATAGGAAAATGTGGGAGATAATTTGTGTTAATTAAATAATTGAAAAATAAAACAATTTGAGGCATAGGGGGGGGGGCGCTATTTCATGCATGAGGGGGAAAATTATTTTTTTGTTATTTTGTTAATTAAAAGTAAGAAATGAAAGATGTGAAGTTGTATTGGAAATGAAAATGTGTAAGAAATAGGTGTATGGGTTGTAAGAATAGGTTGTAAGAAAAAGTAGAGATAGATGAATAGTGTAGAATAGTAGAAAATAGTGTAATGTAAAAGTAGACATGACAATTAAATATCGGTAGTAAGAAAATACGCGTATAAAAGCGATATCTGATATTTTAGCTACCGAAAAATTACGAAATTGATATTTTTGGAAATCTCATATTTTTACGAGTCTAACGGTATATTCGAATATTTTTCCTATTCCGGGCTTCCGGACACGTTTTTCAAGAACTATGTCCGATCGGGTTCAAAGGACACTCGAATTTTGAAAAACTGATATTTTTATAAAACCTATAGCTATTACGAACTATTACAACTAATTTTCCAACTTCGTTTTCTAGGGCTTGAGAAAACGGCAATGCCGGACTTAAGCGGTTACGGTAAACTAGGGTTTGGTTGACTCTGGGAAATCCGGTTGACTTCCGATTAGGGTTTAAACTATAATTCGATCCAAAAATTTCGGGGATTTACACATTAGTGATAGTTAGACTTCACTAAATGGTCTACAGTTTGGGGGCTTCAGTAAGAACATGATAAGACCCTTAACATACCTTTGTAAGAATTGATTTTTAGGTGATCATAAGAACAACCAAAATGCTAGCTGATGGAGTGCAGTTGAATTCAAGGAAAAGGCCAACTAATGGAGCACCAATCTAGATCAAATGTCAGCTCATGGAGAGCCAATCCAAATCAAATGAAAGCTCATTAAGTGCCTATCAAAATTAGAAAGCCGCTCATAAGAACGTTATTCCAAGCCAAAATACTGGCTCATGGAGCAAAATGAAATTAAGAAAAATGCCAGCTTATCAGGCACCAGTATAGATCAAATGCCAACTCATGGAGTGTCAATCCATATCAAATGTCAGCTTATCAAGCGCCTATTGAAATAAAAAAGCCAGCTCATAGGAGTGCTAGTCTAAGACAAATTGCCAGCTCATGGAGCGTAATGAAATTGAGAAGAGAGTAACTCATGGGATGCCAGTCTATATCAAACGCCAACTCATGGAGTGCCATATTAAATCAAATGCGAGCTCATGAAACGCCAATCCATATGAAATGCAAGCTCATGAAGTGTCAATCTAAATCAAATGCTAGCTCATTGAGCATATATCAAAATAAAAAGCCAGGTCTAAGAGTGCATTCTAAGCCAAAATGTCAGCTCATGGAGCTCAATGAAATTTGAAAAAGAGACCAACTCATGGAGCAGTAATCTAGATCGAAAGCTAACTCATGGAGTGTCATATTAAATCAATGTCAGCTCATAGAGAACCTATTCAAATAAGAATACAACTCATGGAGCGCTATCTAGATTAAAAGCCAGCTCATGGAGCACTTTTTTAAGTTAAGAGCTAGCTCATGAGCACTAATCCAATGAAATGCCAACTCATGGAGTGAAAATGACTCAACCCTTAGGGTACTTAAGGGTGTGGTTGTTTCGCTGCAAACATCGCCTCAAAGTGACATGTGTAAGGCTTCTAAACAACTAGGTGAGCTTGTTAATTAAATTTTAGTTGTGAAATTTGATTAGGCCCTTTATTAAAGCCATATCATATCGATAAGATGATTTATCAAAAATTTAGAAACCATTATACCAACCTGTGAAAAAGTGCTTTAACAAAGAGTAAAATGAAAATTTAAAGTCAAATAGTTTGAGATGACAACCATAAAAGGCAGTTAGGCTCAACCCAATTACAAAGTTTCGTACTCGGCCCAAAAGTAGTAGAATAACTTAAGGTTTACAATCATCCATAAAGTAAAGAAACATAAACATTCATAAGTTTTCTCAAGTCTACATAG